>QVRM01001067.1:0-125019 GCA_003439945.1 Dermanyssus gallinae
AGAGTGAGCGGCATTCGAGATTCGAGAAGAATCGTGGTTGGGCTGAGGTCGGCCCACCTCGCTACGCTGAGCGTGGCCCGCCCGTAGCGAGAGACGAGCAGGTGCCTGCCGACTGCTGATCATGGACACGACCGCAACGACGACGATCATGCCAGAGTGATTGTAAGTAAGATCACTGTTGTGATTGTTGTCGGCGGCGGCGGCACCATCATCATCGCCGCAAGTACATCACCACCACCATCAGTATTACTATCATCATCATTATCATCATTTCATCATCGCGTGTGTTTACTGTGAGTGTTTGCACGTAGCGTTTGCATGCCTAGATTGGTGTACGTATGTGAATACGTCTCTTTGCGGCATATTTGTGTGTGTGTGTTGGCGTGAGGGCGTGTGGTTTTAATTGTATCTGAGGTGACTGCGATGAAGACCATCATCGTGGTAATGGTGATGATGATGATGGTGGTGCGATGATGATGATGATGATGATGGTGTTGGTAGTGACGGTGATGATGTGATGTTGTTTATAATGATGGCGATGTTGTTGTTATAATGACGGTGATGCTGTTGTGATGTGATGATGATGCGCTGCTGCTGATGGCCGTGGTCAATTGTATGAAGGAGTGCTTGAATACGCATACGCACGTAAGTATGCAAACACGTATGTATGTTGTATGTATGTATGTATGTACGTGTGGTAGATGTATGAATATCTGTAATTGTGGTGTATGAATGCTCGGACTAGATCTGGATGTGTATTCGAATGTGTATTTCTGTGTGTCTCCGTGAGTGTGTGAGCGTGTATTTGCTATGTGTGTATGTGTGTTTCAGTGTCTCTCAGCATTGTTGTTGAGGATGCGCGCCGAGTTCATGTGTGCGAAAACCGGTGTGGCGGCCCCGCTGGTTAGTCATCATCTACGCTGTGCGGAGTGCGCCGAGTTCACAACTCGCCTATCTTGGCTCTGCATGCCCACCCCCTCTCCCCCCGTGCTCCCTCCCCCTTTCCCCCCCTTCGCCCCTATCATATCCTATCTAAAAGCTAATTCTACCACTACTACTACTACTACTACTACAAATGCTACACTATTCACTGAATACCACGCATTGCTTGCATCTATCTCAGCTTCTCTCTCAGCGCGCTTCTTCATGATCTCTCCACCTTTCTCTCTCCTCTCTCTCTCTCTCTCTCATTATTTTGCCTCCTCTCTCGCTCTCTCCAGCTTGCCTTCCCCTTCTCTTCTTTTCGCGCTTTAGCGCACGCTACAAAACGAGTTACCCTTTAGGCAGTCAGTTGCCGAGCGGTGTCACTGGTTTCATTTCACAAGTGCATTCCAGTGCTCAGGCTCTAGTAGTAACGCCGGACAAAGGCCGACCGGAGGACGGTCCCAACATTACAGCAACAACGACAATAACGACAACAACAACAACAACAACGACAATAACGACAACAACAATAACCACAATAAGCCCAGTGTGTTTGTCGCGCCTGCCGTGCAGCAGGCGCTTCGAGCTGCGGGGGCTTCAAGCCGACACCTCGCCCGCCGTGTCACTCGCGCGTCGGTGTCCAGGCCGCAGCGAGGGACACGAACCAGGCGGTGGCGGCCCTGTTCGTGGCGGCCGCAGAGATTCTGGACCGGCGTCTCTGGACCGGCAAGCAGCCGGACGCTAAACTGATAGTAGTAAGCCAGTGGCTTTGGCCCTACCACCGAACATCTGGCCACCGCCACCGCTGCCCTGAGGTTCCAACTTCGTCCACTACTCGGTAAGCAAAGTCGAACTAATCCGCAGCAGCCCAGCGGCGAAGCGAGTGATCAACCAGCTAGTCTACCAAAGATGAAGCCGCCCACAACAACAACAACAACAACAACAACAGCAACAATAACAGCAACAACAACAACAGCAACTGCAACAACAACCAACCGTCAATCGCCAGCGTCGTTCGCGTTTTGGTTGAGTTTATCTTCATCATTGACGTGGTTCGCGGTTAACACGATGTGGCCACCACCGTCGTTCAGCCTTTGCTATCGGGCTGTTGTTCTCGCATTCGGTCTGGTCGAAACAAAGACCGAAGCCATTCCAATGGCTGGCTGGCTGGATAATGGATAGATGACGACACATTCATTGGCCGCGATGACAATTCTTCATCATCCATACTGACGACAGTGGCGACGACCACGGCGTCGTCTATCTAAATACGTGTAGACTATTAGCTAGACGTTTACTAACTACTACTACTAACTAAAACTTAACTAACTATTGCTCTGCTCTCAGCCAGCATGTAACGTCAACGGAATCGCTCGCTCTCGCGTTGTTTCATATCAGAACAGACCCCAATTACCACAATCGCGCAACGGAACGGATCGAACCCGTGCTGCACCCCCGTGTCTCCTCTGGTTGGCGTGTGCATGCACGCACATGCACCCACCGCTACTACCACTACTACTACTACTACTACTACAATATAGCTCTATAACTTTTTCTAACTAGACCCTCACAAAACAACCACTGATTCGAATTTCTAGTGCCGCGTCTCCTACAGCAAGGACGCTCGCTCGATGCTATCAATATGCTCGGAGTAGTGCTTAAGCATGGGTAAACGATTGCGTATGATTGAAATCACCGAAATCGCTATGGAAGTCGGCGTCCTCTAGCCGGCACGCCTACTGCCGAGCTCGACCAGATAGATGACTGGATACAACAATAGAGCGCGTGCGAACTCGGCCTTGTGCAATTGCGGGCTATTGTCTGTGCAATTGCGATTGTTGTAACAAATCTATGTAACGATCGAACCTCGAACCGAACGCCCAGATAACGAGCAGGACCAATTAGCACACAACAAATGTGACATTCGTTTTTCCTTCAAAGCGTCACATCAAAGTGTGGTTACAAAAACTTGTACATGTACGTATTATCATTAAAATGTTACCTCTCTTTCTCTGTATATATATATATATATATATATATATATATATATATATATATAATATTATATATATATATATATATACATAAATATTTCGGATTTAAGACAAATCGCCGTAATAATGAATTGACCAATAAGCAAGAAAGCTGGACGTTCCCCAATACGTACATTCAGGTAGTAAAATACTATATATACCAACGCATAGCACATGCCTGAGATGCGGCCGCCAGTTTAACGATTTAACGATGTATGGGCATGCGTATGAGAGCTCCTCCGCCTAAAAGCATGGGTCAATCTGGCAAATTGTAATGTCTCATAGTACCCAGTAGTACTTGCAACCCGTCACAAGCCAAACTCTCAACTGTACGCTGTGTGCGGACAAGTCAACCCATAGTGTGAATAGTAAACAGTTGTCGACAAAAAGCGCAATATTAATACACAAAGTAAGTTTGAAATTATTTCTAGACCACGTATTTCTTTTGCTTATTATGCCCTACCCCATGCATTCGGAGAAGTCATGGTTAGACGCGTACCGAACGGCGGGAAACCTGGCTAGAATACTTCAACAAAAAAAGAGCGGCTGGAACCTGCAGCGGCTGAGATAAATCAATCTGAAACAGAGCGTTTTTCAAGCTCCCCCAATTAACAGAAGGGTAGCAACGAACCCGAGACTCGAACTCGACTTGACGAAGCCATCAGCTTTGATCTGCCATCCTTCCCTCGGAGAGTCCCTCGGAGGCTCTCTCCACTTCAGCTACTTAAATAGGCGCCTACACACCGGCGGCAGGAGGCAGTGCACATATGCACATACACGCGTATATATAGTCGACACAGAACGCTAATTAACAGAACCAAATTAAGACAAAACCCTGGGGAACAAACGGCCACCACGAAGGCCGGCCGGCCGGCTGGCCGTGCAGCTCTATTGTAGCCAACAGCCGTTCGCCTTTTGCCAAGCGATCTGCCCGAAGTTCTCTACGGAGGCATAGGCATTCGTCTCTCTGGAGAACACCGACTCATCGAATACCAACCACCGGGGATGGATCACAATGCCGTACATTGTCGGATGTAGGTCGTGCGCACGCACACAGGTCTATGCATTATATAAACTGCATTTTTTGGAGTAATCGTAGTCGAAATAGATACACATGTATCTAGATTTCGGCCTAAGTGGACGACAGAAAGCGTGTGAAAAAGTGTGTGTATTGTTGATCTTTTTTTCAACAATGCATGTAATTCGGTGGTACGCACTATCAAATGGCAAACGAAGGCCACCATTTTTTTTCATCAGTCAAACAATATTTGACCATTCAGCACGATTGCATTCTTGCTATCTGAAGTAGCGTTATAGCGCAATACACACGCTTTTACACACACATATATATATATATATATATATATATATGAAAACGCTAACTGATGTTAACCTTAAATATTAAATTGGCTCGATTCTAGCGTATGCATGCCAGCAACACGCAAATAACTCGTTGTTTGTTTTAACTTTTACTAAAATAGAACGAGACTTTGCTAAGTTAGGTAGTTAGACGGCCGGTTGCCCTAGTACACCTTAATGATGGTAGTTGCACCGTCACCACGTCAAGGGCCGTTGCCGTCTGAGTCTATTGTATGGGCACTTGCGCACGTAATTATTTTAGATGAATGTCTGCTTGAATATATATATATATACATGGTTTACCTGTGCATATTACGATATACATGCCGAGCGTGCATATCTGCTGCGAACCTTACCTAGGTGTACATGATTCCGGTCGAACGATATCTCGTTGCGAGCTTTCTGTTCGGACGACACACAACCGATTGCTTGTTGCTTGCGAACTACAATTGCGCGTTTATAAGATCCAAGTTCCACGAGGAGGCCGGTGATAATGAAGGCAATGATTTATAACACGCTCACTTAGGTTTAGCTCACAACACGATTCGGTTACACCGACGCGTTATTCTCTCTTGTAGTCGTTGTAGTCATTGTAGTCGCAGTCGCATAAGTAGTAAATGTACACAAACACTTGAACTTCGCGTGGTGCTGCTGAACACCTGCCCTGCTAAACAACACAGACAGCAGCCTTAATTGAGCTTGAGGTTGAGCTTCTGAACAGGAGGGCAGACTGCCCGAAGGTAAGTTGGAAGGAAAAGTCGATACGTGGTGTTCGACCTGTTACACCAACCACCGGTTTACTTCGGTTCTTTACCTTCTTCTTCTACTACTACTTCTTCTTCCCTAGCTCGTCGGTAAGGCGTAGAAAAGATACATATCTTGAATCTCTATCTGTGCCTCCCTCTCTCTCTCTCTTTTCTCGCGCGCACGCCCGGTTTCGACCGTTGCCAAGGGGCAACGCTGCTTGCGCTCGCGAGCGTGTGTAGGTCGTTGTGGTGATGGGAGTTCTGTGCACGATGCACGATGCATGCATGCCTGCCTGCCTGCAAGCAAGAATGCCTAGGTGCGTGCGCTGTACCAGACTATCTTTATCCCTTGCAGCATCTTCTCGCTTGCAGCCGGCGGATCCTCGAGCGGATCCTGAACTGGAGGCAGTCGTCCCCTCACCCTCGGCGGCCAACCTGCACAGCAGCCTCCTGTGTGTCCGGACCCTGCTGGCCAGGGCACGGGGCCTGCCAACATCAACAACAGCCCAAAATACCCTACGGCACGTCGAAGCAGTGCCGAACCTCCCAGTGGCCCCACCAGCTTAAGGCTTAGAGTTGGAGTTGGGACGGGGGGGGGGGGGTGACGAGAGGCCAGAGCCCATCATGACGACGACGACGAGAACATCATCAACAACAACAACAATAACAACAACAACAACAGCCGCATCAGTAGTAGTAGTAGTACTAACGTCAACACCGCCACAACAACAACAACCACCACATCTTGCATCTTGCAGAGCTTTTCCAATTTACATCAACAAACCTTTGCATGTGAAAAGAAGAAACTGATTTGACAGTTAAAGTAAACAACAAATACATCGACTTTTTGACATCGACCCATTCCGTGTAGGCGTTACACGAAAAGTAATATTATTCTTTAGCACAGTTTTTTTTCGTCACCTCAACGCGATGCTATGGATTACATATTCTCAGAGCGCCACCTGAAGAACCTACCACTTTGCTATTGCACACACGGTGGTAAGAAGCATCGAGGCACGTGCTGTATGTAGATCTGAACTACTAATACGTAAACGATCTGTGTCGGTATTAGCATAGTGGTTCAATCAACTTAGCTAGTCCTGCATAATTTTGCAGCATAGCTGGTCTATTTAGTTTGCAAGTTCGCGCTGCATTGACCATTGATTTCGTTTCTGAATACGAACGTGAAAATGCAAAGCTAGGCATCACGGGATCGCCGGATTTTGCACACTACACACTTCATGCACTACTATTCCTCGTCCGCTCGCCACATTATATGTCTTTCTCGGCTTCCTCTGAAAGACACCCAACGATTAGAACACGCTGGTGTGTCTAAGTTCTTCGTCAAATCACTCTCTCATGTGCTTGCAATTGCACATTTGCATGTGAAGTAATGGCTACGGCTAGTCATATCACTAAATCACTTCTATTTTCACTGCCACTTTTACAAGACAAAACATTGCATATGCTCTAAACGAAACGTGTCGTTGTTTGTGTAATAGGCGTCTACCGGCGATACCTATTGAATCCTGCCCATTCCTTCTCTGTATAGAAGGAAATGAGTGCTGTGGCGTCCTGCTAACTCTGCGATGAATTACCGCTGATCATTGGTCTGGGAATGCCGGCAGGAATCGTCTGCTGAGAGCGGCTGCAAAGCATGCCATTACGCGTTCCGATTACGGCTGTAACGCGATAAGACTGGACGGCTGGACGACGTCGACGGCGCGACTGACCAGTGAAGGCGGCGGGCGAGTGAACCCCGGTGCCATCGGTGCCCCGTCTAGGCCACTGAGTCAGTGGTTCCTGTAGGGCAAAGCCAGCAGATACCCGATAACTAACAGTTTATGGCGCCCCATTTTATATGATGGCGCCAGCCCTGCGTGAGGGTTGGTTTCGCATCGGCGTCTCTCGGCGTCCTCCTCGACCCCCGAGTTTGTGGCCGACCTAACGAACTCTCCGTGGATTCGGATGCGCCCCGGCTGCATTTGGCCACTTACGAGCGATCGCGCGCTTGCCATGGTTGTCGTCTGGTCCAAGCAAGGGGTTTGTCACAAACGTCGTACTGGGGCGTGAATCGCTGCGATGTCGGCAACGGTCGGATAGATAGCTGTGGATTAGACGTCTTAACGACGACCTTGGCGTTAGTTAGTATAGCCTATCACTGCAACTCATAGGAGATCATGGGTGTGGGACCCGGCACGAACAAGGCTTTTCAGGAGAGGATCATGTCGTTAACGTCGGAGAGATCAGTGTAACGACAACACTCCGATGCGAACACGACACACGGATAGCATTTTTGTTGGATTGAGTCGCCAGGGCACTGTCGAGACGAGCATCGACATCTGCACATTTCTCGAAAACAAACATATCGTATCGTCAGCATCTCGCACAAAACAACACCAACGAAAACATGCCCTCCCTTCAAGGGCCCAGGATTACTCGATACCTACTCCGCATATGCCTAGTGATTGCCTCCCAATTTTAGTTACTGAGCTGGTCTGGGGAAAACTATCAATTCCGAAAAACAATCGGCACAAGGGCTTTGTGTATTGCTCGTAACTTTGCTGTGTCTCGTGCCACAATCGTATCAAACATTTTGCCCTCACCGCCATTTCCACTCTCGAATTTTATATTCACACTCAGTTAGTTTCACGAACGTATATTTTCAAACAAATTATTCAGCACACCATCTCAACAATAGCAGCATTAAAATAGCATGAATATGGTTGTTACTCGCTAACGCTTGAAATTGGTACGCCAGGGAAGCATCCAGTACTTGCTGCAATGCGAATTAGTAAAGCTACATGAATAACAAGGACATGGATAGTACATTGTATCTTTTGACAACTCCAATGTGAGTACAGCTACGTAACAGAAAAGTATAGCATCAATAGATAGTTTTTCTAAACAAAACAATTTGATTTGCAATGCGTTAAGATATTCCTACTTGCTAATCATTTATGAACGATTGTAATGAACAAATTGTGTATAAGTCGCAAGACAATGCGCACTATATTAGTTTTTCACTTGTTAGTGCTGTGCTTTAGCCCTCTAGAGAATTTAGCGCTCACACAACACCTATATTAAATTCACAACGCATCTGATACTACGAAGTGCTATATCTATCGAGTACTTGTCGTCTCAGTAGTACCACAAAAAAGGTCACGCAGCCCTCAATTTTTTCTAGGGTAATTTGCTGCTCCACCGAGAATAAAATCGGTGGAGAATAAAATATATGAAGAACTCAAACTCCAGCAGCAGCAGCAAGAACATTATTATCGACTAAAACTCTCCATAAAACGAATAGTACTTCTTCAACTTCTTCTTCTGTGATGAAACCAAATGTTATTATTAATATTATTATTATTATTATTATTATTATTATTATTATTATTATTATTATTATTATTATTATTATTATTATTATTATTATTATATTATATTATTATTTGAAAACAGCACACTCTCGTTTGGGTAGATCCACTTAGCATTCGTTTATGCGTTGACTTATTTATGACCGTGCGTGCGACCTCTGGCTGACTATATAGTTCACACGCGACGCGCAGCAATTGGGTCTCTTGAACTTTAGACCGAGTCCGTTATAACTATAGACGTTTGATAAGACTTTAGACACCGAAGCAGGTCGGACGCAAAGCATTGCTGCTACAGCACTAGAGCATTGCCCTGCCCTAAGTTTCAGTTGTTGTTGTTGGCGGTGTACACGTATACTGCCTACAAGGGACGATTATACTGCACGGGGACCTGTCACCATTATTATTACTGTTATTATCGCGGGCAGCGTGCAGTAGCGCGCTTGTCGAAACGCCATCGTCTCGCCACAAGAGCGGCGGTGGTGGCTAGAGGAAAGCGCTGGAGGACAGGACAGAGGATGTAAAGCTAATTAGGTTTAAAAATAGTTGAAATCTTATAAATGTAATTACGTCGCTATTGCAAGCTGTCTGCAACATTCACCCTCGCCCGGCGACAGCCTCTGGACGATTGGTCGATGACAGATGATTGAAATTCTCACAGTGCTGCATTAGTTCAAAGCGTGCTCGCTAATAGTGTTACGTGTATCTATCTATCTATCTCTATATATATATATATAGAAAATATTGTGATGATTTATTAATCATTTACAATACGTTTGCACACTCGGCAGTGCTCGCCTTAATAAAAATGGTGGTAAAAAGGTGTCACGTGAAGTTAAGAGTCAGTTGTCCGTGTCCTTGCTTGATGGTAGCCCCCGCTCTTATGGACCCGGTGCGAGCGATATATCCTCAAGGTTCCTTGCAAAGTTAAAACGGTGAGATCCATAAGATTCCTCTTCGTGACGCCGAGCCCCAAGAGCGTCCTCGCAGATTTGGAGTCCCATACACCACTCATAGAGATAGTGATGGATCCGAATCTGCGAGGTTTTTGCGGGTAGGGGAGCGCCGCTCTTAGGAACTCGACGTCATATATATCTGCATTATTACCCCTGGTCCCGAACGTCTCATAGCGTAGCGCGGCTAGTCCCACTGTTCAAGAAAAACACTTAGCTAGGTAGTGCGTCAATGTTGTCTTGTATAGCCAGCAGAATAGACACGCCGACAACGATTAAATGAAGCTTGGTCCTATATGTTGATCCATTTGAGTCAACATATAGAAGGGTTGTTATCTGTGTGTAAGAGAGGCCGGGGAAAAAGAAAAAGGAAGGAGGAAAAATAGGAAACGCTCAAAAATTCTGCCCTCCTAGCAAACGTATTAAAAATGAGCTGAGTTTGCTAGTGACTCTGATAACAAAGAGCAAAGAAAGATAACCCCTTTAACTCCTGATCAAAGGGATATCTCTCTCGGTTTCACTATTGTTCCATTTTCGTCTCTCATTGTCACCATTTTCCCCCTCATTTTCATCATCGTCTTCCTCCTCGATTGGGCAACCGGGTCCCGATATAGCTCCGTAAGACAGAGGCTTAGAGCAGTGGTAGTGATGACGGGAAAGTCAGTTGAAGTGCCAGTACCGTAGCCATATCCGTAGTAGTAGTAGTGTAGTAGCGGGGGTTCGGGCCCCACCGTTGCATATTGTATTTATGGGGGTCCGTCCATGAAGCAATGCGAAAAGCAGTCCGGTGGACGTTAAATCTTGGCTGAGGGTCAGCCCGAAAACTTTACTTTCTTTTAAGTAGTAGTAGTAGCAATAGTAGTGTAGTTGTTGCTGTTGCTGCTACGAGTATTTTTGCAGTAATAGTAATAATAATCATCATCATCATCAGAATGTGTAAGAATAGCGCAGATTGTAGTGAAATATATCTAGACAGCACTGAGCAAGAATACATCATATATGCTATACGTTGCCGTAAATTACAGTCGTCTGACTATTATTAACGATGGCAGACGCTACCCTTCCCGCTGTGTTTGATCTGGTTGAACTGGTTGCGTCTCGCTGCGAAACGTAGCTCTCCAAGCATAGAGAACGGCGAAACGACTGCCGGACTCCGTACGACTCCGTCCAGTCTCCTAACTAGACGATACTTCTTCAAACAGTAGGTAAGACGACTCCGACATCCGCCTTGATTGGCCGCCACGGAGCGGTTCTTTGCGGTTGGAGCAACGATTCCATGTTCCATTGCCCTGTTCTTTGCTCGTGCCCTCTTCGCTTCGTTCTAGCGGGGCACGCAAGCACAATACACACGATGCTCGTGGATGCACGTAAACCCAAACTTCAACAAACAAATAGCTTAATAGACATCGTCAGGCCAAGAGGGAAACAACAGAATATAACAGAAGACGAACGACGAACTGCGATAAGGGCACTTCACACACGGTGTCTAGTGGCGTGAGATCGCTTGATAACGACAAAGATTAAGCAACGACAAATAACAAAAGAAAATTTGCATCACTCCGTCACCACGACGGGAGCCCGCTCGGGACCTTTGCTATCCGGCGGCAGGACACAGCCCGACCGACGCGCAGGCACACCGCGAGATTCGGCCGCCCGCTCTCCGAGGCCGCCGCAGAATCGGGACACAGAATGAAAACCATGAGTAATTGGATAATTCATTAATTAGTGCGAGTCGGGCTAGCTTGTCCGGGGGGGGCTGGTCAGCGATCCGCGAGCAGCCGGAGCGTTCATTTAGACAAGCGTAATGAATAGCGAGTGCCGACCGTGGCCAGCACAAGTTGGATTGGATATGAATCATGTGCGAAATGGTGCAACTTGGAAGTGGTGGCACGCGGGACTGAACCACGAACGGTGTCGTGGCCCTACCAAACAAGTGCTTTTGACCGTCGGAAACAATCGCGCGTGTCTGTGTTTAAAAATACACTCAAAAGACGAAACCACAAACCAGAAGCAGAAGTCTTCGCCGCCACTCTGCAGCACTTCTACGAAACGAGCACGTCGTGCACGCGCTACGTGATAAGGCCAAATTAGTCCTTATCGTAGCTCTACGTTGCTGAACAGACAAGCTTGCTAAGATTGCCGTCCTAGATCGAGAATCTTTCAGTTTTACAGGCTTACCTGAAACGCAAAAATACAGTAATATTTTAGTACGACCGATTTATTGTATATAAATAGTAGGTAACTTAGACTTTACATTATATATATATATATATATATATATATATATATATATCAACGGTATTCTCAGTCAACTAAAGTTGACTGAGAATCGGTATGTGTATTTAAAACGCACCATAAAATACACTGGTGCATAACTATGGGCCAGCTATTTACCGAAGTCGAATTCTAGTATCCCATGAGAGAAGACAGAGAAATAAAACGAGCAATTAACCTGCTCCGTTCGTTACAAAGGCTAATTCATTAATTTCACTTGGTAGTAGTACGCTTGCATATTGCTCAGACGCATGTACGAGAATATATGAGTACATACACACACTTATAGATATATATATATATATATATATATATATATATATATATATAAAGATATATATATATATATATATATATATATATATATATATAAAGATATATATACTGATCTCCCTACTACCGTTGCATCTTCCTTTTATCTTAGCAGGTAAACGTTTGATATGAGCAAACCGTCTGTTTGGCTTGGATGAACAGCAAGTGCGTCTATTCGAAAAGTTAGCTGCCGCTGACCTATAGCAATCAAATAGTCACAGTCGAAGCGTTCGTAGTAGTAGTAGTAATAGTAGAAGTAGTAGTAGTAGTAGTAGTAGTAGCAGTAATCGTACTTTACTTTAATAGTGTAATCGTAGTGACCCGTAGTCGCATTTAAAGCGTCGACACTGTCGGAAAGACACGTTTGTCGGGCACGTCCGCCGCCAGCAGTACAACAAAGCACACAGGCCGGGCGAGTTGTTAGAACTAGCCGCATAGATGTAGCCGCAGTACTCGTCGTAGTAGTAGTAGTAGTAGTAGTAGTAGTAGAAGTAGGAGTAGGAGTAGGAGTACCAGTAGTCGTAGGAGTTTGTAGTTAGTAATAGCCGTCGTCGTAACGGCTGTAGACTTCAATCGATACAAGCCATAAAAGAACGACGATCTCCCCGTTAACACCACGGCCATCGGCGCGGGCCGTTAGTCCAGCAATCCAGCAGCAATAGTAGCAGCAGCAGCAGCTTAGAAATCTACCGGCGCCTTGAGCGCCGATTGGCTCACCGCCTGTGCCAACGTCAATGCTCCCACGACGAAAGCTGAGCTGAGCAGAATTCTCGACCGAGCGTGTAGCGAAAACTCGCAACCAACCCGAGCAAGCCGCAAAACAGTATTCTCCCCCGCCACGCACACAGATGGGTACGTACGTATCTCTTTCAGATAGAATGAGCTGGACTCCTTCGTTCTTGGGAACGACCGGACAAAGGCACGTACAGACAGGCAGGCAAACGGACGGGCGGGTGAGCCGACGGAGGACCAACGACGACCAACCGGCAATGGCCAGAGAGTTCGACCAGGCTCGGTATAGGTGGAAGCAAAAGGAGAAGATTTTTTTCGATTGGGTGGTCCCGTGAGTCGGTCGGTCGACAACGACAACAACAACAACAACAACAACAGCAACAACAGCAACAACAACAGCAGCAACAACAACAACAACAACAATAGCGGCGACGGGGGTGGTAGTAGTGGTGGTAGTGGTGGTAGTGGTGGTGGTGGTGGTGGTGGGCGGCAGCCAGATAGATAGAGAACCCCGCTCGCTCGTTCTATCGGCCGGCCGGCCTTTGGGCCGACTGACTCTCGAGCGCACTCTAACTCAAGCACACAGCAGCGTGCGAAACGCGCAAGAGTAGCACTACTGGCAGCAGTCGCAGAAGCAGCCGTAGTAGTACTACTAATTAATATCAATGAAAAGACAACATACCCTTCTGCTTACCAATCACCCCTGCTGCTTGCCCCCCGCCAATGGCGGCTGCCGTGTCCACCACTCCCACTCTTCCTGCTTCTCGCACTCGCAGTGCCCCAAGAGACAACGACGTTTTGCCCTTCGCTGCGTTTGACCACATTGCCAATGCGCCCCTTGGCCGCCCCTAACCACTCACTGCAGCTGCGCCCCTTCAACGCCCCTGACGACCCACTGCAGCTGGGGCCCTTCGCCGCCCTGGGAGTGGCGCGTCGTTGCCACTGTTGCCCCTGTCGTCGCCACCACCGCCGCCGACGCCCTTGGTCACTGCATCCCTTTGCTGCCCTTGGCCAATGCGTTCCTGTGGGCGTCACCGCCGACGCCCGTAGTTCCGGTCGCATGGTGTCAGTTGGCGGCGAAATCGGCGGCGACAGCAGCAGCGGCGGCAACCTCGCTCTCTCTCTCTCTATCCACACCCCAATAAGCTGTGCGCGCAAACGAACAGACGAGCGATCACGGGGCCACGCACGCGCTGCTCATGTTCCTAAACCGACACAGCTATTACCAAATGCCACCGCGAGGGCATGTACCGTCTATGGCCGCAGCCGCTCGCCACATTCTCACCTTTAGTCTCCTCTAACCGAGCAGCAGCAGCACTGACGACCTCTTTTCAAACGGCCAGCATCGTGTCGGCCGGCTTGTTTTCTCCAAGAAGAATATCTAATGTACCTTGCTGCTCATGCGCCTCCTGCGCTCTTTCTTCCCCTTCTTCTCCTTCTTTCTCCCCGCTCCGCTTAAGCAGCTCCCCTTGCCTTCTTCGTACCCCCCTTCCCCCCGGGCCTTTAACCCCTCTCTTACCCCAGGTCTCCCTCGAACCTAGAGAACCACACTTTGTTCGGGAGGAGCCCAAATCGGAGAAGGTTTTTGTGGTGGATCCCTCTCGTCTTGCCATTCGCTGCTCCACTCCCCTCCACTTTCCTGCCTCGGGGGCCGCCCGCTTGCCGGCAAGTCAGACCCGGCGACGAGGCAAAGTTGTTGCTGCTGCTGCCGCTTCTGTCGTCGTCGTTCGCTTTTCGTTTCGTCGCTGTGGCTCGGTTCGTCTTCGGCCTCGGCCGGGCCTGGAGGATGGCAGGAAACACTACCACCTACTCCAGTAGACGCACGAAATGTCTGCCGGGTGCCTTATATACTGTGTCAAGACGGTATAGTCGAGCAAGCGGGAGGAAAAGTGCGTGCGGGCGGCCGGGAGAGAAGACAGAGAAAGAGCAGCGGGAGGTACCTGGTCTTGAGTCTTACTTCTCAATGAGGCAGATAAAGGCAAAGTGAGAAAGAGGGCCAGAAGGAAAGAGAGAGAGAAAGAATGAAACAGAGAGAGAGAGGGCCATTGAGAGAGAGAGCGAAAAATGAAATAGATAAATAGAGATTAGGGTAGAGGAGAAGCTCTAGAGAGAGAGAGAGAGAGAGAGAGGGGTAAAATTCGACGAGATACCAGCCAACCAACCCTTTACGTTCGCACAGGACGCCGACGACGACGCCGATGGCACGGATGGCCGCCGCGGCAACGGCCGCAGATATCGAATATCGCCACCGGCTAAACAGGAACAGGGCTTTTCGTCGTTTCGGCGCACATTGCTGTCACCGTGAAGCTTCGTCAGTTGTAGGAAAAAGAAGGAATTCTTCAACGCATTAACCCCCACAGGCACACATGAACAGGCTTGCTTTTCTAACAAATACACTTTTAGCCTGTGAAGATCCAGCTGATAATGGAGGTATATATATATATATATATATATATATATAATGTGTTTTTCTTAAAAACTTTCTAAATAGTTATGCGGCAAACCAGAGACAATGAGCGTCTTTACTTAACAAATTAGCGCTTCCCGTACAAAAACAGGCAACGGCGGTGAACAGAAGACAAAGAAGCCGGCCATATTATTCGATGAGAACGTAACTACGACGAAGAAGCTAACACAAACACAAAAACTACAACGATAACAGTGTAGTAACAATACTAACAAAAAATATTATACCTAGAAATAAACGTCAAAGATAGCCGAAAAAAAAAACAAATAAACCATTCAATACATAGGATACGGCTGTACGGCTTTATGCGTGTAGTCCTACCCAACAGATCAACGCGCCGCTAGTAAGCAGGTGTGTGCGATCTCTCCGCACAAACCTGCACATAGGTGTTTCTTTTTTGGGCACGGTATTGTCGATTTCGGGGCTTCTTCAGTGAGCCGTAATCATTGCGCCCTTGGATCAGCCCCGCAGCAGCTGTTCTTTTCTCTCTCCCTCTCTAGCATTCCCCCTCTCTCTCTCTCTCCCTTAACACAATATATCTTTGTCTCTGTGCTATCTTAATCCTTCTGAGTGTAAGCGTGTGTGCGTGTCCCAATATGTCGTACATCGCATGCTATATACGTATGTATATCCACATGTGTTGCGGCACGATGTATTGTCGGTAGCAAGAGCCGTGACGTGCACTCATCGTCGTGGCCTCTAATAACTAACCTCTAATGAGTCTCCTATCTCACACAATGCTGGCCCACGCCGTACCCCCTTTGCTTGCGCGGTCGACACGGCCTGATTTACGCCAGCCTTACACCGTCACTGTCACCACCACCACCACCACCAGCCCCACCACCCCCGACGAGACCTCGCCTCCTGCATCGCTTCCCTAAATATTCCTCCTACTCGTGCAGCGATTTGCGCCATTCTCCGTCGCTGCCCGGCCCCGTCCCGCCACACACAGCTAGCACGACATCACGATTCCTGCTGCAGTTTCCGCTGGGGTTGTTACTACGACTACCCCTATAGGTTCGGAGGCTGATATCGCCACTGATATCCGAAGAAAGGATCCGCTTGGCCATTGGTACAGCCCTCATCGAAGACATGTGCTTGCTTGTTTCTTTCATTCAGTCATTGAGCCGCCTACCCAAGCCTTTCAATCCGCTTCTCTCTATCAGTCAATATATATATATATATATATATATATCTGTTTATCAAGGCTGTCCATGTATCTATGCTCTGTACACCAATTTAGTCCACTAATCGGCCACACTGTGCGGACAATCGGAGTGCTCGAGCTCGCTGCACTGAACCGCCGGCAAGACCAGATGAGCAAAAATGCCAAGAAAGGCCGACAACGAGCCGAAGACAAACAGACGTAGAGAGAGACACTCTGTTGAGTCTGTTATGCTTTTGGTCTGATTTGGTATGAGCCTTTCGTCACCCATTAGACAAGTCGGACCAGCTGGGGACGAGTGTCATCGCTGAATCTAACAGCATTCAAGCTTGGCCAGCGGCGCGTTCACCCACTGTAGCTCATGAGCGGCGCGTTCACCCACTGTAGCTCATGAGCTCAGTGATCGAGATCGGATCGGTACCCACTACTACGACCCTCTATCCCGCCCAAGGCTCCCGTAACATGGCTTCATAATAAACAAGAAGACCCGGCAAATAAACGCGCACGCGCAATAGACGCGTGCAACTTACCATGCCATTTGTTACCAATTATAACAGCTGGTACTAAACGTCACATAAAAAGCACGCATATATATATATATATATATATATATATATATATATATATATATTAAACAGTTTGGTCATATCATACCACAGGGAAATAGCTGAGGAATTGCAGATATAGTATGGATTAGTTGTAACCATCATGACAGATATGTTATGCGTCAGAAGTTTGGCAGCGAAGTTCGTTCCATGAATCTTGAATTCCCAGCAAATAAACGCCCGTCGGAAACTGTCCGAATTTAACCTTCGGGCGGTAGCAGAAAACCCTGGATTGCTTTAGAGAGTGATTACAGGAGACGAGTCATGGGTGTATGGTTACGATATCGAAACCAAAGCCCAAAAACCCGCGCAATGCCGCTTCTAAGGAGAGAGTGGATTAAAGAGAAGATTGCACGAAAACGTCCCACAAAATGAGCCTAAACTCCAGGAAAAAAAACTATTTGACCCCCCATCACGACAACGCAGCGACGCACACATCGTTAGTATTTCGGTTTATTTAATTAAAAAAAATCGATTCCCCCATTTCCGCAACCTCTCTGTTCGTCGAACCAAGTTTATTGCGACTTTTTCCTGTCTCCGCGGATTAAAAAATGAAAGGTCAACCTTTCGAGACTATAGAGTAGATAGATAGTAATTCGCAGGAGCACAAGCGACTGGCCAAACACGTATAAAAAATACCGGTAAATCAAGGCAAGAAGTATGTACGTCCCCATTCACACAGAGTAAGTCCACCTGCGCATGTCACTAGAACGGTAGACCTTCGTAATAAACGGAAGCCATGCGCCAACGTCACCCAGTAGCAACCGTTTATTATATCGAACTGTACCGAACGTCGAGTGCAAACAGACGTTTAGCGACCGTCCGAACCTACAACGTTAATAAAATATATTATAATCAAATAGAATTACTGTAACAGCTTGATCGTAGCGGCCGCCCCCACGTTAACGGCTATGCTCACCTCCCTCGGTCGACTGACTTTTATTATGAGTATCACTATAATTATTATTACTATTATTGGAGAAAAAAAGAGCACAAACAAAGCATTGTGTACATGGCTGGCTCCCCTTGTGGGTTCAGCTAAAATAGCCCAGCTCGGTACCGGGGCTACTGCTGCCTTTGGCACTGTTGTTGCGCGACGTTATATTACTTCCGTTGAACACCTATGCTCGAAAGGTACTGCTCGGACTTCTGGCTGTGATGTTAGCAGCGATGACCGAGCGTAAACGTATGAGAGAGCAAACCGAGAGAAGGGGGAGAGAGAGGGAAAGTGAAGAAGAGTAAGGAGGCTGGAACAGAAGCCCTCTCATGCAGGATCCCTTCCGGCACAGCACCTCGCGGAATCTTTCTTCCCAGCAGCAGCAGCAAGAACACTTGATGAAGCATTAGAGTGCATCAGAGTTGCCTGCTGACTCACGTACTTACTCGAGACGATAACAACAGTGGCGAGGTTCGAATTAAGGCATGCTTAGGAAGACCGTAGTTGTAACAGCAGTAGCAGAGCAATGGTATGGCAGTATCTACGAGATAACAACGCAGAAGCATGAAGAAAAAGAAGGAATCGACACGCCGTTAGCCACCCGCCGGCTGCTGCTGCTGCTCTGCTGCTAAGTGAGCGAACCCGAGACGTACAGGATAAGAATGACCGTGTCAACCTCGAACTCTCTTCCCCGAACTTCGAAGGAACTTGGCCTCGTACACACGAGAATACTGAAGAGTCGCGGTAGCTGCGACAGAGGGATATGTCGAACGGATGCGCTGCGAGGCTACAAAAAAAGGATTGAATCGGCTAGCTAAACGACTGCCTGCCTGCCTGCGAGCCGCGCCCACAAGACATGCCTCTACCGCCTCCTACGCCGTCCAGAACAAGGAAAACCCCTTGGCCGCAACAGCTGTTCCGCGTCGTGCGTTTTCGCCAGAATTGTGTCGCACAACAGTCGGCAGCGGGGCGACAAATAAGCAGCCAGATCATCCGGCCAACAACGACCGCAAGTCCGCAATTGTTGGCGTCCATTTTCTTAACTTGCCGAGTGGCGGCGATGATTTATGGTGAGGTGCACGCCGCTATCAGTTGGCAGTGCAGTTATAGACAAACAACCACAACCACCACGTCCACCACCGCCGCCGCCGAACGAACCAGGCGCTCATCGACAACCTCACATGCCTCAGCGCATGTACACACGAACCGAACGCTAAAACCCACTCAATGCAGCTACTCGGAGGAACGGCGAAAGATGCACGCCACGGTCGTTCGACGAAAGTAGGCCGCAAAACGCCGCGTTGCTTTCTGCTGCCGGTGGACAAGCCAGTTTCCTCCCAGCCTCGCGCCCATTGCAGTCTACGGGCAAAGTGCCTGCTCGGCGGCCATTCGTCTAGTAACGACCCCCACCCACCCAATAGGCTAGAAGCCGCCATAACGAGACGCTGTAGCAGCTGCGGCGGCAGCAGCAGCGACGGCCGCAACGAGAGACATAGGAGGACAGACGTAAAAGATGGCCCAGGACACGGTGTAACATGGCCTGCTTAGGAACAGGCTTCAGCTACCCCCCCCTCCTCCTCGACCAAACCCCACAACGCGCTGCTGCAACACTGCTTACAACACAGCAGGAATGAATCAGGACGACAATATTGGTCCGGCTGGTTTCTGACTCTTTCGTTTGGTGCCTCGACGTTGTTGGCGTCGGTATTGTCGTCGTCGTCGTTGTGTTCACCTTCCGCCATGTTTTCCGTGGCCAGAGATGGTCCATAAAAGATCCGCAACAAAACACCATTGATCGAGCGACGACGGGCTTTTCTTCCCTGCAAAACGCTGCATATATATATATATATATATATATATATATATAGTCGAATGTATTTATGTGGCCAGCCAGGCTTACAAAGCAATGCGAAAGCAGTCCCGTGCACGTTTAATGTTGGCTGAGGGTTGAGCCCGAAAAAAAATTAGATAGACATAGAGATAAGGAAATAGTTATACTCCGTTTCAATGCATGAAAACCGCACGCGTATAGGCAAACAGATGATTGTTTAGTAATATATATATATACATATATATATAGCAAAACATGGAGTCGAATGTATTTATGGGGTTCGTCTTACAAAGCAATGCGAAAGCAGTCCCGTGCACGTTTAATGTTGGGTGAGGGTTGAGTCCGAAAAAAAGTAGATAGATATGGAGATAAGGAAATAGTTATACTCCGTATGAATGCATGTAAACTGCACGCGTATAGGCAAACAGATAATTGCCTGCCAAGATCCAATTTCCGACATAGCTTCTATATCATTAATTCCCGCTTAAGTTGTTGAAACACAATAAGGTGTATAAATAAAAGAAACAACTTTTCCGGCCTGGCCCTAAATGGACCGAGGATGCCGGTTTCAAGTGATTGTAAACAAATATCAACAGTGATGGTGGCCGACCAAGGAATCGCGCTTAAGGCATTTGAGCAAAGATCAGCTACAGTTCTCGTTCTTCGCGCCGGAAAACCTCCATTGAGATAATAGAATGTTTTTTTTGTATATAATAAAAAAATTTGTTTTCTAGAAACGACAGAACGGGTGCGACACGTGCGACACAGTAACATGACGGCCAAGTGCATACGCGTCCTGTACACAACGCACAACCAGGTTCCTACCCAGCAGAGCGGAATATTCCTGATAAAGCGCTCTGTGTGAGAATTCCAGCACGAAGCGAGGCAGTACAAAAGTGCATTCTTTCCTCTCCCGATGTGCTTACGTTGTTCCCGGTGGGGACGGGAACGAAGCTGGGAGACAATTTGTTCAAGCTTCGACACTCGGATTGTATTAGCCACAGCGAGGCGGCTAATCTGCTTCAGAGTCTCAAGCAGGACGTCGTTTAGGCGGACGCCTTCCAACTCAGAGCATCCAGGGCACCGAGCGGGCTTACCCTGTTGTGGCCAACCGCTGCAGTTTGTCAACTCCTTCCCGTATTTGGGTCTGAGACTAAACTGTTCGGAAACGACCCTTACTCGGACGCACATCGGCGACAAGTGTCGGGCGAATAGAGGCTATTGCCTCTGTTCACAGAGAGACGAGGCACCTTCAACGACTGTCTTTTAGTAGTGCGGCAGCGCGTCTTTTTGAGCTTAAGATTGTGCCAAGGGCCAAAACCCTGCCAATGCTGTAGCTTAAGGCATTGGCAGGTTGGTTTGGGCCATCTTTCGGCGGCAAATTTTGTGCAGCTAGAAAGATGCTTCGCAATACATATGAAGAGTGTTGTTTGCTTACTGTGGACGGCAAGAAGCCGCTTCGTGTTGCGGACTCGCTAGCGGGTTGCGGACTGGCAGTGCAAACAATCAGAGTCAGCCTGATTAGGTCATCAATTAAAGGACCACTCCAGCAATTTTTGTTGGAGTGGCAGGGAACGTAGCCGAGGCCTCGGCAGAGGTAGCGCAGCTAGACGTGTACGTATCGCTAAAAAGTTTTAGAATAGAATAGTATGCACTAGTCAGCACGTGTATACAATGTTCACTGTGGATGACTATCACTTGCTATGTTCGACCCAAGGATTTCACCAAGTTGGCGATCAATGTTGTTGCCGGTTCTGCGCTAAATACCGCGCAGCGAGCTGCCAGACGCATCGGCGGTCATTGCACTGTTTCGTCTGGTGGGACGGTCGCTGAAGTGTTAAAAACAATGATATACAATGACAACTGTGCTGTAATTATGTACCATCTGGAAATGCAAAGTTACTGCGAAATAAACAATCTGTATGCCATAAAGGTGCATTTTGGACGACCCTAGAAGCTATCAGTCTTGTACCATAAAAGTCCAGCCAGCCGATTTTTTCTCGGTGGCCTATAAAGCGAACAGACTTGCCATATGTCGGGCGCTGCTGTGTTTCCTCAAGCACAAACCATCAGGCCGTGTTTGACGGTTTTCTGGCAAGAACATTCTATTCACCGTAGACGTAAAAATCGTTCGGCGAAATGTCAGTTCGCTTGCCCACGATCCACAAGATAGATCTGCCTATTGCGGAAACAACGCAGCGTATGCGTTCATCTTGAACGTACGAATGTGGTGAATCCAGTGAAAGAGACGTGGTGATTGCATCACACGTGTTTTTTTTCTCTTTCTTTCACAAAGGCCAAACAGTGACACACAACGTCTATTTGCATGCTTTGCAAACGTTAGCCGAGCCGCTGATAAATTCGGTGTCTAACGGCTTGAAATACGTGTTTCAGCATCAGGGCGCACTCGCTCATGCCCGCCGTTTAGTGCAAGATTGTGAGTGCAAGAGTGCTTAACCTCGAATACCATACTATGGGAGCATGTTCTAGAACATCCTATATGAGCATGTTCTAGGATAAGCGCTCTTGGTTGCCTAGCAGTCCAAATTTAAATATTGGATTAATATGCGCGAGGTTATTGAGCGAGAGTCTATCAAAGCTCGACATAACAACACAAACTCACTCACTGCTTAAATTCAGCAGGCATTCGCAAATCGGCCTTAATAGGCACGTTTTGCAAGATGCCTGTAGGCGGTTTAGGCAGCGCATTGAAGCGGTAATTAAAGCAAACGGCGGTTACATTGAATAAATACGTCTATTATGAATATCCCTACCGGTACAAGAACACACACATATATATATATATATATATATATATATATATATATATATATATATATATATATAACCAAGTCACAATGCAAATACTTTTCCACAGTATGTCACGAATCATATTTGAATAATCGTAAAGTGAATAATGCAAAAAAACCGTTTTCCATCCAATGATAGTCGTCGATCAATTAATCCGCCCCGAGATGCAATGGAGAAATTCCGCTTTGTTTCCGAATGACGCATCTAAACAATTAAGCGAGGCTTATTCTGTGCATGCCAGAAACTTCATTTCGATGTCATCACCTTGACGTATATGCCTTGAGCATATTTTACAGTCGACAATTTGACTTCCACGCCTACAAAAAAATTGTGGCGTGCTAGATGCGCCCAAGTGGCCAAATATATCATTTTTGGGTGTTAGCCTATGACCTATTCCTTTTTATAATCGATCGTTGATCTGTTAGAGAATATTGGGCGAGTAAATTGACACACTTCAAGCGACAGGTGTACATTTAGGCAGCAAGCTGAGTTAAATGGCTACCTAACTGTGCAAACATGGTACTTCTAGATGGCGACCGAAAACAAATTATGTCAATAATAGTAATAATCTGTATTTATACCCTGCACCTGCATTATCGTCTCGAATAGAGCAATTTATCAATCGCCAAGTAAAATTGACCGTTGAGCAAATGTAATTTTCTAGCGAAGAGTTAAGTGGCTAAAAGTTAAAACCTCAGTGCAACCCAAAAGTCAGTCTTTGCTACTTTGCTGTCGCACGAGATGTGTCATCAACAACCTCTATGCATATCCTAGAAAATTAGACTAAGATTCTAACTTGAGAGCAAGACGCTAGTCTGGGCGTAGACGGTTCCACTTCATAGGTAACTTTTGCAAGTTAGCCAACCATGTGCGTTATAACGTCGTCGGCCCCACCTGCGTTCCCACCTGTGGCCTTAGAGGACGCATAATTCGACTCGGTCTTGAAACGTGCATCCTGCATATTTCACACACAGACCCCGCGCTGCAGGCTGCTGGGTTTAACCTATACTCACAAGTAAAGTCTGGTCAAAGCCGGGCCTCCTTGAAAATCGGTTGTCTCTTGGAGCTTCGCGCTCGCACAATATGCTCGAAAGTTCCGATGCTCGTCCGTCGTGAGTTGACTGACTGAGCTACTAACTTCTGGGGCAACACATTCAATTAAACCTTTGTCATCGTGGGTTCAGAATCGAAATTACGCGCGTTTGTTTGTAGCAATTCAACATTGAGATCGTCCACTCCCTAGCTTTCTAAGCGATGCTCTTACACCATCAGCAATGCTGAAGAGTGGCAACGCGGAGTTGATCGCAAGGCTCGCAAACCGACAACGGCAGCTGCGTTAGACACTGCCATACCATCATTGGAGGGATGCGTTGCGGAATCATCGTCAATGCTTTCGTGTCACCCCATGTGCGATGAAAACGTAGAAGACTGAGATACGAATTCCTCTCGCGTTCTCCAGTTCCTCCCGTTTATATGCCCAATACCTCTGTTTTGCCCTGTTTGTCTCTCTGTCTCTCCCCTTTGTTCATGAGTGCGCTTGCAGCAGCCAGCATAGCAAGCACCGAGCGTCAACGATCGCAACATCTTCAGATGCAACAAGCAACCGACCCCAGCTAAGAGTTCCCTTACTTCTACACATTTCTCTGTTTTTTGCCTCTATGGGCTCGCTGTGCCCCTTCTGTTCCCTGCCGTGAAGACGAACTGTTGTCGAGAACTCAAGCAACTTGGAGCGTTCACACGCAAACACTGAGGCCGGACCACACCGTCGTCGTGGAGTTTTGCATTCTTGAAACTAGTCAAGGTTTCTTGTAACAAACAAAGCCAAAGATAGGGTCGAGAAGGCCGCACACCAATCTCGATCATGTCCAGCTGGCTGCCCTTAAATCAACAATACAACAGCCGCAAGAACCACCACAGCACGCAAGCAACTCGTAGAAGGTAGATTGTTTATTGGGCATTCATCTTTAAAGACAGAAAATAGCTGCGAAAAGAACATCTCGTGAGTCGCGTTTACATCGGTAAAGACCGTAGTCGTTGCATTATGCTTAAAGTCGTCCGCTGATCACTAACTTAAAAACACGTAAATATATATCATAGTGAACAATCGTCGGAAATGATTTTAACTAGCATTGCAAGACCAACTATTTATTATAAATTCATTATACACATATAGGGAGAACGAGAGAAATATGGAGTCCAAATAATTAATACTTAGTTCGTTTTGTAGCGGCAGTGGCTTAAACGGCTAACGCACCATTCGAAACGGGGCGTTGCCATGACAACCATGATTAGCCAAACAATCGCAAGTTCGAGCCCCGGCAGTATTTGTTGGACGTGGTTGTCATTGCCCTGCTGCTACATACCTCTGCTGGAGAAAGCCTATAAACATCCAATAACGAAAATGCGATAACGATAGATGCATTTCGACGAAATCGTGTCACAGGCAACTAAGCTTATTACGAGCGTTTAAAACGTGATTGTCAGAGCGTTAAAAAAGTGTTCGCGAAACGAACGTTCAGACACAATGCGTTGACCAGCATCGCAGGAGCGTTTACTTCCCCTTCTCTAACGGGGCCTCTGCGTTCTGAAATGGCAAATGTGCGTTAACGCCTAGCACAAGCCCATTTCGCCTCCTACAGTGTAATTAAGATTCATTATAATCTTCTACTACTACTGCGACTACTAATACTACTACTACGACTACCACTACTACTACTATTACTATCGCCATGCTTCTGGTGATTATCAGGAGCTGCCAGGCGGTGTTTGGCTGCCCGAAGGACACATTAACCGGTCCATCCCCCCGCCTCGCCTATACGATTTGGTGTGCGTGGCCCACCCCCAACGACGACGTCACCTTCAATGTCCTCAGCAGCCCCCTATCGCTTCACCCCCCGCCTGTCCGCAGTGTTTCCGTCTCTCACTGTTTGCTAACTATATTGTTAGACACGTCACTAGGACCGGACCCTTGCGTACGGTCAACCGAACATTGGTTGGACTGCGTATGCTGCCGTTACAGCTGTCGGCACAGTCATCCACACTTTGTTTGTGAACGGGCGTACCGCCCGTTCACATATGCATGAATGTGGACAATGCTAAAAGAATGCTGAAAATCAAATCATAATAATCGCTGCGGATAAAACCCACGGTGCCAGTTAAGGCGCACGGATCGGAGAGAGGCGCTGGACATGGGCGGAGTTCAACCGAGTTCAGCTGCTACATATCGGCCAAATACAAGACGACAGAAGTTCACCGATTTAATTCCATGACGTTTTTCAACGATGGCCTTTGACCAACGTTCGAAGGATTAGTCGTTGCATATCAATCTAGCATTCGGTAGCGAGGACACTGCTAATAAAGTAAGACACTGGCGGGTCTCAGATGAAGTCACACTGAGTGACCACCGATATACAAAGTACGAACGTGGAGGAAACCTTCCAGTCCACCGTGAGATAAACAGCCACCGAACAGCATGACGCGCCGACAAAGTTGGTCTCGAAAGACTCCGCACTGAAGTGAGCGGGAGCGACTAAAGGCTCCATAAAGAGAGAACAATGACTCTGTGGCAGAATTACTGCGAGAAGCATGTGAAGCAATGGCAAACCATAGGCGTCAC
This sequence comes from Dermanyssus gallinae, assembly GCA_003439945.1. Taxonomy (NCBI): domain Eukaryota; kingdom Metazoa; phylum Arthropoda; class Arachnida; order Mesostigmata; family Dermanyssidae; genus Dermanyssus; species Dermanyssus gallinae. The sequence goes on from QVRM01001067.1 coordinate 26,137, forward strand.
CCGCCGCCCAAGTATTTATAGGCAAATTAAAATTAAAATTGCGGACCTTAGGAAGGCGTGCGGATACACACGCAAGCTAAAAGAAGAAAGACGGTAATGGATGAATCACGGAAGAGGCTGCAAGTAACCAGCAAGGCTCTTAAGAAAGTCATCAAGAGCTGTAAAGTGCAGAAATGACGAAAACTCTGCGAGGAAGTAGAGAAAGGCAAATAGGGGAGACTCAATAAAATTGTCATGGATAAGATAAGAAAGCCACAACTAACGCTTCCTGGCAGCCTTGTGGAGAGTGCTGTGAGTCGTCTCTTGCCGAGGCATGCTGACTCCGCCTGTTCAGGAATAGAGGTGCCTAAGGAAGACGTCCCCTCAACGGAGGAGTGGGAAATGGCGGCCGTCCTCAAATGATCCCAGCTGACCCAAGCGCGTATCCCCCAATATGTGTATTTTGAAGACCTGGGACAAAGCATTCGAAATGGTCTTTATGAGGTAAATATGAGGCTAACCACGAAACTGGAAAACAGAAAAGCATTATCGGACAAGCAATTTGGCTTCCGCAAAAGGCCTAGCTCTGAACGAGGTAAGCATAAAGATTAGCAGGTCCGCCCGATATCTAGGTATAAATTCAGACACGGCCCTCTCAAGTAACGTACACATTGACAAGGTGACCGCGAACCCAGAAAAGCTGTCAAATAGACTGACCAAGATCCTGCTGAGGACACGCGGAGCAGCTGAGGGCAAGAGAAAACATCTCGCTTCGGTAGCGGAGTCTACCGCCGTAATGTACGCCGCTTCAGATGGGGGCCTGAACGCCATAAAAGTGAATAAATGCAAGGAAATGCTCGTTAAAGCGCAAACTGCAAGTGCAAAACAAGCAGAAAACTGACAGTACGAATCGCCAGAGCATATGGAACAGTAAAAATAACGGCCATTATCGCAATATCAAGGCTGATACCATGGCTCAAGATGATCGAGGAATAAGGAGGAAACAGAACCGGTCCCTTCGAAAAACCTAGACTCTTAGGCAGACGCGTAGAGAATGGCACGATGAATGAATGGACTGGGGCATCATCAGACGTTTCAGAAGCCTGGGCCCGTCAGGTCATCCCGATCTTGAAAAATGTTTCAGTAGAGAGCATGGAGCCGTCATCTACTATCTGGCACAGGTATTGACGGGGCACGGGTGCTTCCAAACTTACCTGCATAGGATAGATAAGGTTCAGGACGCCAAGTGGGTCATGCGCGATGCAGGCGAGGAGGGCGACGTGGCCCACACAATCTTCGTCTGTCCTGCATTTGGAAACGCACGATAGCACTCAACCGATATGGCGTCTCCGAACATGACGGTAGCAAACTTCGTAACCGTCATGCTCGAGAATGAGCGTAAATGGGAACAGGGTATCAGACTGGTGGAGGACAAAATAAGAAGGAAAAAGAGCTGGAAAACAAAGAGCTGAAAGGACGAGCCGACAATGAGATGGTTGGCTGAAGTCCAGTAGGGACCAAGGGAAAGGTCCTAAGAAAAAACGCCATTTTCAGCACATAAAAAAACTCCATTTTGCAGCAACGTAAAACAAAAATAGTTCTGATGAAAATTATTGTAGCATATATTCAATATTTAAAGAAATCAAGTTGTATTATACCGCCAACTAAACAAATACTTAGGCTAATATCGTTTCCTCGCAATAGTATATTAGGGGCAATCTTTAATATGCATTTAAAAAACGAGGCATTTTTTAAATATATATACATATATATGGGTAACAGATTTGCGACAAGTACGTCGATTGATCAATGTAGAATTTACTTTGCAGAAGTACAACGAAGTACAGTAAAACGACGGCAGCTCTAATAAATAATGGTTGCTGAACATATATTCAATGAAAACAGAACACCAAGAAGTATCAGCTACGGCAGCAGCAGCAGAAGCACCAACGACAACAGTTATATTCGGCGTCACCCGCTAAATCATCATCATCGTCGTCGTCGTCGTCGTATGAACGTAGAGGGTACAGCTCTCGTCCTCTTTAACAAACGACCACGACGACGACATTACAGACAGAGCAGACCGATTATTGCATATGTTGTCCGTTCATTAACACCACCGCTGCATTACGATGACGGACGCCCAAGGACGAGACTAGCAAAGATGGCGGCACCCATCTCGTCCTCGTCGTCGGCGCCGGCACCGTCGTGGGGACTATGCAACATGCTACCTGAACTCCATACGAATCGCCCGGTTGTTAGCGCTGCTGCGGCGACTGCAGCGCTAACAACCGGGCGGCTACTATTGCTGCAGCTATTACCTGTCGGCTAACCCTTGTATGGCTCATGTATGGACGCGCGTACATAAGTGCGCACGTGTCTCTCGATCTCGATTTCGTGGACTCCTGCTACGAGTGGGTGCTAACTGATGATGATAATGATGACTATCGTGCATCAGGCTCATAGAGACGAGAGCGGCGCCGGCAACCTCGACGACAACGACGACGAAAGCGAAATAAATAACGGTGCCGGAAACACCAACGACAACAACAACTTCCACGACAATAACAATAACAATTTATTCTACGACAACAATAAAAATATAAATAACAATACAAACCACGACAACAATAACAATATAATCAACTAAAACATTAACAATGACCGCTGAGACTGGTCAGCAACCAGGAGCAACGGCGAGGACAACAACATCAACTTCCACGACAATAACAATATATTCTACGACAACAATAACAATATAAATAACAATACAAACCACGACAACAACACTAACAATATATTCTACGACAACAATAATAATATAATCAACTAAAACATTAACAATGACCGCTGACACTGGTCAGTAACCAGGAGCAACGGTGAGAACAACAACAGCAACAGCACGATAAGAATTACGCCAACAACACCTGCATTCACTCTATGCAGGTGCAGCGGAGCAAACGGTAGCAGACTCCGGTAGGTATTCTCGGCACATATGCCCGATTTCGATATATATATATATATATATATATATATATATATATATATATATATATATTTTTTTTTTTTTTTTTTGCATTTGTTTCTGCCTTAGGTTCACTTTTCCCGCGTACGTAAGCACGGGAACAACGAAACAACTTCGTGTCTTTTATTCGGTCAGGAAATGCCTGCAATTTACTGCGCATGTATCATGACGACTTAAATATGTGGTAACGTGGTTAATGCAGTTGAATGGTTCGTCTAGAAATCGTTCTCAGAGCTCTATAGCGCATTCCTTCCCAATTAACTTCACTCATCAAGCAGATCAAGTAGTTTGATCAACTAATTCGATTTTTGGTCGACTTGCTCTGTACTGGTACTAAAAAGACAATATGATTTGCGAATCATACTGCAAATACAATTAATAAAGCGATATAGTATATAAATCGATAACTGCTAGAAGCACGGCTTGTTTAAGTCTAGTATGTTAAGTCGTATCTAACATCGTAGTATGTGCTTTCGACAACGGGCCGATGTTACTCGTCGCCTGCGTTTTGGCCATCAGCAAGTGTTTTCAAAGAAATCGATTTGTGTCAATGTGTGATAAAACAGAACTTCCTATATATGCAAATAAATGTTCAATCGCAAAGAAAATCGCAACTATCCGACGTTGTTTCTAAAATGTTGTCACATTGAAGAACTGGATGCGTACTATAACTATAATCAGCCAATTATATATATATATATATATATATATATATATATATATATATATATATATATATATATATATGTGTGTGTGTGTACAGAGTCTTCCAGATTTCGTACTACAAACTTCGGGGTCTACTACAACTCGGCGAAAAAAATATATTTTTTCCACTGGAACAAGGGGGGAGGAAATGTCTTCTAAAATTCATAATTGAGCGTGAATGCCAAACTGTAATAATTGCAAAGAATTTAATTTCTTAAGATTTATCCTCAACACAATATTCGTTTTGTTACTTTGAGCTAATGTAGAATGTAAATCAGCAGATGCAAAATTTTCATCCAAACGCAGGTATGATTGGTTTGTCGATACGATGACTGGGGCTTTCGCAATCGTAGATTTTGTTCATATACGTCATGATACAAAGCTTGCCACAAATACTTTTTTCATTCACTCAAAGAAAGACATTTCCGCCTCTTGTTCCATTGAAAAAAAAATATTTTTTCGCTGAGTTGTACTAGGCCCCAAGGTCAGTTAAACGAATTTTCGGAGACCCTATATATATATGTATATATATATATATATATATATATATATATATATATATATATATATATATATATATAGGGTCTTCGACTATAAATGTCTTAGCCATAGATAATGCACATAAAACATCAGTTAATTAATATATACATATACAGGTGAAGTCACTTTTGAACTGACGGAAGAGCAAAACCGTACATGGGCTGCCTAGGGCCTCGAGCTAAACCTCAACCTATACAGCTACGGCCCGTGGACCAAGTCCTTAATGGAAATATATCTGCATATGGCCTGGTATGATCATCAATTCAGTTCGCTCATTTCGTCGCACCCGCCCTTGCGCGTTGGGAAGAGTGCTTTCCCAGGTGCCTGCTACGTAACAGGGAAGGTGATGCAAGGCGCACTTTCGATGCATACGCGATGCTCAACACCGATTGAAGACAACGAGAGCTCTTGATTGCCCAACTTGTACTTTTAGACGCTCCTCACTTGTGGAAGCAGCTCGTAAACTCGTTTTTAAATAAGCTAACTGCTCGAATAATAATAATAATAATAATAATAATAATAATAATAATAATAATAATAATAATAATAATAATAATAATAATAATAATAATAATAATAATAATAATAATAATAAAAAATCATCAATGCGCATCATAAATACCATCTTTCGCTGCTTCATTTGAAAGACTCCTCGTGTGTACATTCGCCTCTATAAATATTTTGTTCTTTCTAAACTTACATATTGCTCTCCTGTCTGGGAGCCTTATCTGTCTAAATACAGAAAGATAGTGAAAGACGCCCAAGACACGCCCCTAAGACGCCTGGGGATCAGGTGCTCTCAAAGCGTGTTAGGTGGCGTTGTTCCCAGTGTTGACTCACTTTTCATGCAAAGCAACGTACTGCTCTACGTCAATTACGCAAATGTGAATTGCTAGGACAATTTTTTGATGTACGCTCCAATTACCTAAGGAGTCGGAAATTAACCATTCCAAGAGCCGTGTCCCGCGGTGAGTTCGTGAGCGGATTGTTTGCTTGGCGGATGGCCAAATGGGCGCTTGCAAACTCGAATAGCACTCGCCTATATGGCGATTAGTTTTTTTTTTAGTTATTTCAGAAGTACGCATATTAACAACAATACATATATGACCAAAACTGTACACCCTTTATGAGACAATAAAGGTAATGTTATGTTAGTAATATTAATATTGCACTGGATCCATAAGCAGAAATATCGGCCAGAAAAGCTCTAGAAAAAATTAAGCTTCTTTATTCTCTATTTCATTTTTACGGGCAACCTTCAAACTACCAAGAGACCGCGCCATGTTTCAGCGGCAGAAGATCCTCTTAACAGAGGTTAGCTCAAAGCTCTGCCCTCGCCTCAGGTCGGCACCATGCTGGATCCGAGTTCCTACTACATTCTCCGGTGTGTGAACCATTATTTTGCAAATTATGTAGAAATGCCATAGCTTTTAATGACCTACACCTACTTAGTCGTCTCAAACGCCTTGGTTGGCTCGCCCCGGCACGCAAGACTCAACCGCGCGATTTTAGCAGCTCTCAGAAGGGCTGGTGTACCATCTACGGCTAAACCAAGAGGCTTGGCATCTACCGGCTACCGACAAAGCTTGGCCGGGTAACTACACCATCATGGGAAATGCTTAGCCTCGAACGTGACACTCTCATGCACAGTGAGCAAATCCTTGCTTCACAGCTCAGCCGAGCTAGGATAGGTAGCAGGTGGATGCGGGAACCGTGAAAAGGAGTAAATATTCTTAACTGGCTCGGAAATACATTGTCGCAAATATCGCAATGGAGACCTCTGGGGACCCATCAGTAAAATAACTTGCTTGTTTCAAATATTTGGCTAAACGCATTCAAGAGATCATAGGGACACAGTTTTTAAAGCAGATGCTGGTTTGACTGTCTGGGCTGTAGATATAACGCAGCTTCCATTGTGCGCGCTACGCGTTCACATAATAATAATAATAATAATAATAATAATAATAATAATAATAATAATAATAATAATAATAATAATAATAATAATAATAATAATAATAATAATAATAATAATAATAATAATAATAATAATAATAATAATAATAATAATAATAATATTGACGAAGGTGGTCGCACTCAGCTCTCAAAACTTATGTTTTTTTAGGTGAAAGAGACAATTGTGTTTAGCAAAAATTGCCAAACTAGTAAACTAAAACGTCGCAAACATTTTCGTGCTAGTTAGATACATTTTAATAAGCGTGCACTCATTAATGGCGCGCATTAATGAGTTAACGTGCACAAGGTAAATTCAACCAAATTGGTTCGGAAATACTCTTCGAGTGCCCCGAGGACCCTGATGCGTTAAGGGTTCGGAGGGTGCTATTCCCGGTGCTCACGTACAGAGAACCGCTCTAAGTACACTAGCAGTTTACGTGTCCCAAACGGAACAGACCACTAAATGTGTGGTATTTGCTTCGCCTATCGCGTTCTATCTCTTTCTTTCTTTATCCTTCCCGCGCATTTTATTTTTCTACCCCAGACCGGCTAATGCCGATTTTAATCAGGTTTGAAGTAAAACTAGTTAATAAATGATTCATTAATTATCTAACTGCACTCAAAATACTATTTTACATTACATTCCGGCAACTCGGTAGCTTCGACGACCCATATTTTTAGCCGCTTCAAAAACGGGCCGCTACTTTTTCAAAACGTCATCTTTCTACATACTAAGACACTGCTTGCTGTTATAGTAGACCACCGCTGCAAACAGAGAGTACCCAACACGCTTGTCAGTAGGACATCATGCACTAGACAAGAAACCTGCATAGGGAAGGCAATAGAAAATCCATGTTTTTTTCTTCCTGTTGTATGTGTGCGCTTGCTATTGTTATCGTTTCTCCTGCTGCTGCTGTGTTGTTCGACATGGTCCAACGTTTTGTGAATAGTTGCCGCCCGCGTCAATGGTCACGCCCCCGCGCGGTCAACGGCACACTCGTCTACAACAGGCGTCAAAAAGGCAAGGTCACATGCTCTCACAAACCACACAAGTAAAAATGACGAACTCCGAAGTCTATTGACACACTCGCGCAATGCCTTGGTGACCGCAGTACTGACAGTTCGACTTTACACAGTGTATGTAGACCGCGATTGCATATAAATGCTATGGATAAAAGTCAATAATAAATCTGCGAATAATAACAATATCCATTGGTACGCAAGAACAACAACAACAGCCACAGCAACAGCAACTGCAGCAACAACAACAACAACAACAACAACAACAACAACAACAACAACAACAGCAACAACAACAACAACAGCAACAGCAGCAACAACAACAACAAAAATAGCGACAACAACAACAAATGACTAATTCTGTCTACTATGATTATTACTCGTAGTAGTTTGGCCACAGTTACAATTACCACCACTAGAACTGACATTACGGCGGCCTATCGTTTGCCATCGTTGCTATACGCCTGCTGCTGCTGCCCGAATGAGCCCCCTGCAATTCGATTAGGTGCTGCATGGAAATGAGAACACTTTTCCAGAGAGCAAGGCGAGCCAGGCAAGCGAAGCGACACCAAGACCGAGCAGATAGAGAAGCGACGCTGGTTAGTCGGTTACTGCGCTCCGACCGAAACGATTGAGGCCACTGCTGCTGGTTGCTGACCAACCGTCGCTCGACTGCAGCCTGCCTGCATCTTGCCTGCCTGCATCGATCGCCGGCCAAGTGCGCAATGGCAATGGCCGACTCCGAGTACGCCGACGGTAACCGCGCGGCGCATACTCTAGCCGTAAAAGATTCACATGCGCCGCCCGCACCGCTGGCGCCATGGTCAGTGCCAGCAGCAGCTCTACGGGGCGATAACCTGCCACGATAGAAGTCTCTAACCTCATCACCTTTGCCACGCCTTTGCCACCGCAGCCACTAAAGCGAGTCTGTAAGACATCGTTAGGCGTCTGATGGCCATTACATGGTATATAATATATATATATATATATATATATATATGTATATATATATAGATAGATATATATATATATATATATATATATATATATATATATATATATATACATATATATATATATATATCTATATATGTATATATATATATATTATATATATGTGTGTGTGTTTGTGCGTGTGTGTTATAGTTAAACTATTCGCTTGGCGTTAAGTTAACAATGTTGCCCAAGCGAACGTGTAACCCAACTTCGACTCCCTCCGGCCGGTCATTGGGGACTGCTCCAAACCGGGAGCAGCCCGCAGTTGAAATTCCACGTTGAATGTCTACAGATCAGCTGCCTCTGCTGCTGTCGAAAACAAAACAACTCTCTAGTACGCGAGTCGTCGCCGGTAGTCACAACAAGGTTCTTGCATACTTTGCTAATTATCGCCTCAGGCGTACGTCCCGGCCATTCGGCCAGTGTCCCGAATGCGAATGGGATTTGGCTCATTCGACCTCTTTTAGCCGAAAGTGTCCAGCGTTTAACTGTGCTTATATGCCATAAACGTATATATATATATATATATATATATATACTTTACCCCCTACAGTTTAACTTAACACCAACGTGAAGTTTCACGCCGGCGCCACTAGCAAGGCAGTTATTGTTGTTGCTTTTCTTGTGTAATTACTCCTGCTTCTACTCTCATTGCGATATTCGTTTTCGTCATCTTATTTAGCTTATTCGGCTTGGTCAGCGGTTGTGGCCTTCAGTAAACGTTCACTATGCTTGGCCAGTGTTCTCCCTTGACGCTTTGCACCATGTCCTGTCAACAAATGCCATTTTGGTAGCAAAGTGTGCTAGCTTGACAAAACCTCCAGCTGGCATCCGTATACAACTTAACGTTTGATCAGCCTCTAAGTTCGCTACGTTGCCCGCGTACAACTTCTTCCGTTGGAGCCTGTTTCGGCAACAATCCTGGCGACGCACGCATACATAAATAGCCTACAACGAAGTAGTGACAATATGAATAAGACAATTACGGCAAAACCACCCATAGCACAAATATTTAATCAAAAATAACTACTAACTGGCTAACCATCACTTGTTTAACGCGCTGACCGCATATAGCTTTCGAGCTATATTATCAGATGTTGGGGAATAAGACTCATCATGTGTAAGCTCTACGTTTAAAGCCTTTCCCAGAGAAACCTAGTATTGAGACTCTAGTATATATATATATATATATATATATATATATATATATATATCGTTGTCGTCGTATCGCAAATGGCCATGTTGCTCATGTTCAAGTTGCTCACATTTACCCGTGTCGTGTCATTTATGTTTGCCCTTCCTGCTGCAATCGGCTTCCATAGCAGAAGACGGCCAGAATCATAGCAACAGGTTGGGGGTGAAGCCCCGCACACGTGTCGTTCACGACAAACCCTGCTCTGTTCGCAGACAACATCGAGGTTGTTAGTTCATAGTCCGCCCATTTGTGACGTTGTGACTTTGAACAGAGGAAGGAACTAACTCTCGCTACACACGAAGCTAGACTCGTTCAGACATGGCTGATCCATTAGACTCAACTTCAATATATATATATATATATATATATATATATATATATATATATATATATATATATATATATTTATATATCTATATATACATACATATAAAGTCTCATTTCGACATTCCTCTAGACGGTAGGCATGCCAGCCGTCGGAGCCAGCCGCGTTCATGCCAAATTGAAGAGAGGACAACCGACTTTTCTTCGAACTTACCCGCCTCTGTCCCAGCTAAATTGTTCCACCGACCACATAGAGACAGTGTTAACGCGCACGATAACACCACGCTGCCTAGCCGCTTAATGCAATCTAAATCAGTCCAATGAACACAATCACTAGATTGTTGCAGTCGTCCAATCGTGGGTGGAAGGGTCAACGAAGGTGCTGCCATGTTTGTCATTACTGGCAGAGCGTAAAGACAAACATTTTGAAGCACGACCCGAACATTTAAAATCGTACGTACATGCATACCCGTGTGTGAAATGGGACAACCGAATTATAGCGTTTAAGTTCACTGGCTCCGGGTCCTCTGTAGACGCGAAAAAGGTTACCGAAAGAAACTTGTTGCATTGTGTTGGCACCATGTTCGTTTTGTCGAGACGGTTTTACGCAGTTAGGTCTATCCTATCGTTGAGCAACGGTAAGCACCGTAAGCAGCAACAGCTGCAGCAGTAGCAGCATTTACTCGAAGGTTCTAGAGCCTCTACCGACCATCAAGACCATAAACGCCGAAAATCCAGGCCATAGGCTTGACTCGAGCGAGGAACGCAACCCCAGCTGCTCGAGAGCGTTTTAACTTTCCCACTGCGCACTAATCTGTTCCGTTTCCTAAGACCGCCACCATATTGGTCGACTGGTCAGGCCGAGTGGCCTGGTCCAATCAGGGAATTGTTGGCCTGTTTTTCTAAGCCAAATACATAGGTGCGGTATTCAAGACAGCTGGCGGCGATCAAAATGAAGAAGTCGTGTAGCGGCATAGACAACAGGTGTCCCCTCTCAGTGCACAATCGACCCGACGTACCGGGTTGTTGTTGCCGTTGTAGTAGTTGTTGTTGTTGTTGTTGCCGTTGTTGTTGTTTTTGCTGTTGTGGTTGTTTTTGCTGTTGTGGTTGTTGCTGCCGTTGTCGATGTTGTTGTTGCTGTTGTAGTTCGTATTGTTGTACCAACGCCGACTATAGGAGAGCTCACTCATGCGCTTGTCACGTCCGATCGACATCTGCAACATATTGCCCTGTTCAGCTTTCCTACTCGAACGGTTACTACTGTCACTACCACAGCCCCATCGACTCCGGTCAGCCGGAACTACTCAGGTTTCGGATACTTCTGAACCATGCAACCGCAATGATGTATGCCATATATATATATATATATATATATATAGACGTGCTGTTTGCTCGAAACTAGCCTGAGCACGCGTCGCCGTGGAACAACATCTTTAAAAAGGGAGGTTTGACCGACGCTGTATATTGGCACTGCTATTGATGCAATAATAAAAAAATAATAATAATCACATCATGAAGACAGTAACAGAAAGAGCAATACTGCATCTCTACTCAACCAGGTTCGAGTGGCTTCCTGCTCGTAAGGCCGTAAACCAAGCGCGAGAAAGACACTAAAAGACACTCGAAGCCAAGAGGCAGAAGAAGGATCCGTGCGGCGACGGCAATTGGACGTCTTCGACGCAACAGAGATCATAGAAAAAAACGCAGAGCGGACTGAAATGGCGACGCCAATACGGAGAAAATACGAGAGCATAGGGCCAATCGAGACAGAGAGAGAGAGAGAGAGGTCGAGCAAAGATGAATCGAGGCCGAAAAAGAGGAGAAGTTTTGAAAGAAACGGCAGAAAGACAGCGGCAGAAAGATCGGTCTCGCTGATTATTCACGCTCATTGTTATCATGATCATCATTATTATGACCACCAACATCAATCACCATCGTGACCAATTGCAGTTTGCGTTGTTGTGCTGTTTAGCGAGCGCGTCTACTGCTTATCCGCAATGGCCGATGCCGTGCTGTCACACAATCGGTCGCACAAGGGCTAAAAACACAAGGACTGTCGCTGGCTGGTCACGAACGACCGATTACAACGAGATTCAACCATATATGAGGATTTAGCCGATGCGACCTCCCTTTCGGTCGTCACGTATCCACAAAGTTTACAAATAATCTACGACGGCTTGCTAAGCCTCCAGCACGAAAGTGTGCTGCCGTGACACAGCAGTTCAACACGCAGCATCAGCAGCAGCAGCAAGACAAAAACACGGCTGGAAACTAGACAGATATGCACCCGTTCAAAGATAACCGAAGGCGACAATATTGGCTATGATAGTGCTGAAGCGCATGCCAAACCACCTACCTATATGAATCTAGATGAATAAATCTAAATATTTAAACATGTATATGAATAAATGACTTGAAGTTTATTGCATACTCTCGAAAGCATACAGCCTGTATGTACTGCGGTGTTTGCTCAATAGAGGAATGCGTATGTCATTGCGCATACAATCCGCGGTGCTTTGTGAAAAATCTTTTCACGCTTATCTTATTCAGTGTGCTTTTTTACTTACTTTAGGACTTGGTGTCATCTGAACGTCATTCTGACATTCTATATGAAATGACATCCGTACATCTTGCGACTGCAAGGCGCGGGATCAGGGGCGGGGGGGGGGGGGAGGGGGGAAATGGGATTTGATTTAATTAGCTGAAAGTAGCAATAGCCTTAGTAGTATTTAGCTCATCACCTAATTAGGCGGTTATGACTACTTGACCATTATGAATGCCACGCAATCGAATAGAGCTCCTCAATACGGCTGCTACCCGCGGCATGGCCTAAACCTGGTCGTTCGTGGTTGAAAAGACGGAAGACAAGCTTCATTCGTGCTGTCATCTACAGGGAGTTGTTGTTTTTCTCCTTTGCGTCTGCACTGCCAGCTTTCATCTACCAGTCAGCAGATATTGCTCACTCCGGCGCAGTCCGAAGACACATGAAGTGGGGCCGCCCCGCTGACAAGATGACACCGTTGTCATAATAACGTTACGCTCATTCTTGACGGCGTATCAACAAGAACGACAACACGACGACAACAACATCGTCTTCGATGTGCTTGTTTGCGGAATAACGCAACGCTAGCAACAATAGCAGCAGCAGCAGCAACAACAGCAATAATAACACCAACACCAACATTAACAGGAACAGCAATAACAAAACCAACACTAACATTAACCGGAAAGCAAGAGGCCTACGTCGCCAGCGTCGTTGGCCTGGACGCTGGCATTCAGACAAAGGAGGATGATGAAGCAGTAATCCCCTTGGCAGACCGACTTGAATTACCTTAATAAGTAAGTATCCACTGAGCCGCACTCATAAAAAACGACTCTACCTCCATGCGGCGGGAGGTTCGCGTCAAAGAACGCCTGGGGTAGGCTGCAACGGCAACCTGTCGTCCCTGGTCCTACCTTACAAAGCCGTCAAACACATAGTGACCCCCGAATACCCCTCGGATTTTGTCCTTCTTCTCCTTCTTTTTCTCTAGAGCAGCACACATAGAAGCAAATAAAAGCCTGACGGTTGCGACTTTACGAATCATACCGACCGGATATAGGACGATATATGGGACGCCGACGACTACCACGTCTAGATTAGCTCTCACAGATGCTCAACTTTCGATTGCAAACTCTCTCCTTCTTTCTTTCAGCGTCAAACATGTCACGAATCTCCTAACCTAAGATCGCCTAAATAGTTTCTTCATCACCGCTACTTCAAGGGCCTCACTCAAGCACCGTACAGCCAGTGCACCCCATACGGAGTGATGGAACTACGCGTATGATTCGCCAACACGGGCGCCAAGTAAGCAAGACTCGCCCTACCAGCGTTTGCCAGGGTAACAAAACACAATGCACAATGTGTCTTAATGACGTTGGCAGATTGCACAATTGTGGTCGGCTTTTCTCCATTCCAACACCGGTTTCATGCGTTCGATCCGGTTCAGCGAAAAGGCGGCGGATAAATAAATACGTTCAGTGCCTTTTTGAGCGTCCAATGGCAATTGTGTGGTCATCGTTCGCTTTTCTCAAGCTCTCAAACGCTGCATCTATGTGTACCCGAAAACAATGCGGACCAAGACTATGCGTTCTTTGGTTTCTTTCATTCCATGCGCACGCGTAACGCGTATCTTTTGCGCTTGAAAGGAAGGAGATCAAGTCGCTGATAGCTGCCACCCCGCCAATCGAACACTCTTCAAACAGAGACAAATTCAAAGTTGAACTTCAAAGGCGATTCTATGTCCACTCGCGAAACCGGCGCACGGCAAAGCCCGTCTGTGACTGAAGCCAAACAGTAGGTAATCACGGCCGAACTCTGTTCGACGAGAGAGAGTGTAAGTTGTGTCGACGTCCAAGGAATTCCGCAAGCAAGTTTTTAACTGCCCAGCATTTGTGGCAAAAAAACGGCTTTCCTGCCCTGACCGCAGCGTAATTTTGCGCTACAGGTAAGCTTGCGCTAAGAAAGGGCGTTATCTTCAATTCACAAATATAGCGGAATCGAATTATATGCTAAATAAATAAATACAATTTGTCACAAGCTTTTTTTTGAACCAGGGCGCGCCGAGAAAGAGTGGCCATTTAGCTTGGAACAAAAGCTTGCTGCTTCCTTCTATAGGCACCACCACCACCAGCAATAATTTGCAGGTGGTGGTTGTGCCTATAGATATAATTTTATATATATAATTTGCAGGTTATATATATATATATATATATCGTATCGGAGTTCTTCAGAAGCAGTCTATCACCAGGGGAAAAAGGTCATCAGCTCGAACAGGAACAAGGCTATACAGGCTATGCTTATAGCGAATTTATAGGATAGAGGGGCTAGCAACAAAACGAGATGCCGGGGGCAATTTCCCGGCTTTAGGAAGCTTCAGGTCGACCCATCTGTTGAGCATGCACATACGCGCACACACACACCGCTTTGTCGACTGCCCGCTGCACTCCTGCAGACCGCCTGCGACCTGCGTAAGCCCTTCAACCGCCCGCAACCCGAGTCTGAATTCAATCGGGGTTAGTGCGGTAGTGGTCTTCGGCGTCGTGGCTAAATGGATCAACCAAACCCCAAAACAGCCATCCTCCCTCAACCGCGGTCAGCGTCATCACCGCAGACCGCAGAATTGGGGGAAAGAGAACAGTTTTGTTTATAACGCATTAATTCTTCCATCTCGAGGGAGCTAAAGGAAGGAGCCGTCATTAGAGACGGACCTCAGAGGACGACGCCGATGGACGACGATGATGATGATGGCGTCGTCGACAACAACAACCGGGAGTACCGCGAAGAGGATCAGAATGACGCTCTGATAGGTACGCTGTCCGTGCCATACTAGCCATACATGCTATATACGTGATGTTTTCCCTCTATATCTATATATATATATATATATATATATATATATGCTTACGCGTGTGTTTGGACATTCGTACGTCTGCCCGGTGATTTCTGGATAACAATAGTAGTAGTGGCCGCTAGGCCATCATTATCATAACCCCCCGCTATCACTGTCTCTATGATCGTCATCATCATCATCATCATCATTGTCAACGTCACAACCGACCGCGATCATAGGTCCGGTTGCACCGTGGCCATTGTCGGCGACATATTGCTATTACATTCTCCCTTCTGACGGAGAAGCAAGGAAGGGCAAGTCAACGAAGCAGTTAAGTGGTCGACGAGTGCAAAATGGCTCTTGCCAAAAAGACCAGCTATTACAATGATGATGATGATTATGGTTCTCGTCAGTTTGCTTGATGACCCAGCCCGACAGACCTCATGGCCTCACATATCAGGGGTGGCCGTGGCGGTGGCGACGACGAGAATGACGCCAAGAAGACCCCTCGCCACACTCCCTCCATCATCGCTATCAACATCAGAATCGTCATAGCCATTCCTCGTTCCCTCCCCATCATTAATATCTTTATATTCCTGCTCTGATTCGAGCGCCGCACCAGAAACGACTCTCCCCCTCCCCTCCCCAGCCCACCACCACCACTGAGTAACTGGGGCCACACCCCACGAGCTTTCGTGTTCGTTTTTCATTGTGCCAAACAAACAACACTGTGGCGTACCGAGGGGAGAGGGGGGAGCGCGCTTGTGTGCGACATGGACAAGTCGTACTCGGAATCCAATTGGCTTGCCACAATAGGGCCGGAGGTAGCTGCTAGTACAGTTGCAGCTTGTTAACGACCTGCAGTGCAGAGCACCTCTTCCTCTACTCCCCGTTCCTCGTTGCTGTGGGCAGATCGCTGCTGCGATCCTAGCGGCTGGCCAATCGTCCACTTCTGGCGAACCATCACTTCAATCAGAACACCTTCTACGTCCATAGATAACGATACCGTCCTATACGACCATACGTGTGTATCCATCTATACGCCGGCCGGGACACGTCACCGGCTCCTAGCACCGTTTACATTGACATCAGCACTACTGCATCTCTACATTATTATTATTATTATTGCTGCTGCTGCTATTGTACCCACTCTCACTGCTACCCTTGTTCTTGTTGCTGGTCGGACGCCTTCTACAAAGTAGTATAGCAGTTGCTACTTCTGCTGCTGCTGCTGAGACTGCCACTAGCAGGTAGCAGTTAATTTTTCGACAAGCAAATAAAGCGCGGCTTGCAGATTCTCCGACTAGACGGACTGGCTGACCGATTCGAATCAATGGCGACTAATGTGGCCGACCAAGGCTCGCTTCTAGTCTCGCAAGCTTCTAGGGCTGCGCACAGACAGCAGCCTACGTCTGTACAGACAGGTAGGTAGACAGGTACGTGCCGACGTAGGTGGATAGTTGGACAGTTAGTCGAATACAACAAGCGTCCAGCCTGCCTGCCAGCCAGTCAGCAGGAGCAGGCCGAAAAGGGCTCTCTGTTCCCTGGAGACATTCCTTCCTACGGTTCAAGGCGCTCCACGGAGGCCGCCGACGGAGAGGAACAAGAAGAACAAACGGCTACTTCTAAAGCAAGAAGCACAAGCGGCTACTTGCCGACTGCTCCACGTGTCTCCAGCTTCTCTCTTCCTCTCTGTCTCTCTCTGTTTCATTCTGTACCTCCCGCTACCCTCTGTGTATCTTCGGCGGCCTTCCTTGAAGCAGACCGCCTCATACACAGTCGAGGCGCCCACCACCTGAAACAAGGCGTTCTTTTGTTGCTGATGCCGCTACTACGTACTGCGGTAGCCAACAACAGCAACGGTGAATTGGATAAAGAAAGGCTTTTTTTATGAATCGTTTCATCGATTAGTGAACTCCTATATGATGATCAGCGCACACAGCAAAAGAAGGAAAATAAACTGGAAATAAAGAGGAAGACGGCGAAAACCTATCATTGTCGGTAGCCCGGACACACAAAGCGGTCAAACGACCTAACAAACACAAGAGACAGTCGTAACGGACCATCAATTCGGACGCCCTGTCGTCAACGAGGAGGGAGATGCGCCGCTTCACGCATATATAGTATACTGCTTCACGCAACATGGAAACAAACTACACGCTCTTGAACGAAAATCTCCAGAAGGCTCGTATTTCCATGGTCTCACTTGAGAAAGCGTTGGGAGGAAGAACAGTCTCCACCTTGCAATCTCGCTCACATATATATTCGCGACCGGTAACGATGACGATGATGGTGGTAATAGACTCTGGAGGAGAAGAAGAAAAATCTAGCACACTTAACAGAGTTCTGCACTCACTACACGTATGCAGCGCTCGCGGCAGTACTAACGATACAACGCCTCACTTCGAATTATCTTCACCAACAATTTTCGCAGGTAGCAACGCGCAGAACATGGATTGCAAAATCTGTGTGTAA
Source organism: Dermanyssus gallinae (assembly GCA_003439945.1). NCBI lineage: Eukaryota > Metazoa > Arthropoda > Arachnida > Mesostigmata > Dermanyssidae > Dermanyssus > Dermanyssus gallinae. The sequence continues at coordinate 43,724 of QVRM01001067.1, forward strand.
CAGAATCCGGACAAGTAAAATCGACACTAACACCCTAGAGATTGTATTTAATTCGCTCCCTTTCTCTCTAGAGATAAAGGCCACGCAAGCGTCGTCGATCAAAAAGCCGTAAACACTCGTAATACTGAATATCCTCTACAGCCTCCTTTCTTTTCGCCTCCTCATTCTTCTCTCCTAACCGCTCAGTTCAACCGTGTGACGTCCGTTAAACGTCGTGTTGTTGTAGACACGTTCGTTGTTCTGGAAAGTTCAGCACATCCTGCAGGACGGCCTGAACGACCGTCGTTCAACTGCCGACAATCTTACTCCCCCCCCATCCGGCACACCTATGCGCTGGCGCCTGGTCGCCCGCTGCGGGAGGAGCAAAATGCCGGCTTTAAGAAACTTGGCACATCTCAACAGCAGCAGCAGTAACAGCAGCCGGAAATGAAAAACAGGAGATCGCCTTTTCGCAAGATAGCTTCCTGAATGCGAACCACTTGCTGTTCCCATTGACAACTACCGCAATCCTTCTGTGACGGCATTCCCACGGCTTGTATTTCCACTTCCGTCCAGCCTTCCTTCTCTACTGCTACTTCTATATCCTGTTGTGACGAAGCGCTCCACCCTCTTAACAGTACAACAATGTACAACCGCACACTACACTGTCTACACATTGTGGCGCGATTCAAACCGACCCTAACCAGCCACATCTAATGACCGCACTACAAAAGCCACAGCCTTCTGCGTCAAAATCCAACCGTCGTCAACCGAAATCTAGTAAAAAATTGAAATCGATTTTCAGTCGAGGGCGACAAGTCTCAACCAACCAACCAGAAAGAAGCGACCGACTTAATCGAAGCCTAACCCCAACTAATTTGTATTCCTATACGAAACAAACAGAAACCGATCAACAACATCCGATTTCGGAGTCTGGTATCGTTTGGGGTTCCAGCACGCCGCAAAGCCCCAGTGAACCAAGAAATACACCGAGAGAAAGGATGGGCTACGCACCAGACGTACGTCCGTGTGTTCTCACTCACCCGGACCCTAGCCTCTTTGCGATGTAGTTGCCGTCGTACTGAATTCTACGCCCTCAATTAACTCATCGTAACGTCCTCGTTACACTTGGTGGAGATGCTTCGATCCCCTCTACCATGCGACGGCGGCTCAACCGAAGAGGCCACGGACAATTGCGGTGCCCACACGGCGCACGAAGCGTGACGAAGAAGCAACAGCAGTCCACCGTGCCGAGAATCCCATCCCACAACAACCGACCCAGACCCACGACCAGCAACCACCACCACAGATCCAGACCCACGCCGACCGAGATCCACGACCAGCTCCCACTGCCGACACAGACCCACGATCAGCTCCCACTGCCGACCCAGACCCACGTCTAGCCACCACTACCGATCCAAATCCGCGACCAGCAACCACAACACTGATACAGTATACCCCAGTGCAGCCACCGCGATTTATCAAACGACCCTGCATCCATCAATATAACAAACTCCACAAAACCAGTCTCTAGTCACACCAGACCAATCTTCCCGCCCTACTCTATGGGCTCCGAAAATACGGAAGACATAGAAGAATGAAGGATATAACAGGAAAAACATTGGACTGCACATTGGATGCTTTAAGTCTCCAGACTAGTGCAGAAGATGCAGTTTTTTTCAGATCTGCATCGCCAGCCTATCGCCTCTTTCCAAATCAATAACGTCACGATAACTTTCGAAAGAAGTCACGGGAACCGTCTAAGCTGCCGAAACGAATAGTTACGTGCAAGCAGACAAACATACAAAGAAGTATCACACAGTGAGCATAATGTAAGCAAATGTACATTTGCACAAAGTCGGGCCAGCCTCGCGACGTTTCGAGTCGACGGCAACGCTAAGGCTGACACAAAGTCGCAAGACCGACACAATATCGGTGATGGCAAACTACAACATGTGGTCACATTTCTCTGCTCTCAAGGCCGTCGTTCGTAACTGGCTCTGCCGGCAGTGGGAACAAAGGATTCCCTAGCTTGTCTCAGATAACGCTGACACCGGCAGACACACAGTCTTAATACTCGGATAGCTTTCAGACTTATAGCCATTTTTTATAGCCTCAAAATATAGAGTTGTCTGCCCTGCCCGTCCACTGCAAGAAGCTAATAAACCATCATACAAATCCCAAATACAGGAAAATATAGATGTTCGTATGTATATGGAAAACAAAATATTGTCGACAAGCCCTGAACTTAGAACACATTTGCAATTTGCGTTCTCGCTCATAGATATATATATATATATATACATATATGTTCCAAATCCAGTAGCTGCCTGAATGCACCCTTTTCCCTGCGTTCACATCAGGGTACCGACCCAAAAATGTATAAAACAGTTTGCTACCAGTCTATTGAAGATGAGTTTGCAGGTTCAACATCTACGTACATATAAGGAGTGCAATATGTACGGACGGTAGAAAGATATATAACATAGCCTATACGTTTTACAGCGCAGTAATATATATATATATATATATATATATATATATAATGAAGAAAGAAGCTCACGTACGAAACGAAAGAAAAGATAACCAGCTTGCGCCGTCACCATGGAACAGGCGGGACAACAACCACTGGCTGCACGACCTGTCCTCGCCTATTACTCGAGCGAAGCGTGCATGTTCTCCTATGTTCGTTCTACCCCGCGGCAAAAAGATAGTCATACTCACCTAAGCATAGCACCCACCACCTGCCCTGTACGTGGTGACTTCGGTCACTCAATCACTCACACCTCATCCTTATTTTGCAGTAGTAATAGTAGTAGTAGTAGCAGCAGTAGTAATAGTCGTGCTTGTTGTAGTAGTAGCAGTAGCGTCTGTCCCCTTTGCCGTCCTTTGGTGACATGCCCTGCCCTCATAGGCGCCGGCCGGCCTCGGCCTCGGCCTTGGCGGCACCAGCACAGCAGCCCCGTAACCCCAGGCCTCGGGGTTGTCGGACCTTTTTCTGCCTCCTGAGTCGAGGTCAGCCGTCAAACACCAACCAATGCCAGTCCGGCCAGCGTGAAATGTACTCGTTCGCATAAGTCGAGCAAGCGAGCGAGCAAGCGAGCGAGCGAGCGAGCCAGCCACCGGCAAATGGCACCACCATGTGTATAAATAGCAAGCAATCACCACCACGACCTCAAAAGAGAGCAGCCAGCATAGCCTTCGAGCCAACGTCGTCGTCATCGTCGTCATCGTCGTCATCGTCGTCGTCCTGCACCCCCCCCCCCCCCCCGCCCCCCACAGATGCGCTCGGTTCACCGCCGACATCGCTCTCGCTGCACTTTGTCCACCTCTCGTCGTCGCCTCGGTTAGAGTCTCTGGGCCTCCTTTGGGCTCAGAGCATCTTCTCCCCGCCCCCCCCCCCCCACTTCTGTGCCGCTGCCACCACCGCTTCGGCACTCCAAACAGCAACCCTTCACCCACACCCCACCGTTCCTTGCACAACTCCCTGCTCCCCTTGAGCTTCCGGCATGATGACGCCTTCCGATATACTGCACGCTGTGCCCGAGCGGACTATCAGCCGAAGGGGAGATGTTGATGCTGTTGCTGCTGATGATGGTGGTGACGATAATAAGAAGGAGCAGGTCGGGCAAAGAAAGAAGCATTGCATGAAGAAACCCGTGCTTCTAGATGTCATCGTCAACGCTGGCAGACTCTGCAACCGTCCAATAACATGTGCCCCACCATCGTCTCCGCTACCATCGCAAAGTCACGCTACCGCGACTCAGCTAGAAATAGGTCGGATTCAAGCTATTCTCTATATGCAAACTCGAATAGCGACAAGCAGAGAGACAAGCAGCAAGACGCACTGCGAGAGGTAGGGACAAAAAGAGAAAAAGAGAGACACTAATTTAACCTCTCGCTGCTTCAACAACGTAAAGGCAATCCTGGCAATTGCGTGTGCGTCGCCCCATCAGATACCTGCCATATTCCAGACGCATTTGCCGCTGTGACGCCTGTACAAACTTAGTGCCGACCCATAACGTATGACTCTCGAGTGCGTCTGTGCACGTAACGTGACGCCGCACACCGGCGACTATGTAGTCGTCTAATCAATTTCAGTTGTAATTAACGTGCACATCAGCCATTAGCCGTAAGGTCATTAATTTATTACTATTAGTATTATTATTCTACTGTTTCCTCCCTCAGGGGCATCTTTCCCTGAGCCCTTTCTCCTCGATTTCTTCCACATACACACCTCCGCTCTACATTCCGGCACTACTCTTTTTTATCGTCGGAAAAAAACGGAAAACAGGCCGAACGAGTTTGGCTGCTTTCTGCGCTGCCCTCTTATATCGAGCAATGGAGCAGGGAGCGGTTTCCGGTTCCGAGGACTTCCGGCAGCCGAAAACAGGGCCGCCAACGGTACCATGCCATGTCAGCACACCTTCTCATCAGTCTTGATTGGCGTAGACGCTGTCGCGCCTCACGGTGTTGTTGCTGTCACAGGTTCCACGGAGATGCGTTAACGCTCCATGAATGTTCGATCGCACATGAGCAGACACACATATATATATATATGTATATATATATATATATATATGGGCGTTAGTGAAATAGGATGCGACAAGGGAAGAAGATGCAACCTGTCTTTATGCAATGCGAAGTTTATCGTTCATCAAAGGTCCATCGTCGATCAACGTCAGATCGTGTTCAAAACGACATTTTGAAAGGCAAGTGGTCAAACCACCATACTCAATCGTTTTGAAACATTAACAAAAGTTGTCAAACGTACGAGGAGAGTCAGAAAGTCCAGGGACTTGCAGGAACAAAACTCTGTCTTGACAGGAAGACCAACACCGACTACCGCTGACCATCACACTCATAGGTGTGATATGATTTATTATTCGCATGGCATGTATGCCGCCTTTAGTATAATAACACATGTAAGCCCTTTGATATCAGGGGCGCTTAGAATGGCAACGCATAGGTGGACATGCTTAGATATCCCCTAGGACTTCCTCAACAGTCCTTAAGGCAGTCCATGGTCACTGATCATCACCGGTACCCTAAGCGGTAGATACCTCACGACTTACTTACTAGATGTAGCAGGTTGTAGGGGTGACCCTGCGAAGGCGACAACGGTATTTGCGACTATAGCAAGATCGTTTCGTTGACCGCAAATGGCGTTCGACAATCATGCCAGCAAATACAGCGCACTTCGTTCTCCCTAATCTACTCGTCACGGGAGATGTTCAACTTGAAGCTTCAGGCAGTAGCAGAAGTCCCTGGACTGCTTCAGAGAGTGATTGCAGAAGACAAGTCATAGACATGTGGTTACGACATCAAGACCAAAAGCCTAATCCTCCCGGCGGTGCTCCCAAGGGAGAGAAGCCATCAAAGAAATTCAAACAGAGCAAATCCAACAACAAGGTTGACTGATTTTCAAGAGAATCGTCTTCCACTGGGCTTTTGCCACCCTGGTTTTACGGTCAGTTAAGACTTTTGGGCAAGACCATATAAGGCTCGCACCGACCCTCATTTGATGTCAAAATGATCGTCATGAAATGCGCATTTGCCTCAATGTGTTAGCCTTTAAGCGCTGTGAATGGCCGAATGGTTATAATTAAGAGGTATTTGGCGGAAAGCTAATAAAAGAACCTCATATTTTGCAAATTCTCTTTTAAAAAACCATGTTGCATCTTCTCGGCGGATATTTATATGTTCTCAAGAGAAAGCAGCATTATTACGAACATGACAATGTGCTTAGTTTCTATATAGGAGGACTGGTTGTCTCGCAATTGCACATTTTGTGGTTTAGTAGTGATCCCAGATTTTAGTAATTTCACACTCTCTCTCTCTGAAACAAGACCTCTCAGAGATCATACTCCATTGGAAAACATATTTGTCTTAATGAACGCTACTAATCCCTGTATCGCTTTTGAAAAATTTGCCTGACACTCTATATATATATATATATATATTTATATATATGTATATTTATATATATTTATATTATTATTATATATATTTATATATATGTATATATATTTATCAGCAAGACGGACAGCAGCTTGATAAGCACTACCACAAATCGTCGGTTTGAGTCCAGCGCAACACGTCCTGTCATGGTAATTATGAGACAACATGAGAAAAACAAACATGTTACAATCATGGTTCTTAGGTTGCGCAGAACAAACAACTTCAGCTACGTAAATTTATTGGCCATGCAACATGCACATCACAGCGCAAGTCAACGCCAGTTATGTACTCTTAGACGGCTCGATAGATACTAGAAGACTAAAAACAATAACACACTATTCATTGCGTCAGCTTGACAGCTATAACGGATGCGTGGCGAAGGTACTAAAGTGCGTGTGGGTGGGTGCAAAGCGTGTACAAAGTATTGTTCTTCTTCTTGTTCTCCTACTGTTCTTCGATGTGATCGCATCACGATAGTGCATAGATCGCTAGTTAGTCAGTCCAACAGACTGGGTACACATTATTAGTATTACTACTACCACGCTCACACAGCACACACCTTATTGACCTTGATAAAGGCGAAGCTCCGCCGTCGTGGTTCGGTGTGCAGATGAACGACATCAAGCGCGGCTCCGGCGGGTGCTACGATCGCGCCGCCGCCAGCGCCCCCCGAGCCGCCCAGCCCGCCCACACCACGCAGGGGGGCGCTGGGGGCCGAGGGGCGCCTGTAGAGTTCGTTGTAGCCGAGCCCCGCTTCGCGGTCGGCCAGAAAGTCGCTGTTCTTGCGCCCGTGGCCCCCGTGACGAAACGGCCACCAGTGAAACACCTTCGCCCTCTTGGGCCGGTTGTTCAGCTGGCGGTAGAGGGCGCCACCGGCTGGCGCCTGGCCTGGCCACCAGCCCAAGGGGTGGTCGGTGCGCACCCCGGGCGGCGGCGGCGTTGGCGGCGACGCGGGCGCGCCGGCAATTGTCTTCTCCCGTTGGTCGCGCGAATCTCTCGCTGCTGCTGCTGCTCTCTCTCACGGCGAGCCCGACGACGTACGGTGTGTTTCCGCCGTTTCCGCCGTTGACGCTTGCACTTGAGCCGCCGCCGCCGCCGCCACCAGTAACAGCCAATTCGGTTGGCAGCCAACGGCTCGGCAGAAAGTCAAGTTCGTGTCAAACTCGGCTGCGCTGCTCAACAAACACCGTGCCGCTTGCGGGGATGACCGCCTGCCTCCCCGCGCACTCTGCGGTTGCTGTTGTTGTTTTTGTTGTTTTTGTCGTTGTCGTCGTCGTCGTCTTCGTCGACTTTTTTGTTGTGTTTGGTGTTGTTGTTGCTGTTGTTGTTGTTGGTAGTGGTGTTGTTGTTGCTGTTGTTGTTGTCGCAGTCGGCTTGACGACGCCGCTAACGAGAACAGCAACGACGACGACGACGACGAGAAGGAAGGATAGTTGTCGTAAAGCTGACAACCCTTTTCTTTGTACTGTTCGTGGCAGCTGATGTTTCGGTACGATTATCGCGTGCATCACACGTGCAATGCAGCGCGTAACACCGTCAGCGGTTAACAAGTTAATAACAACAACCACAGCGGCAACAACAACAACAGCGGCGGCAATAACAACAACACCGTGAGCAGCGGACCGTTACGCAAGTTACGCACAGTTCCGGAGGATGATGTCACGCCGCACCAACTCGCACAGTAGTAACAACCACATTCCAGGCATACGTAACCACTCCTCCGGCACTATAAAAGAAGCAGAACCTCAACCACCTCCACCAACACCTCAACCACCACCTCCAGCACCTCAACCACAACCAGAACCACCTCAACCACCAGACCACCACCACCTTCAGCTCCACCAGCAGAAGCAGAAGCAGCAGCCGCAGCGGAGTTGTCAAGAAACTCTCCTCTTCTACTTTCGTTTTTTCTCCCTTTCCTACTACTATCTCTCGCTGCTTCCCTCGGCCTGTCTACCTCTCTCTTTCTTCATGTCTCTCACCTGTTTCTATCTCTCACTCTCTCTCTCCCTCACGGTTTACCAATCACGAACTGTATCCATCCGGTATATGTTGGAAACTTTGCCACCAGTCTCTCTCACAGTGTAAACATCGATGACCATCGGATCAAAACAGCGATCTTGTTCCATACCGCTGCGCCAGCGGCAGTAGTAGTAGTAGTAGTAGTAATTGTACTCTGACTTCCTTGCAGCAATAGTCGTCACAAGCACTCTCTATCTCGCTACCTTTCTCTCTTGAACTTTCTGTGGCGCGTCCACTTTCTCGCGCGTTCGCTTGTCGCCTCGACGATCTCAGACTTCTTTCTAACTCGCTTTATTATTATTATTAGTAGTAGTAGTAGTAGTAGTATGATAGTCGCAAGAAGATAAGTCGAACTTCTTAATTGTAGTGTAACACTAATAATACAAATAATAACACGAATATTTAATAAATAATAATCTCTTCCGCGTTGCAGTAGACGCGGCGGCGGGGCAGCGGGCGCACACGCAGGCCGTTGTTGCTGTTCCTGCTGCGATTGCGAAGGGGGATCGGCGCGCCGTGTCGCCGTTCAAACCATGCTAGACATCTGGGGAGTCGGTCGGTTGGTCGGTCGGTCGCTTGGGGCTTCCACCCGTTCAACAGGTAGAAACTAACGCTAAACAGTGGCCGTCGCCAACCAGCGAACCAGAGGGAAAGGGAGACGAACTGGGAGTTGGGAATATGCTGTGGGAGGCAAACACTGTGGCGCCACCTATGTTCCCAGCGTGCAGCACATGCTGCAGTGGCAGTAGCCGTAGTAGTAGAAGTAGTGGTGGTGGTGGTGGTGCGACTACTAGTTCTACCGACGACGGAAACAGGCGGTAACAAGCAGAACGACGACAACAACAAGAACAATACTAACAAGAGTAACAACAACAACAGTAACAGTAACAATATTAACAACAACATCTGCAGCAGCAGCAGCACAAGCGGCCACACTGGCACCATGCAAGTATTGCAAATGGGGAATTCCGTTCACGGCCCGCCAGTCAACAATCGGCTGCCCGATGAGGTGAGATGGTGGCCGCAACACTAGAGGATACACGGTGCCGTCTCTAGCCGCTCATGCGCTCGGTGGCGCAAACCGACCGGAGACTGCTGTGGAGAAGCGAGAACCGTGCGGAGAAAAAAAACAAAGAAGAAAACACAAACAGAAAGAGAGAGAGAGAGAGAGAGAGAGAGCGAAAAATAAACGCCCCCTCGTCGTTATCGTTGTCGAGGCACTTACAGCAGTCGAGTTGCGAACGAACGAGCAAGCGAGCGAACAAGAACCTCGAACGAGCTCGAACGAAGTGGGTGAGAGGCGGATGAAGGCACTAGCTAAGCAAGCCGGGTGTCTGTAGTGGACGGCCCACCAGGCCTCCAGGTGGGCTCCTATTCATAGCTACAACATTTATCGCCCACTTCGGTGGTGGTGGTGCGACGGCAGTGCACATCGACACGTCTGCTGGCGCATCGAAACACAAATAAACACGCAGAAATCTCTCTCTATCTCGCTCTTTCTTTCTTACTCTCTATATGTATGTATATATATATATATATATATAAATGCTACCTCTTCTTCTGCTGTGCGTGACTCCTTTCACACACAACGTTCCGTTAGTGGGATTCCGAACGGCGCGGAAACACGATTCCGCCGCCAGTCTTCGCACACCTCGAAACTTCATTGGGGGGTATCGAGAAACAACGACGACGACGACGACGACGATGACAACAATAAAACAAACAACAATGATGCAACGGCGCCGGCTTGTTAAGCGCCACCCACCACGCCAATGGTGCAACTGCTGTCCAGCGGCCAAAATGTCGGCTCACCGGCTAACAAACAGCAGAGTTCAGCTAAGCAGCTTGTCCCGCCTCAGCAATGGCAATCTGCAACACCTTGCTACTGCTGCTGCTATGTTCTATCCGGAACTCCCACAAACCTGACTCTGACGCTCGTCGACACACAGTATCTCATTGTTGCTCTCGCTTGCATAGCATTATCAACCATGTGTGTTTATATATACATATGTAAATATATGAATATATATATATATATATATATATATATAAACACACATGGTTGATCATGCTATATATATATATATATATATATATATATATATATATATATATATATATATATATAAATATATAACTAAATAAAACAACCGCAGCAACATGTTCCAAGTGATGTTTTGCTATCCGCTGGAAATTACTAGTCAGCGTAATCAAGCGCTGATAGATTTACCTATACATAGACGCCTGCCGATGGTAGCATAGCCGCCGCCTCCGCCGCCGTCACTGCAGCCACTCTCGTTGACGTCGTGGCTGTCAAATAATCAGGCTCGGAGTTACGCGCTCGAACAACAACAACGTTCTAGCTGAAGCGCACGCAAGCATGCGACCGCACGCAAGCACACGTGCGTGTGTTCAAAACGAGGTAACTCTACACGCTTTTTGTTCCGCTCCGCCATTCGCGTCTCGCTACTTTATGTTTCGCTCTCTTATCGGTTGACTGCTGCTCACTGTTCATTCGATCGTTGGTTCGTTTATTCGTTCGACAATGTCGGCATGAGTGACGACGAAGCAAAAAAAGAAGAAGAAGAAAATTAAAAACAACGCTCAGTTTGCGGCTTCGACAAAGACACGCGTCGACAACGACAATAAATGCTCGGCGGCGGCCGCTGCCACCACAACAACACCAACAACAGCAACGACAAGAACAATAACAACAACAACAGCAACGACAAGAACAATAACAACAACAGCAACGACAAGAACAATAACAACAACAACAGCAACGACAAGAACAATAACAACAACAGCAACGACAAGAACATTAACAACAACAGCAACGACAAGAACATTAACAACAACAACAGCAACGACAAGAACAATAACAACAACAACAACAGCAACAACACGCACATTCTCAACCTTTGCACTAAAACAACATGAGTGACGACAGGGCGGCCAGTAGTAGCAGCAGCAGCAGCCGTCAAGCTATAAATCTCTTCTTCTAGCTTAGTCGGGTCATTGTTGTTTTTACTGGGGACACAACCAACATACAGCTCCCGTTTACCACCCTCTAGACCCGTTATACCCTCCTCGTCCTCCCCGCGCTCGCCCGCCCCCTATCCACAACCCTGTGAAGACTGTGCTGGCAGTCATGCTAATGATGGTAATAGTGATGATAATCTTTTTCATCTCTTTCTGGAGGACCGCAGACAGGTACACAGTACAGTAGAAGATGAAGGGATGGGCATCATGATGCTACTGATGATGATGATGATGACGACGAGGACGATGATGAGTTCGAACGCCAAAAAGTGTATGGCGACCACGAATCTCTATGCATGACCGCTGGGACGATCGACGCGGTGACGGTCATCGTGAGGTAGTTTTGCTGCTAAAGTGTTTAGTTTAAGAGATGTTTATTGATGACGATGATGACTATTATTAGTACGAGGTGAGGGTAATGTAGTGACAGCGACGATGATGATGCAAAAGATGATGAGCATGATGGTGGAGGCGGTGATGTTGTTGTTGCTGTACTCGTTGTTGTTGTTGCTGTACTCGTTGTTGTTGTTGTTGTTGCTGTACTTGTTGTTGTTGTTGTCGTTATTGTTTTTCATTATGGTTATGATGACGCAGTGTCTATCAATCTGGCTGCCTGTGCGCCTGTCTGACTGTCGCCGTCACGAGTTTCACGTCGAAGCACACTTTGACCGATCGACCGACCGACCGACCACCTCCCGTAGTCGAGTCTTCTCGTCGTCCTCTGTCGTCAGCTCTCTCTCCTCTGTGCACTCACTGCCCTCTGAGCAATCGAGAAGGCACCGGTTGAAGAAGCGTCGATTGGTCAGTGGTAGCGCAGCGATGAGACGCCGTTGCCGATAGCCGAATTCAAGTGGCAGACAAACGTGACAATCGTCTCTATCTTGGCAGGCGCCGAGTCGCAGGCTCCCGCAGGCCAAGAAGGTCTTCTTCTTCTTCTCACCCTCTTCACACGCCTCTCGGGAGGACAGTAGTGCTAATAGTGGTAACAGTAGTCGTAGTAGTAGTAGTAGTAGCAGTAGTAATAGTAATAGCAGTAGTAATAAAGATACTAGTAATAGCAGTAGTAGTAAAGATGCTATTAATAAGCGTAGTTGTGGCTATTATTAACGCTGTGCGGCGTCAGTAGTGGCGTTCATTTGGTAAAAAACAAAGATGATGATGATGACAACGATGACGACGACAACAACAACAACAACAACAACAACACATCGTAAACTCATTCTTACGTTTCCATTAGCTGCTGTTCTTTTTCTAGCTATGCACTGCGTGCATTTACCGTAGACATGATTGTCATCAACGTAGGTCGTCCGCGGATACGCGGACGGCGTCACTGGAGCCCGCCCGAAGCTCACCACGCTACCCGAAGCTCACGCACCAGCCAGTACTCGGTGAGTGCATTCTCTCTATGTGTACTGCACTGTACTGTGGTGACAGCCGACAGCCGACACAAGCAGGCCGACACAAGCCACAGACGAAATGAGACGGGTGTCGTCGTCCATTACCGCCGACAGCGGCAACCTCTAACCGCGGGCCAACAACCCCATCATTCAGATGGCATTGGCTAGAACACGTAGACAAATGGCCGTGACATTGACAATGATAAGGCAAACAATGATGACAGGTACAATCATAATAATAATAATAATCATAAGCATAACGACATCCATCCAGCACCACGACGACCATTGTAACAACAATAACACACATAGTGTTATCAGCAACAACAATACTAAGCGATAGTCGAGCAACAACAACAACGGCAGCAACATCAACAACAACAACAGCAAAAATAACTATTAATGAGTAAAACATATAACGTGCGTTTAAGAAAAGGATCGTCGCACTCTAAAACAGATGTTCAAATATGTGGCCATATTGTGTATATTATATTAATTAATAATCTACGAGTATTTAGTATTGCCAATAGAACATCAATCAGTAGCCGGCGTGTTAATTAGAGTGTTGTAGTGTTACTACTACACATGTGCTATGTACAGTAAATGAATAAATATTTTAATAGCTTAATATACTGTGACCAGAGACTAGCTGGCTATATTGCGGTATGGTCAAGAGGCCTAATGCGTTAAACATGGTTGTCATCTACCCGGGTTTTGCCGCCTCGATGTTCCCTATTGTTAATCGAATTCTCTTTGAGCACTGCTCGTTGAGAATAGATGATAAACGATATATCGCTGAGTGTCAGCGGCCGTCCTACTACAAAGGACTGTTGGGGAAATTCTAGATATCTCAACATTCCCGGCTCTTTTTGAGGAGCGATATTTCTAGGAATTTGCAAATTAGGCTAACATTCCTAAGGTAAAAAACACAAGAACTAACTGACTACGGGTATCGGACACAGACAGACAGACATAGATATCGTAGTGGTTTGCCCGGCAACTCCGCAGGATGGTGGATACATCGTTGACTCGTACAACATACTACGAAAAGTTGTACAATAATAATAATAAAAAGAATCGCACGGCGATGACAAGTCGAAACACACCAGGGCAGTTAGAGGACCGATGTGCTTCTATAACGGCTCAGGTACACTGTTCGAAAGAGGCTCATCGGCCCATGTATAAGGCGAGTTTTCACCTAACAAAAATATCGATTTATATATTTGTTTAATGCTCTTGCACTATATGTATGGCATGTAAACATACGTTTCTTTGGTACTAACCTTTATGTCGTCCGGTCCGCTTGTCTCAGAATGGGCTGCGTCGCTAACTACGTCGCTGTCAACACCGTCCTTAGCGCATACCGATACTGGCGTGGTCGGATCGGCCTCCCGCTCACTCGCTGCAAAGCGTAGAATACCCCGCATCGTTTAAAAAACTGTTTGTATTTGCGCAACTATTGGAATATATGGCAAAATGGGTGACTCTCGTCAGCATAAGAGAATCTATTCTCTCTAATCAACGACAACATTAAAATTCACCACTTGATTTTTAATGGGTCCGTTTTCTCCGGGCGGCAAATTTATTTAAAATTCAGTATTTCCTCATTGATTTTAAAATTTGAAAGCATTTTGCAGAAAAGGCTATCGCCCGTGTGTATATATATATATATATATATTTTTTTTTTCCAATAGTATTCATACATGATGAAGTATATAAATCACTCTTTTCCTATATACTCGTACTTTCTGTGTTGGAGTTTATTTGTGAGGCGAGTAGAAGGCAACTTCTATCGTACATATTCTACCTTGGGTGCACTTGACTAGGGGCCTACTGAATAGCTTGCTAGGATCTTATATTTTTCCCAGTCGCCCAGAAAAGTAAACTCTAGTAAACCAAACTGACGACAGGACAAGGTCCTTAGTAAGTATTCGCAAATTAAGCAAACTCATAGCATCATGTGAACCAAATGCCATCTACTGACAGGCAAAACAATGATCTAGAATCTCGCATTTTTATAGAACGACTCACGAGCGTAGCAATGTAAACGACCTTATCCACCAGGGAATGGGTGTGTGTGTGGGTCAGGTCTCTGAAGCGAGACTACTTAAACTGCTGACGCGTGAAAGCATCCCATTAAAATTGCCCAGATACTAACGACTATTTCACAACATCAGGCGAAGTGTGGACTGCTGATCGACTGCGACGTTACGACGGTCACCGGTTTACGCCGATCTGACAACCAGGCAGTGAGTCCACGGTAACAGGACGGAATCCCGTTGCGGAGGGTTTTTTGCCAGTTTTCATCGCCTTGTCATCATCAAACTAGCGCGTTCCTCATTCGTTTGGCTGTAGTATGACAAAATTAATGTCGCATTTTTCAAATCCGTACATTGATAGCTAACCTGCTGCCAGCATAGTGTTCATGATGAGGCTAGGGCTGACAGACTGACTACGTTCTTTATATAGACGTTCACTTATACAGGACAGGCGGAAGTGAAGGATTGGCTGTCCCAGGCACGAACAGACTGGTCAACTGGACAGCGGTCTACGTCGCGCTGATGGTGAATTGGTGAGACTATTTCACTTTCAAACGTAGTCTAAACACAAGTGAGATGCCTGTGCTCTGTGAACATCTATATCGGCAAATTATTGTCTAATGTGCTGCCGTTGTGTATGTAGACCTCGTAGATTACATGCAATAGCGCAAAGTGCAGCGATATCATATCACATTTTCTACGACAGAACCTCGATGCTCAACTAGCTGCTGTGTCAGAGTTATCTCATTTACCTTTCCCCTCTCAACGCAACATTAAAGTTGCTGAGACATATCTTGGTCTTCTAAGGAGTTGAAAGTAAGCACCTAACGAAAACCAAAGCTGGCAAATTACAACGAGTGGGGAGATTAGTGAAGAGTGATACTATATTTTGCTGCTGTGACGAGCCCCTCGAGTTTGTGAACACGTTCCCGTATGTAGAACTTCCACTACACTATATATGGGAACGTGTTTTACGGCACACGGTGATCACGTTGCAAGCTCAACTTGTGCATATACTTACGGGAGTGTAGGAAATGTCAAGCGACGTTCCGTTGATGCAGCTGTGTGTATGTGCCTCTTTATGCTGAAAGCGTTGTCAACGTTGGCATACAGCCTAAATAGGGTGTAGATCCACTTTTTTTTTTTCTGGGAGGTTTTGGGAATGCATGATGCACATGCGCCACTAGCAGCCTGCGTGTGCTAGTGTGAGACTCGCAAACCCACTAAACCCGGATTCCTCCCCACTCCCCCAGGCTCGGTATTACTTTGGCATACATCGAAGTGGATCCACCTGACAGAAGCAAATTGTAATTACCTGCAGAGGTGTTTTACGACGTACAACAAGCTGGCGCTGAGGCGCTTCGGCTGACACTGCACATGTCTACAACTTGACCGCTTCACCAATTGCTGGTAAAGTGGAGGAGAACAGTAACACAGGCAGCGGCCGAGATCGAAAGACTAGACATATTTCTCCCACCTCGATTGTGGGCCGAGGCGGCGCCTGCGACAATCGCCACGTATTCACCAGGTACATCGTGCTGGTCAACACCGTCTGGTGTGTTCGACTTCATTTAGCGAGAAGTTGTATCCGTGCATTTGTCGGCTCTACTCGCAGAATTGCGCTAAAACATTCAACATCTTAATGAATATACTCTGTTCAAGTGCAATAAAAAAGTGGTGATAATGATATTTGTAACTCCTTTTTGCAGTCGGTTACCAAGAAGTAGGGCCTTCGGACCCCTTTGCCCTTAGAGATCGTTTTTTATTATTTACTATTACATCACCTTTCGGTATTGTTGGTTACATTAGAGAGATCTTTTTTATATGGCAATCATACAATTTTCCCGGAAGCGCTCCTTTAGATAGGCATCTGTCAAAAAACCGAGGTATGAGAAGATCGGCTTGCATAATATACTCGCTCCTTGCTAAATCGGGCCCAAATGTCTCGTGTCCTCGAAGATTATCCCTGGCAGATATGATTTCGGTGACACTGAAAGGCGCCTCCGGACAAGCAACGAGTGCCCTGTGAAATGGCTCAAGCTTTTTGGTAGTTTAGATATTTCTTGCTTTCTTGATATTGAGTATACGGAAGTATCTCCGGGGTTCAGAGAAACTTAACGTAAAGCGTAAGGACGACTCGCCTTAGCGAATAGAAGTCCTTGCCAAACCATCGTGGTAACTGCCTGTTACTGTACTGATGCTTGGCAGATGAGATGAAAACTCTAGAAATCTTGCCCACAGCCTCATCGGTGAAGGCAGACTCCAATATCTGGTACTAGAGTACTCAAATAAGCTGTGAAACTTACTTCTGTGAGTCCAAGTCGGGTTTGAAGAAAGCTTTCGCTACCCCGGCATTCTTATGTCCTTTTGGCAGCACATCACGAAGTGCTGCAGGAAATCGTTAACGCCGGACCTGGTATACAAAATTCCCATCCAAAATTCCAAAATACAGCTTTCCTCCAAAACCTGTACAAAACTTTTCAATTTGAACGTGTTGTCAGTGGCTAATTTATCTCCGGGGTTCAGAGAAACTTAACGTAAAGCGTAAGGACGACTCGCCTTAGCGAATCTCCGGGGTTCAGAGAAACTTAACGTAAAGCGTAAGGACGACTCGCCTTAGCGAATAGAAGTCCTTGCCAAACCATCGTGGTAACTGCCTGTTACTGTACTGATGTTTGGCAGATGAGATGAAAACTCTAGAAATCTTGCCCACAGCCTCATCGGTGAAGGCAGACTCCAATATCTGGTACTGGAGGCTCAAATAAGCTGTGAAACTTACTTCTGTGAGTCCAAGTCGGGTTTGAAGAAAGCTTTTGCTACCCCGGCATTTTTATCTCTTCTCGGATTCTTATGTCCTTTTGGCAGCACATCACGAAGTGCTGCAGGAAATCGTTAACGCCGGACCTGGTATACAAAATTCCCATCCAAAATTCCAAAATACAGCTTTCCTCCAAAACCTGTACAAAACTTTTCAATTTGAACGTGTTGTCAGTGGCTAATTACGGAATCTTAGTTACGGGAAACAAGTGCCCAACTGCATAGCTCAAGCAGCTAAAGGAGGCGAAACCACGCTTTCTCAAGCGAGCACAAGAAGATACCCGAGATAGCACCGGAATTTTACACTTTTACGCCTGTGTCGAGATCCGCGCACGGGTTTAACCGTGCTTTACAGTAGGATTCCGGATACAATCGCGAGCTCTTCCAACTCGGGCGAGAGAGCTCTTGATCATATCATGTTATATTTATAGTTGTTATATATGCATATTGTGTGTTAAAAATATTAACATATGAGCGAACTAGATCTTTAAATGCATTCATAATATGGTCAAAGTGAACATATTCACCTGATTGAGACGACGCCACACCAGTGACGTCGGCAGTTTTGGCAGTTTCGCCGTTAGACACGGATGCAGGAGCGGTGACCAAAGAGGAAGCACTATCGTCAAGTGTAGTCAAGCCGTTGGCTTGGGACGTTGTCGACGACGACGACGATTGGGAAGGAGGCGCTACCCGTTCAGAAAGTGCAACCAATTCATCCAGCCGATCCAGATCGGTCGCTATATAACAGGATCGAAACAGCGGCAGCAGCAACAGTAGTACAAACAACAAAAACAACAATATCATCATCAACAACAACAACAACAACAACAACAACAACAACAACAACAAGAATCATATAATGCCAAGGGTACACAGCACATAGATAAAATATAAATGGATGGCGAGGCACATGATCCTCTTGTTCTCTGTTGCGTGACTTGATTAGCCGCTCGTATTCGATGAAATCTCAGTGACAACAACAATTAGCAATATAAGCTACACAAGAGGAATAGTGGTGCTAATACCGCTACCGCTAATGACTACTAAGACTATTTTAGCAGCATCTTGAGGCGGCATTTCGGCAGAGTCCCACGGTCGACATCAGTTGTTGATGATATTGATGCATGCATCGTTGTTCGGGAGCAGAAAAATGACTCGCAAGACTTCGAGCCCTCAAGACCCGACATATGTCGGAAAACACTATCGCGAAAGTCCTCACTCATAGTTAGATTAGGTTGGAGTCAGCTCCATGCTAGCAGGTTAGTCAGGGCCGCAGGTGTGAGGAGTATTAAGACAAACTCAAGGAAACATGCCACTACGTGATAATCGATCATAACACCATTTCGCAGCATGGTGAGCAGACTTAACAACGACATTGTCAGAACAACAATAACCACAACGACAGTAACGAAAGTAAAAAAAAGACGACTTGCTTAGGGATGTAACAAGTATCGATACTAAGAAGGAAAGCGCTTAATTGCCAAACAAGCAGCGTCCGTCTGTTAAAAGGTAAGCAATTTTAGTAGCAATAACAGTAACGACTGAACACTTTAATAGCATAAATGATGTTTTGCACTAGCCACGGTAGTAATACCAACAACAAAAGCAACAACAACAACATGTACTCGTTCAAATCAGTTATATCAATTATCCTTCTGGCGTGCTGTGCGGCGTTTATAGAAGTTATACAACAGAACAAAAGGTCTACTACACAAGGGGACAAATTCATCTAGGGGAATGTAACAGGTGGTTGAGGCAAGTGGTCGGATGAATAAACGCAGGCGGTACCACTAAATATAGAGTATACGAACTATTGGAAATAAACTTAACGGGGGATATTTGATTCATTACCGGCCCATTACAGCATGATCCGAGGAAATGCACAACCGAAAGACAATGCTTTCACTGTATTCGTCAGTTTTGCCGAGAGATACGAGAGGCAAAACGGAGCACACGCACATATGCGTTTCTTTTTTTGTAACTTTCTTGCTGGCAGTTGGTATATATCTCGACAGTTGCTATATCGTACCCGACGAATCAGCTTATAAATCACATTAACTAATACGTGCAAATAAGGAAGGCGATGTCCGTATCTCTAGGGCTGCATACAGCTTAACAACAGCAATATCAAATGTTTATTTCATAAAGACAGTGCCACTTAACTTAGAAATCTGCATTTTATCTCAAAACAAATAAAAATATCAAGGAAAATAGAGACGATAAAAATGCTACACCTAGTAGAGCATGTCTAAGAATTCGTATCGTATAGTGATGTTTAAAAAAACGACCATGCGATTAACTGATGCCTTTATTCGAGCAACCCTACACTGCACATGAAGCCGAACGAATTTTCATACGACAAATCAGCACGCCAAGTCAGTACAAATCGCACGTGCGGTGCAGATAAGTAAAAACAATACTGTAAACGGAGATAAATAATCGAACGCGGATACATTCAAGCGTCGTTACTGGCGGTAAGGTCGAACCAAATATGGGCTATATATTTTTTCTGTAGTCGCAGTAAGCACACGCAATTCGACCGAAGCATTCGAAGCAGACTGAAGCATCGGCCGTATAAACCGTGTATGAAATATTTACATTTTTATTGCCATTTTACTATTAGGCTAGACCGTCATATGCATGCTGCTAGACGTAACCATTTTAATTAGCGCGCGCAGCCTATGCTAGAAGAAGCCGTAGACTTCCGGCGGGCATCAACGGCTCTACGACACCAGCATACTATGATGCGTGCGTACAGGAACACAGGAACGTAGCAGGAAATAAAGCATGGTGACCTCATTAACAGAATATTCGCCGCTGACTAATCGCCTAACGTAACGTATGTGTCTTGTGTGCATCTGCGCTCGTGTGGACATTTGTGTGCGCGTGTATTTGTGTTGTGCCTCTTTATAGATATCTAAGAGTCGGTGCGCTTGACGTGACGAGGAGGAGCAAGAAAAGCGTTGTGTAGTGCTGCGCGCGCCACACAAATGAAGGGAAGGGGTAATCCGTCGACAAAGGTGGCTAGTGTCATTTCAGAATTGAGTTTTGTCAGAATTTGATGGCCACATGTACGGGGTGGTGGGTTTGATTCGAGGCGAGACTCGACCAACTGACCGTCTGCTCGATGAGCATCTACCGTAAGGGGACTGTAGATGTCCTCGTTCATCCATCGAAATCGAAGTCTGTCGGTTTGTTTGTTATTGCGTCAGCCACCGCCGATAACGGCGTAGACGAAGACGACGATGACAACAACAACAACAACAACAACAACAACAACAACAACAACAACAACAACAACAACAACAACAACAACAACAACAACTACTACTACTACTACTACTACTACTACTACTACTACTACTACTGCTACTACTACTATGACAGGAAAATAACCAGCTGCAAAACAGAAACACCAATGGGTCATTTGTGTGGTCGATCGATTGCAGCCTAGCATCGCTGTTGAAAGAGAGATTGTGGCGCTGATGATGCAGATGATCACGCCACGCCCGCGATATCTCTCCATCTGTCCACTCCATCTCAACTTCTTCGTAGAAGGAGTTGTTTTTTTCCTTCGTATTTCTTGGTTGTTGTTGTTGTTGCTGCTGTGTTGTTGCTGCTGTTGTTGTGTTGGTTATAGTGTCGTTCTTGTGGTTACGGTCAGTCATTGCGACCATTGTCTGCACACAAGCGACTACAAAAGACGAGCTGACCTCGACACCCACACAAAGCATATTCGCGCTCTCTTTCTTTCCATGTTTCTCGTTTTCCTCTTTCGACTGAGAGGTCGCCATGGTCATCGCTCGACAACAAATACGCGACGTGGTGTCGTCCTCAGCGTTCGCAGCGCCGAAATATGGTCGTACGTATGCGTACGAGCAATACAGTGGAAACGCAGTTACACCGCAGATACCGAGTTATAGAATGATTGGTGTTGCTAGCATTATCGGTAAGTACAATAAAACAAAAAATAAACGAGAAGTAGCAGTGCCGAGACCTATAGTAAGCCCCACGAGCCAGAAGCGCACTTATCTATATATATATATATATATATATATATATATATATATATATATATATATATATATATATGTATATCTAGTACGCGTTTAAAAATACTGAAGTTCACAACAAAGACATCATTGAGTCAACACAGTCAACCACAGTAGAATAATACGCAGCACGGCTCGGACCCGGTCGAAACCTACGAAACGACCATTTCCCGGAGCGGCTGGAGCTCGCAGTGAGCCCCACGACGCATACATAAGAGGAGAGCATTTGGTATTTATAGCCTGGAGAACAGAGAGGAAAAGAGAGCGGGAAACCGGG
The DNA here is from genome assembly GCA_003439945.1 of Dermanyssus gallinae. Classification (NCBI taxonomy): domain Eukaryota; kingdom Metazoa; phylum Arthropoda; class Arachnida; order Mesostigmata; family Dermanyssidae; genus Dermanyssus; species Dermanyssus gallinae. The sequence goes on from QVRM01001067.1 coordinate 65,313, forward strand.
AGGTAGAAAGAAGAAACTACACTGCTAAAAACGCTCAGAGCAAAAACAGCAACAGCAACAGCAGCAGCAGCAGCAACAGCTGTATGGGATACATGCTGATATGTGAGGATATCATCGCCTCCGAAATTAGGTGCACGGGGGGCTGACAAGCGGATTAACTCGGCAGCGGAACAATAAAGAGTAAAGCAGACACATGGACCGGCGGGCGGTCGTTTTCGCAGCCGACGAGGATGTTATTACCTTCTTCAGGTGGGTCGTTGTCCTGGCTGAGATTCGTGCTGACTGTCGGGGGCAGACTGTAGTCGTGGCTTTCGCTAATCACGTGGTCGTGTGCCGATGTGTTCTCCGAGTTTGCACAGAGAGAGCTGCGATACCTGCTCGAATGACGGCCAAAGCAGATGACACAACAACAACAACAGCAACCACAACTTAACAAGGAATCACGGTGTACATTGCAACAAGGAATGAAAAATAATTGCCACCATAGCACAAACAAATGTAAAAATAATAACATTAACAGTATAGTTGATTTGACTATTCATGAATTGCTTATCACAAGGTTTAACCTTCTCTCGGCACTTCCTTTGGCTTCCTTTGGAGATATAATGATGTTAACGACCACAATCGCGATCAACAACGGCAACAATCGCGGCTTTACGACCACGGGCTCTGGCCCGAGCTGAACGTAACACATACCTACCTAGAAATGAAGCATAACTACAAGTAGCGCTCATCCAAAGGGAGCAAATTGAAAGTACGGATCATGGTACAATCAGCAATGCGCTTCTTGCAAACAGTATATCATTCAAGCATACATCCGTCTTGAACAAATCCGTCCTGAGATTATGTCTCTTTAAATGAGATTAAGCCGTGAATCTAAAAGAGTTGTAAAACGCCATAAAGGAGAACATGGAGAACGAAGACATTACAAACCCTAAAGCGCAACAGGTGTGCAGACGGGCGCGTTACTGCATGTCCTGTCCCACATAATGAATTAGATGCTCATTTCCGTAAAATGTTTGCCAGTGCCATAACTGTAATTGTATACATGTAATATCAGTGAGGGACAAGCTCATCACTGAAGCCCGCCAAGGCCTGTCGCGGCCTATTAGCGATTTCGAAGTAGCCAACACGAAAATAAAAGTGCCGTCCGATAAACGAGCTCTCAGTGTTCACCGCTCACTAGCCCTCCTAGGTTATACTAACCCATCGAGGCTAGTGCTAGTGTCTACTCCACAATTTTTGAAGATCTAAAGAAGACGTACGCTCTAATGAGAACGGTAGCTTTCAACGAACACACGCCCGAGTGGCAAAGTAGAATGGAAGACATTGATTCGACAGTGACTTCTAGTCGTGGAAGCGCCTGTAATTATGAGCAGAAACATCTAATCGTACGGCTTGGCTTCTTCCCATGTGGCTTTCTACAAGAATATCTATGTTCAGAAGAAGTTCCATGGAATCTCTTCGGAGTGTGCAACTCCAACGTGTGCAACAATGTGCACTCTCTTGTGCAAACTCTGCTGTCGATAGTGTCATTTATACCACCTCCAACAATGCGATAGAGCAGTTCCGCTGAGCCGAATACTGGAATCGTGGTGAGTATACACATATGTAAACATTGTTTTACCTTTTATACCTAAACAATATCAAAACAACTATTACATAATACAGCTAAGTAGGTCACTTAGAAATATTCGTCTTTACTATTAACATATTAAGATTGAAGTTAGTATACATGAATAAAAAGGCAGTTAGGAAAAACGTGTTAATCGACGTGAATTAGTGGGCGTATAAACTTAAAATTTAGTTCAGAAGAATTGATACAGTGATATCTACAATGATAAACTTAAGCTGTAACTTAAGAGGATAGCTTAGTTTTATTTTGGTTCCAATGGATTAAAATACATTATTTAATCAAAAGATCTGTAATAACTAAATAAGAAAAAATATATATATATAGCACGTACCAAGCAAGTCTTTCCCCGAGCTTATCGTATCCGTTATGTCGGGCGAGATCCTCCGGAAGGCTACCTTGTGAATTGCAGGTCTGTAGAGCTAACAAGGATCCTGGACACGATAGCAGGTACTCGCACAGCTCCGATAAGCCCATGCGAGACGATACGTGAAGTAACGTTTCGCTCATATCTGGAAGTAAATATCAGTAAATATATTTATGCATGCATTGTATATATATATATATATATATATATATATATATATATATATATATATATATATATATATACTATCACAGCGCGGTTTGCAAACATTTCCCCATACAACCACTAAATGCTAGTCTAGGTATTTATCCAATGGTACAAAACATAGATAACGAACACAATTAAATAATGATAGTCACAGTGCAGACGCATCTTAACTAGATAACTTTATAGAGCAGAGTACCGTATATTTATCCGACCTCATATATATATATATATATGAAGTCGGATCGAAAAGTCCAGGTACATGTTTATAAAAAGCGATATATTTAATCTTCCAAAGTGTTTGCTTCTTTCAAAATAGCTCCCACCTGCTGAATGCCACCTTCTTTCCCACAGTTCAATTTTCCAAACAAGACTTTCGGAATCGAGTTGAATTGCTCTTGCGATTGTTCCTTTATATTATGTTATTGCCCTGAAACGTTGTCCCTTCAATTGTTTGTTATCCGTCAATTTTTCCTCAAATAATCCGAAATCAGTAACGATGTCGTTGTCGAGTGCGTTGTCGTTAACGAGGATTCAAGAGTTGTTTTCCCGTGGATGACGATTCTCTTGTAGCGAGAACCTTGGTGTTGGATCTGTTCTTTCTGGATTTTTTCGATCGACTCTTTCTTTGGAAGCATCACTGGGAGAATTGGGCTTTGGTCTCGATGCCGTTACCATATACCCATGGTTTGTCTCCGGTAATCACTCTCTGAGGCAATCCAGGGTCGTCCGCGACAGTCTAAAGGTTCAATTCAGACATTCGCCCCGCGCTTTCGACGGAGGAACTCCTCAGCTATCTCTCTGATAGGTAATTCGACGACTGTTGAGTACGATATCACGATTTTTTGCAATGTTTTCGTCTGTTACTGACGTCGAAGATCTTTTCACGTCCGTCGCGAGATCGGAAATCAGTCCACAGTACCTGGTGTATACACAGTGTTTCGGTACCTTGCTTGATCACCATACGCAATTCATTATACTTCCACCACTTTAGGACCTATGATTTGGTTTGTTCTTTTAACACAGATTCCTGGCCCCTAGTGTGATCCCGATGAATGGCGCATCTAAGCAAAACAAACCGGAAGATTTGGTGGTTTCCTTAAACTTTAAAATACTTTTCAATCTCGCGCTCTCTCTCTCTCTCTATATATATATATATATATATATATATATATCTATATATCTATATATATATATATATATATATATATATATTTAATTTACGGGCCTACTGCAAGCTTATATTCTATTAAGATTCGCCACGGCTTCAATATATTTTAGTATTCGCCTTACTATATCATTCGTGATAAGCCTGTTATCGGCATTGGTTGGTTGGTTGGTTGGTTGATGACAGCGCTACTGTCAAGGTCGTCGCAGCAATGTTTTTCGTGGAGCGAGAACCAACGGACTGCGTGGGAGTCCGCAAAATCGCCGCGTTCAATCTTCGACACTTCACGGCATCAATTGCAATAACAGTGGTCAACAAAGCATCCACCACGACAACCGTACCAACAGCAAATGCAGCAATAACGACAACAACAACAACACAATGACAGAAAAAAACAATCGCAAATACAGCAACGGCAGTAGCCCGACTGTAAAATAAATTATGACATCAGTAGCAGTAACAACGACAACTATACACAATAACAACAATAACAGTGGATGCCATGAGAGAACTCAGACTCAAAACACATCATTTGATAATCGGGAACCAACAGATACTTCGCAGTTCCTGCTGTATATATATATATATATATATATATATATATATATATCATATTAACAGAATTCCTGCGGCTTTGACAAGAGTTAGTTTTCAACAATGTGCTTAAGTTCGTCGTCCGAGTTGAAGCGCCTTTCTTTGAGGTGTTTTTTTAACCGACTAAATCGATGGAAGGCGCTAAGCGACCCGTCTAGGCTCTAGAGCGGAAGGTGGCTCCAGGTGCTCCCACATAAACTTGGCGAGTATCACCTGTGCTTATCGTGTTTGCCTAAGCCTGGTCTCGAATCATCACTCGAAGCACTCTCGGCCTTCACCAAAACAGCTACTCCACTTTCTCTCTGACTTGTCGGACACACAGTTTCCTCCTCCGTATATGGCCATCATCCGGCGATGAATATCGGCCGGTTGAACACCTTCCGCAGTCAGAAATCTGATAAAATCTTGCTGCTCCTTAAACGTTGAATAGTTCCAATGGGAACGCCGTGATGTCCATACACGCACTGCCGCCTCAATTGGTCGGGACACAACTGCCAGCTTGTCTCCTCCGTCATGCGCACAATCTCGACGGACACTCCATTCGCAATCCTAGACGTCTCACTACGTTATCCCAAAGCGGCATATTCGTATTTCAACCGGTTTGATTGTTACGACGTTTCCTACCTTTTCATTTGAGCTTACCGTATACAAACTGCGGTGCATGGAAAGAAATCAGACACATAAACATGTCCGATACATTGCGATAATAATTAACGGCCGTTATTATTGAGTGCAGAAACGTTCAGTAGAGCTATTAAATACACCCACGATCACACAGAACATCGATTTCTACTACAGTCTACCAATTTTCCCTGTCAAACGCTGCACACTGTGTGGAATCAACGTGAGTAGGCATACGACCGACCGTTTCCGCAAATGGAGTGTTTTTGCTGTTGAAATTACCACTTGAATTTATTGTTCCCTTTAGAATATACTGATCCGCATAATTTAACTTATTTGGCCCTTTTCAATTAGAGAAAAAATCGAGCAAACCGAATAAATGTTTAAACTAATCCCACTCCATCTACAAATCATAAAGTTATTGCGTTGGAAATTGGGTTTCAGTCCCAGCGGCCAAATTTCGATAACCATCTTGCAATACTAACGAGCTATATTATTTCAAACTGTTAATACAAATGTACGCCAAATTTGAAGAGATCTTTCCTAGGACTTGAAAACTAACTTGCGTTTGAGTGTTGCAGCATAAATGAGCCAATACATAAAAATGAGCCAGCTACGATTGTTGTTGTTGTTGCTTTTGTTCTAAGAACTATTGACGCCAATAACCCACAGTACACTGTGTCCATTATTTTATTACCTTCTAGTGTGCCCACTAATGCGATGAGCACCTGTCTAAAATTTAATAGTGACATTTTTCATATTTGAATTTAAAGCAAATTCTGTGTAAGCATTTCTCTGGTCGGTCTGCTAAGAACTACTGAAGTATCTGTTCATATATACACACACGTATACGTTGACATACATACGACAACTACTGAAGAAAAAGCCGCATGCGTACAACATTTGCATGCTACTGCGTCACTATTGCAGTTGCTCATAGTTCACGTTCTACGATTCTGCATGACATGCTCGATGATATAAGTCAGTGTTATGTCGGCGTCCGATCAGATGCAACAACAAGAACAACAACAACAACAACTGTAGACAAGTCGTGCTCTGTCATCGGCACTAACAACAACAACAACAATATCAACAACGACTGCGGCACCGCAATATGTTTTTTGTTAAAGTAAGTTTTTTCTTATGTTTTTTTTTCTGCTGGTGCTTTTGCTATCTCACTGTTACTGTTGTTATTAAATAAATGTATGCTGTTGTTGTGCCATTGTCTGGCTCAATGTCAATGCTGTTGTTGTGCCAATGTCGTTGCTTTGTTGTTGTTGTTGTTGCTGCCGCTGCTGTTGTTGCTTATCGAGCCCAAGGCTTGTTTTAGGTTTCAAGTTAGCCCAAGGCAAATGGCATCGCAAATGGCAACGATGGCCAAAACGACAACGGTCTCCGTCATAATTATTATTATTATTATTATTGGATGGGTGGATGGATTTGTTATTCGCTTGACATGCATACCTAACTACATATATCACTCGCCTTTTATATCAGGGGCGCATGTCACTCACCTTTTATATCAGGGTTTACCATCGACTCTCAATGAGCATCGCTTAAAGATAATTCGATCAACAACAGCGGCAGCAACAACAACAAAACAACAATAACAGCAGGGATCGACGGCCGGAAATACCCTAAGTTGACAACCATGCGTGCATTGTACTAGACCCCCCCCCCCCCCCGCCCAGATTATTACCATTATGATTACTACTACAACAACTACTAAGATCATTATCATCATCATTATTAATTACCTTTCTTTTTGTTGTTGTTATTGTTGTTAGCCGCGTTAGTTCGGTTGTGATGAGAGTTGGCGTTCTGAAGACGCTGCTGTTGTTGTTGCGAGGTGGCTGCCGACGGAGCAATGGTCCAGTTCGGCGGTTTCTGGATGGCCCGAAAGGCGGCTGCCAGACGCCGATCGACCCGCCGCAGGCAGTGCATCTGCGTGTTGAGCTCGAGCCGGTCCTTCATCACGCGCTCGAGGACCAGTGAGGACACGTTCGACAGCTGCGTCCGAATAAGCGTGAGCGCCATCTGTCGGAAAGTCGGTCGGACAGACGGAAAAACGGCCGAGAGAAACGAAACACACGCTTAGCCACCAATGACTGCGTTGGCGTTGGAAAATTCGACGCTCAACCTCTCTCGCTCCCTCTCTCTTTCTCTCTCTCTCTCTCTCTCTCTATATATATATATATATATATATATATCATCGCCTCTTGCGGATAGCAGGCCGAGAGCAGCTGACAACTGTATAAGTTTCAATGTTATAAACGTACTCAATAAGATATGATGAAGATGATAAATAAATGTGATGATATATATATATATATATATATATATATATATACATGTTTATAAATAATACGTTTTTATGAAGGTATACCACATATATTTCGACGTAAAATATGAATTGGCCCACGGTATACTGGTCGATATTTCGTGTGTTGACGTTGAAGGGAAAAGAATCTAGACCGTCGTTGGAAGGTGGACGGGGGGGGGGGATGTACGGAGATTTGTTACCGGTAGTCTGCCAGCCTACAAGTTCGATGTTTAGAGCGTACAAGTACCGAGTTGTGGAACTGTCAGACAACAGATAGGCTCTACTCTATTAACAGGGTCACTCAAAGCGCCTAATATCATGTTAGATTGGCCTGATCGTGCGTAAACGAGGCGGCGAACTCGCCGTGACTCATTCCAATATCGCCCAGCGCGAATGATTATCCTCGTAGGACACCGGACAACAGGTTATTTATGTGGTACACCAACCACATCTACCACCCTACGACGGTCTGCTAACCCAATCAACAACATTTTGTCACGTCCCTTTAGCCGCAAATAGTTAAACACGCGATCAATGCGAGTCATAAAGTCATCACTATCCGCTCAACTGAACGCTGTAGTGCGCTTAGTTACCTTTATCATCGTCACACATGTCACAATACAATACAACAGAGAATAAACCATGGCAATGTGTGACAAGGCTGACTTGGATGACCGCTATAATCTGCAGCCCTTCTATTCCTTCTTCAGCGAGATGTTCCATGCGTCCGTTTGTAGGAAAATACATACGGTTTTGGAATTGTGTCAGGCTTCGTCAGGCTATATGACTATAGAGTTTAATTGGGCCGAAGCGCGCATGCGCTTACACGACGTGATATGCACAATGCTCTTGATACGAGGGCTCTGCTAGTCGATCGTATAGATATTCAATAATAATAATAATAATAATAAGACAATAATAAGCTTCTCTCGTGTTAGAGGTTACCTGGCACGCGGCATCGGAGACGAACTGAAACTGCGCCTTATGGAAGAGCACAGGTTGAGCGCCGGGACGTGCCCGGTAGAAGGCCCGCAGTTCGGTGGCCTCGACGCGATCATGTGGAGGGGCCGTTGTTAGCAGAAGCAGTTGACCCTCATCGGAGCGGTGAATCAGCTGGGCCCGACAGGCGTGTCGAGCTCTCGAGCCCTCGAAGACGACATAGAACGAATGCGGCAAGCGGTCGGGCCTCAGCCGGCAACAGCGTTACCGTAAACTCCACCTCGATCGGCACGCCGCCCTGCAAAAATGATCGAAACATACATCAATTGTTATTGATTGTCACAATTAGAAGATCCACGATAATTTTTTTGGTGGGAATCCCTGCTATTCGGACTAGCATTATTCATCATAGATCATACATTTCCAAAGGAAACAGCTCCTGGCAGGCTTGCAAGTACCAACATCTATGAAGAGAATAACTTAGTTATATATATATATATACCACTACAGGGTGTTAAAATACTGTTCAGAAGTACAGTAATTGTTTTTAGTCTCACTTCAGAGGTACACGCAGGTGAATAGGCGCCATGCTACCTGTCAAATAGGTAATCATGCGTTGGACGCGTATAGCCTATTCGGTCACCCGTCATGCACATAAGTTACAATACGTATGTCTTGAGTGAGTCACAGACCCTCGCAAAGAATCTACACTGACTGAGGTTGTTCGATCTGATGTAAAAGAATTGGCCCAACTCACTTTTTACGTTGACGTAACGCTTTTAAAAATACCTAATCGATGGCAAGATATCGGCGGCAACGACAAGTGAACATCTCAAACGCAGGCGTCTTAATACTCTTCCCAGAACTCCTTCTGCCAAATTTTTCTATTTATCCAGGTGGGGCTCCAGGTGCAGTACGTACGCTTATAAACACTTACAAAGGCAAAAGCTTACCCACGTATCGCTTGTATAGCATCGACACACTTAGCTACCGAAGTCGACTATTCCTCCTGGATGATATGATAAACAGAACGCTTAGTCTTGCAGGCAGAAGAACCAGGTAGAACGAGGAGAGGATTTCTACAATCGTAAGCTCCATAAACTGTAGATCATTCACATGAAACGCAATTGGGTGGTCCTCGCAGGAAATAGTTTAAACATTACTGCAACGTATTCGAGCCCGGCCGAGGCAGGCTTGGTAAAGAAGCAATCTTCTCACTGTTGGCGAATTGAACATGGTGGTTTGTCATAATAGATCGGAAGGAAACGAAAATACGACGCGGCGACCTCAATTTCCCACCCGACTCGGCGCATAACGCAAGGACGATATTGCCAGTCAACATGGTATCACGGTACAATATGCGAAATAACATCCACGGCCGAACACGTAACAAAATAATATTGCTTTATACGAAACATCGATTAATGATATGGACGACAAATGCTCGATGAACAGGCTAGCGTCAAACACCTAGGTCGGCAGACACATGCTTTGGAAACAGGTGTCAGGAAGCTCAATTTCGTTATCTTTTTTCAATCCTAATAACTTTAACACAATTTGCAAAATCTCTAGAAAGATCTCCTCTAAATGACCAGACATAGCCAATGATATCTGTAGATTCCCCAACAATCATTTGTGGCAGTACGGCCGCGGTATGATTTATCATCTATTCTCAATAGGCCTCGCTCAAAAATAATTCGATCAGCAACAAGGATCGAACCGGCGACATCCCGGTAGATAACAACCATGACTAGCCACTAGCCCCCTGCACTGAATCGTAAAACTAAAAAAAAGGTTTACGGGCCGAATTTTAGAAGGCCGCATCAACTTGAAGGCAAAATAGACCTGCTCCATTTAATTTGGCTTTTCCAACGTTTAATCCCGGTGCCAACTACCTTTACGTCAAAGTTTTTTCCAGTAGCATCCAGCATGTCATCATATACAGCGTAAAGCCGAAAGGCATTTTGAAGGACATCACGCGCTCCGGTGCTCTAAACAATGCATGTCATCCATACTATATTACACAGACATGTGCGACTAGGGAAATATACCATTATAGTGAGGATTCTAAGCATTATATCTTTATGTTTCTGAGTAATTTGTGCAAAATGATAACAATGTGAACATGCTTGACTACACGGCTAACGTAATTTACTTCTGCAGTCGATTCTACTTGTACCAATTACTTCCACTCTCGCAGCGCTATATTTATCTCAACATAAATATAAAAGCAAGATCCGCAAAGGCATTCAGTTCTTCCAAGCATATATATGCATATATATATATATATATATATATATATATATATCCATGATGCTCGGAGATTCCGTTTCTTTCGACCAGTGCACCGTGGAAAACAAAATTGTCGCCGCAAACTGAAAAAGGTACTACTGCCTTGATGTGGCATGAGCTGCATCGTCAGCCAAATGTCGAAATGCCAGTCACTTATTCAGCCTCTACCAATCAATCGCGTTACTGCGCCGGCCAACGAGGTCAACTCGGTGTCTTGGTGCAGGTCCTATCTCTGTGAATAGGGAACGACTCTGCACGGACGAATTACACAGCTGAGCACGCCAAACTTTAACGTAACTTGCTAATTAACCACCGCTAGTTACTCCTCCACCCCCCCCCCCCCGGATCGACTATGCACGACGGGCTCTGCCCGGAGGAGGCAAAGGTCAAACAGGATTTGTCCTTACATTGCAATGCCTAAGGATCGTTCGTTCCCGTTTTCACAGCGGCTCGTTCTGGGTCGAAACGAGGCTCAGAGCTCGCAACTGAATTCACAACTGCGCTCGCAGAACGAATATCCGCTAATGGATAGGGAAAGAAACAGATCGTTGTTGATCGTCTGATCTATTTAGGCTATGTGCTACGAAGACTCTGTCAGTCACGAAGCAAGGCTGGTCTGTAAGCATATGATCAGCATGATGATTCCCACAAATGTACTAAAATCTGTCCTCACGCGCATACGTAAAATGATTAACAACCGACATGCCGATGCTACTGCTGTCGATGAACACGGCAACGATAACCAAGAAGGAGTGACACGACATTAAAGGTCAACTCATCATTAAGTAGCTCAGGGGAAGAAGTAATCGCTCATCCAAGTACCTAGCTCTTAAATACACGTGGAAGCCTGAATAATTAACATAGGTAAAAGATAAAAGAAGACTCACTCCCATATGCAACGAAGTAGACGAGGCGTAACCGCCCGCGTAATCGATCACGCGTCTCACCACAACTGTGTAATCAGCTGTTCTCGTTCAATAACGCATTTCGACAACAATTAGGGGCCAAACCCCCATTCGTTACTTAACGAAAAATTCTGCGCCCTACACAGTTGCTGGAGCATAGCATCAGGGAATGAAAGTATTTTTGTTTGCTCGATTGGAGGATTGGCTGGGGATGGAGGTAAGATAGCGGAAGAGTATACGGACTCGCAGGAGAGAGACGGTCCTGAACGAACATTTCGTTAGAACCGAGCAAGATGGCTTAGTGGCAAAGTCTCTGCCTTGCATTCGGGAGGACTGGGTTCGAGACCCAGACCGGCCACTCTTAAATTGGTTTGCATGGTTTCCAATTTAGACAAGGTAAATGCCGGAGTGGATTAAAAATTAGCCATGACATGAAAAAACCGTACACGGGCAATAGCCTTACGGAAAATAATTTTAAAAAAAAGTTATCGTGTGTAGTATCCTCCGTGACGGCCGCCTCTGTCCATTACAGGGCTAGCAGCCTCGCGATACGTGTGACTTTGCTGGCGCAACGTCCGTAAACATAATTAAAGCCTCGAAACTTCGTGTCCAGACGTTGGTGCATAATAGCAATCTATACAATTGCTTTATTGAGAACTTAAACATTGTTCTTAAGTTCTCAGTAAAGCATAGATTGTCTTTTAGCAAAAGCAAGTAGGTCTCGTTGTACGCCGTTTAGGGTATCCCCACGGGAAGATGGCCACGCTAGAGCTAACACTCTAACCGCACGTTATTTGGAAGTAAGTTAAATTTATCATATAAGAGCTCTTCATTGGGATATTTAGAATACAATACGGGCACTCAATCCAAGAACACGATTAAAGCCTAACTGCGCAAAACGAAACCTACAAACTGATTGACTTATGACATGAACATATATATATATGTATATATATATATATATATATATATGTACATATATATATATATATATATATGTATATATATATATATATATATATATATATATATATATATATATATATATATATACATATATATATATATATATATATATATATACATATTATTGTAATGCAAACATTTTGACCGTATTTCCCCGACAAAATAAATTCCATGCCAGAACATACATGCTTATTGCTTAAATTACTCTTCAGTTAACGACCCCGCACCAATCAGCTCTTTGTAAGTAAGTTTCCACTTTTGCTGTACACAAAAATTTCTCCCCAATGGTGCTTCAATAACATGACTGCTGTTTCAGCTAAAATATCGCTGAGTGACCGAAGTCAGCAGAATGTCACATTCCCCAGATGATTGCAATGGAACTAGACATCTATTGTCCAGAAACATCTGTGCTCAAATGTGTTTCATTTTTATGCCATTGTCACACGACAGTAGCAACAGTACGCATTTTGGCTGGCTCTGCTCGTTAGAACTTCGCCATTAATATTGAGATTGTACACCAGCTGTAACGCTATAGTTCCTAAGCCTTCTCTAGACTACGAACATGAAAAAGACAGATCGAATAGCGCTTTTTCATAGCCCAGCCATGCCACAACGGAGCCGTCGAAAAGGTGTACATTTCTGAATATGCACACTAAAACGCGTACGATAACCCGGCGACGCACAAGTAATTTTATTTATAGCCTGGTTGAGAAGAACCATCATGAACAAGAACGGGCCTTGTGTATCCCTTAACCCCCTAACACTGCACTAGCGAGCGTAAGCAACTAGAAAACCGAGTGCAATAATAATAATAATAATAATAATAATAATAATAATAATAATAATAATAATAATAATATCAAAGAATAATAAGAAAAGGCGTAATGATTGTTCTACTAATGCTAGTAATTGGTGTGCCTATTGTAAGATTCTTAAAGGTAGAGGTGTCTCAGCGACATGAAGTAAGCTTGAGTGTGCGGGCATCCCCAAGCTGGACTTCTGCGCTACCGCCCCAGACCAGCAGTAGAAGAGGTACTTAGCATTTTACCTCTCTGTAGAGAGAAACCGCGCGGTACAGATCGAACGTGCAGCGGCTAGGACAGAGCAGGCACCCGTTACCTTCGTATCGACGACCCACCCCTGAGTGTGAGGAATAAGTCGCACCGGAACACATATGGCGTGATCAATGCGTCTATGAGACGACATTATGGCTATCATTTACATGAGCATGTATTTGTGTATCTGAATGTGTCTGTGTGTGCGTGTATGCGTGTTAAGCGCGTATGACTTCAGTGCTCCTTCGCATCACAAACTCGCGTCAACAGCCTCAACTTCAAGCAGAGTCAGAGACCTCTCAGCAGCAGCAGCAGACGATGATGAAGATGACAACAATAACTAAAACAGCATCAACAACAACGACGACGACGACAACAACAACAACAACAACAGCAGCAATAACTCAAACAACATCATCATCATCAGCAGCAACAACATGAAATGCAACGACGTGCCCTAACGTAATGATATGCGTACAAATCTTGTAGTTGTTGTTCTTCAGCCGTTCAATGAACCGGAGTCGTCGGCGGCGGCGGTGCCGGGCAAACTAATCTAAATGTCGACGCAGCAGAGAGTCTCTGAGATGACATCTTAATGATGATGATGATGATGACGACCATCGGTGGTATGAAAATCTCGACAACATGGCTGCGTTGGCCGGTCGAACAGCATGATCCACCCAGCGAATACTCCGCGTCCCTCTCTTCTTCATCATCATCATCATCATTATCATCATTATCATGACCAGCCAACCACCATCAGTATCATCATCATCATCGTCTCCATCGTCATTATCACATCATTAACATCATCACCATACATATCATGCATGACATCCCATCGCATCGCACAGGATCAGTAAGTAGGCCAAGCCCAGTGGAACAAGAGCAAACACAGACACACTGAAAGCGAATAAAGATAGGATCAAAATGAACGATGAGACGATGATCGGATGACAAGGAACAGAGGAAGGAACTGTTGATGAATGAAGATGTGATGTCTAGCGAAACTATCAGAAACAACATCAACACTCCCAGCAGCAGCAGTAGCTGCAGCGTCGTCGTGTCATTATTACATGCTAACGTAACCTTTCACATAACACAACATCACATACCGAGCAAGATGGCTTAGTGGCAAAGTCTTTGCCTTGCATTCGGGAGGACTGGGTTCGAGACCCAGACCGGCCACTCTTAAATTGGTTTGCATGGTTTCCAATTTAGACAAGGTAAATGCCGGAGTGGATTAAAATTAGCCATGACATGAAAAAACCGTGCACCGTGGGCAATTAGCCTTACTGGAAGTTCTTAAAAAAATCACCTTTTATTTAATGAGCGGATCGATTCCGGATCGACCAACAGATCAACCTGTGGATCAACCTAGAAAGCACGTTTTCGGGCTGACCCCCTAAGCCAACATTTAACGTTCACGGGGACTGCTTTCGCATGGCTTCGTGAGACGGACAACCCCATAAATACGAATCGGTGCAACGGTGGCGCTCGAACCCGTGCTGCACCTATGTGTCTGCTCCGGTTGCGAGGCGCACGCGAATGCACCCACCGCGTCCACCACCGAGCTAAAGTGGATCGATCTAAATAAACGTTTCGGGCTGATCCTCCAAGCCAAGATTTAGCGTCGACGATACTGTTTTTCGCATTGCTTCAATAAAGTGGATCGACCTATCGACCAACAATGATACACACATAAACACCCGCCCATACAAAAGGATTGGCGTGCGAGTTGACAGAGACAAAATTCTGCTTTGAGTTAGTTTTCTAAAGTGCTATAGATTCGAAGTCGACGAATCCAACGGCGGTGACAGGACTGATTGTCGGCGTCAGAACCGTTGACGAGATGCGCTTGTTACCCAAGAGCAGCCAAATTTGACGTCCCCCCGCTAGTCAGCGGAGCTGGCTCAGTTAAATGTAGTATTATTGAAATGTCATCCATCCACAGCCATAGCCGACCAAGGGCGCATACAAATGCTGCAGTACCGCGTAATCGCGCCTAAGACGCTGGACTAGACGCCGTGTAGACAGACCCCTAGCGCTAAGCCTGTCGGTCGCAAGCGTCAACCTCATCAACCAAACGCGATCCAAAGATCCGCGAGTGCCACGTGGGGCGCGAACCTTGAGCGAACGAGGTACGGTTTCATTGAATAATGGCCGTTCCGCATTCATTGCGCTCTTCTCGTTCAGACTCCTTCAGTTCCCGATGCCGTCACAAGAGAGTGAGATGTGAGCGGAATCTGTGAACGGAAAGGATCCGTGGGAAAGGGAATAGGATAATGTATGTGTGTATATGCTATGAAGGCGAGAGAAGGCGGTTAGTCTAGAATTCGCAACAAGTTTAAGGAGTTTGTTTTAAGACGATTAGTCGAGGATCCGCTTGCTCTCTCTGCGCTCGGCATGTTTTCCTTCCTTTCGCTCCCTATATATATATATATATATATATATATATATATTTATATATATAAGAATAAGCTTCATGTAGGACTCGGTGTGCAAGTACCGTTAACACAACCTTCCAGATCGCCCGCGCTTCAAGCAGCAATGCAGCGTACCGCACAGTAGCAGTACGTCTCGCGTTGCTCCATGATCGGTGCATCATGAACATGCTTTTTTTCTACCGTAGACGTCTATAGACCATGCCATTTCGATCAAGTTCGAATTGGTAGCGAATTGAAAATTTGCCCGTCAAACAAAGCCAAATAAAAAGCCCGACAACACGAAACGTCAACACATACAAATACAGATCTTCAAACATGAAAAGCCCGAACCATACCGATCATGAAAGAGCGTCTACGGCGAGCTTTACTTCTTCCACAAATGACCTTCATTATTCCAACCTCAGAACTCAACTGCGCAGAGTTAGGTGTTTTCTCGCTGAGTCACAGCCATAATAATGCGAACTAGAACACGCGTCAGTCACGAACGTGCCGCAATACAGCGATTCAACGACTGGCCTGCCGGATGCCTCAACCATCAATCTGCTGATTGAGCGGCTGTAGTATTCTGGCTGTTGGCATCGTCTCCGACGTATAGGCCGCTAGAAGCTAGAAAAGCATCTTGGACTGAACGAATGTGTGTGCTCACGACGAAACAAGCCATAACAGTCGTGGTGCGCAGTCAACTAGCCGTCTATTCCGCGAGCGTCTCGCGTCGTAGCGAGAGAGATTGCTTACGTATTGATTATTCTGTGTCTGTCTACATGCCGATGGCTACTATGTGGCGTCGTTGAAAATCGGCAAGCGTCCATGTTATGACTTAGCGATGTCATGAGGCCCTAATCCTAGTCCCCCCGCCCTTCTTCAACAGTTCCTTTCGTTGCTATTCTGTCTGGGCCACCATTATGACTCGAAAGCATAATGCCGACTATGGGAAACAAACATACGCTAAGGGCAGAATGTCCATCCCCTAAGCCCCCTATATTCTCCCTAATATTCTGAATGGCGCTGATCAAGCTTCCAAGAGACTCGTGAATCATCCTCACGAAGCCTTACGAAGCTTTGCCTATACGCACACAGCCGTCGCCTTGATGCAAATCGCTGTAAATTATCTTAGTGTCATACGTATCAGTACAATAAAATAGGACAAGCAATAAACAACTGCTACAACTATCCAGGTACGTATACAAAATCATAAAAATTGTATGTAAAGATTGTATAAAATCTCGAAACGCAATACCAAATCACGCACAGACGACTTCCGTTCAGTAACACCTACCCCGCATTGAATCAGTGCACTGCGCAAATTATCGTATTCGCATATAATTTAAAGGTTCTTAAATCACGCAACGAAAAAAAACTGTACATTAACAAACACTGTTCCGTAGACGACAAAATCTCATTACTATTTAATATTTCTAAAGGTTTCAGGTATTGTAAAAGATAATACGCAACCATGCATAGCAAGGAACGCAACATACACAATACTTGTTGCGCATGTAGAAAGGAGATTTAGAGAGAGAAGTAAATTAATAAGAATAATTTCTCATTTCCATGGCCTCGATGCACAGGCCGGAGAGAACTCGAGCCGTTTGTGAGGTTATCGTTGGCTTTACTGGGCAACACCGTCCTCAACGGACGGCATGGTCAAAATTCTGACCGCGCTCAACCGAATTGCCTCTTCTTCGACGTCGTTAGCGCCCATTTAACAAACATTGATGCAGCACTTTGTTGAAGCCAATGCGGGGGGGGCAAGGAATACAAACGTTTATCAAAATCCGAAAATACCAGTTGAGGCCAACTGTGTCTTCACAGCTCGGCACACATGCTTACGACTAGCGCCCAGAGAGAGACTGTGAGAGAGGTAGCACGTCGATACCGGATACAAGGTGCGTGCGATATGGCGTGTATCGGGACAAAATAGTGCATGTCTTCTATGGCGACTGCAATAGGGCGTACTTCCGTGAATACAACCCTTACAGCTTACTTCCGAAGGTCTGATAGACAAAAGAAGTAGGCGCGCACTTAATCTCCAGACCAGGAGAGAATCCTGCGAGAATAAGAGAACAACAGAGAAAGCCAGAGGAGCATAGCTCGTCCTCGGAACGAAAGGGCGATGAGAATATTGCTATGAGAACGACAAAATACCTATACCCATAAAAATATAGCAATTGAGTTACTTCTCACTGCATAAGTAGTACGAACGTCACACAACAAAATTTACAAAAAAAAACATAAAATGTTTAGAGCATACAAATTAATTCGTGTCGCGATTAACCAAGTAGCATTGCGGTTGCCTATACGCATCGGACAACGTGAAAGCTTGAGTTCTCCATGCGTCAATAGAATTAGAAAGTCTGGGACACTCGTCACTAAAGAATTGTATTACTATGTGTGGAATTTTCGGCTCGTCTCCTTTAGCCATATTAAATGACAGAGCAATTTAAAAAAAATGCGAAAGAATTTTAGGCTAAACTGCCTTTTCTTTCAGATAGTCATGAAGTTATAAGGAGGTTATAGTAAAGTATGTCCCTTGAGTGATAATCACACATATGAACATCAATAGCAATACACTTTAGAAAGAAGAGACAAAGAAACGCTCAGAGCATGTCGTTTCTGTATAATAAGTTCCGAATGCGAGTGAACCCGAAGCGGTGATAGTCGAGGAAGCAGTATGCAGCAGCGACTGACAGCGGATATGATTAGCCGGCGCCCAGACGTCGTAACTGAACTGTTTTAATAGGGCTCATACTCCCTCAGAAAATTGACAACTACAACAACGGCAATTGAAACCGTTCGTAACCAAATGCGTCATCGTCGTAAAATCATCGAAGGCCCGCCATTCTTCGTCGCAGGCGCCCAATTGTTGGGCAAGAAAGGGTGTCTGCAATTTTTGAACATGTATGTGCTTTTCTCTCTCCCTATCTCTCTCTATATATATATATATATATCAATATATGTTGAACATGTATGTGGTTTTCTATATACACGTGCCGTTGAATAACGTTATCGAGGCCGCAGCGAAACAGTTAAGACAGCAAAACGGGTCCTCCTCGTTTGTCGACGGCTGTGTCGCCACAAGGCGCCTGTATGATCGACTGCGTTGCATGATGGTAGAAGTGCTGAATGCTGGCTGGTCGACGCTGCCACTGCAAATAACGACCAAAACACCGGCAGACTGATGTCACGCTGGGCCCCCCCCCTCTCTCTCTCTCTCCCTACCTCCCCCTTCCCCCGACCGGCAACCGAACACTTCGGCATCATTAAACGGGAGCATACAGCTTTTCAAATGATTCCATCGTTTCGCTCTGCTCAGACTGACAAGCGCTTACAGTTTAATAGCGGGATTTACGCACACACAAATATATGCATATATATATATATATATATATATATATATATATATATATATATATATATATATATATATATTCATATATATATATTGCAGAATTCTAAGGTAGCTGGCATGCGCTGCACATAGTTGGCTCAAGATTCGAACTTCCGACTTAACTACTTTGGCACTACTAGAACTCTTAAGTTACATTCCACAGTAGCACATATCTAACCACAAAAAACAGCTCCTGTTATTTACATAATTTGCTGAAAATCAGTTTAAATGAGACCTCGGGTACTCTAAAGACTGTAGCTCGTTTCAAGTTTACAAGCGACTTTTTTACGTAGCGGATAGCCAAATAGACGCACGCAAATTTAAAAAAATGTGCTCACTTATCAACGTGCCAGGGGTGCGTACACTTTTTAACAATACATATATGACACTGATCCATTGTACCACACACCCCTGCATATGATGATACATGACAACACACGGGTCCGCACTACTGGCATTTCGATTTGCTAATACCGGTCAATATCTTCTTCACCGCGGAACCTATAGACCGCAACAGTTGCCCGTCAAACGCCCGCCCGGCGTTGATTAAGATTTAGTTTAACAAATTAGCGTCCAATTCGTCCTTCGGCAGTTCCTTCTGTTGTCACAAAAACGTTGCAATCCTCCCAGTATTTTCTATCGAGCAATGTCGCGGATTAAATTGTATATTGCTTTTCGAAATTAGCACTTCCACTCCAGGAGGATTTAGATACTTGTAGATGAGGGATGTGTCTTGTCTTGAAGTTACAATAAAATGACTCGTTTTTGTCATACCGACGTTACTGGCCGTTTATAAAATGTGTTGTTGCGAGAAAAAGAGTGGTTCGATTAGATTTGGACCACCTGGATATATATATATATATATATATATATATATATATATGAACTATGTATAGTGCTATTTTTGTCGCATTTTAACCATGCCACGTCAGGTTTCACGAAGGAATTCACAACCCTAAGATTAAACATGGCGAAAATAAGCTCCCACCTAGCTTATGATCCCCGCACTGTAGCAATGAGTATCAGAGTAGCACCACACCTGATACTCTGGACTTTTGTCTCCTAGATCTATTGAGGGGTTCACAAAATGCATTTCGTGGATAGAGCCATTGGGACTGAAAACATCCTAACGTTCTGTTTTGTGAGAAATGTCAGAAATATATATACGGTGTCATTTCAGCCAATTATAGTATATACATCACTGCTTTCTACAACTTCTGACCAACGTGCTATCAGTAAAAAAATGCCATCTTTTAAAAATGTCTTGTGCTTCTGCAAAAAAAGTAGCAAATATCGCTTTTGATATGTTTAAAGTAAATAAATGGTTAAAGTTTTCGTATTTTCGATTAAATGATTTTCAAGGAAGTGAGGCCTGATGATAACCCGAAGGAACAACGTGTATAATAAGAAATCCGGTAGAATATCTCATGAAAGCTCCAGCAGCATGTCGCAAGCTGCCACATATGTGTGTACGCAGGCGTTGTCACTATGGAATATTAAATAATTAATAATACAACGCGACTGCGATGATACCATTCGGCGCTTTTTAACTCACTCCCGCTCTCGACTATCGAAATACTGACAATCTAGTACTTTTCACTGTTAATCGTATTATTCTTCTGCAGACGTTTAACGTGCGGCATGCAGAGTCTTAGTGTTAAACCCTCTCGCTTACCGCGGTCCACCATAGCCTAAATTACTTCGTTATAGCCATCTATTTTCCTCCTTTGTTTTCCCAGAAGGAACGGCGCAGATGTGTTACCGGTTATTTATTAAGCCGTTTTCAGTAAACTATCCGGTATCCACACATGGGCACGTTTCACATAGCCAAGACTAGTTATGTGCGTTACTGACTTTTGTGGCGTCTGTTTTTCCCGTATTGAGCCGAATTGTTGTTGCCCTCCGAAAAAAATCGGCTGACTAGCTTGTAATATGCCCCCTTTTAATACATTTTAGTTTAAATCAAGCTAAAATGTTTTCTAAACGCCCGGGAACGCCATGATGTCCTCAAACGCACCGCTGCGTCAATGGACTAGGACACACAGCTGTCTGCTTCTCTCCTATGTCATGCGCAGACGCCAACATGTGCGCATAAGGACGCCAACATGTGCGCATAAGGACGCCGAACACTCCATGTGTGTTCCTAGATGTCTCACCACGTTATCCCAAAGTGGGATTCATATGTTTATATATATATATATATATAATTTTTGTGGAGGAGGTCACTACTACGAGTAGGGGGTGCTATTCCTCTCGAGTGTAGGACTCGACCCTAGCGGTTAGATGTTGGTCTGCCAAGACTCCTACTCACCAAACACACCTTCCCCCCTTAAGCTTCACTCTCTAATGGCCCAGGTATCCATAGAAAAGTACTATGGGCCACTAGGAGAAGTGGCGAGCAGCTATCGGATCATTTGGCCGAGGTCGCTCAGGGGTTCCCCGACCGGTCCGACGTGCTTGTCCCAACACCTGCAAACCCGTTTGATTACAAGCCGCGTCATCTGTTAATGGCGTAAGCGCTATCCGTTCTGTGCCTGCCGAGCTCGGCTTTTTTTCTTTCATTACTGCAGTTGCCATTTCCTCGACCTACTTTTATGCTGATGCTGTACTGCATACATACTCCATAAACATCCTCATGTCACTTCTCGGCGAATCTGGTGTTCTGACTCCTCGTTTTTATTCTTCTCTGGCCCATTTCAATCTTCATTTCAGGAGAGTGTGCTCGGGGTCATCGTCGATGCCGTCCACACAGTACACGCAGGTTTCCGTGAAATGGGGCAAGTCCTTTAATGTACGCAAACTACATTGCGATCTATGGCAGGAGTCTCCTTAGGGTTAAACGGAGACTAGAGAGACGAATTGAGTATATGGACGAGATGAAGCTTAGCATTAACTGGCAAATGACAGTAGCAGAAGTTAAGTTACGAAAAAGTGGTCGATTGGCAAAAGACGACGTCCGTCGAGCAAAGGGTAATGTACATTTTGTAAATAAATGCCTACACACATTTATCTGGAAGTCTCTATAACGCCGAATGGTAGCAGTTTCATAATGCATATAGAGAGCCGATTAGGAACAGCAAGTCGAGCGGCAGCACTCCAGCAGTTCATTCAATATCTGAACTATCAAAGTGAGAGAAGATCCAGTGGTGCGAAAGAAGCACTAGTTGTGTCTGATGTTTATGTTTGTAATTTACCCAACTTGGGTGTTAATAAACCATAATAATACAAGATAATACGGTCAATAATACGTTCAGACCTCACAATTGTAACATTATTTAACATGTAATAAATAATAATAATAATAATAATAATAATAATAATAATAGTAAAAAATAAAAAATAAAAAAAAATACGGTCAACATTCATAGGTTCAACTAAGAGCACTTTAGGGAGTGTGCTCAATGCTCTTGGCTCACCTTGAGAAAAATCAGGTTGTTGTTTGTAAAAACTTCTTGACCTTTACCTCTTCGCCTCTTCCGCTTCACTGTATCCGTGCCATCGAGACAACTAACCAAGGGCGGACGTTGATTTCTACCCGTCCACAACAATGCGACCACCCCCACAAGTGAAACGACAACCAGACCGAGCATCACAAACCCCCACATCACCACAGTCGTCCTGTCCTGAACCGAGTTCGATGAACTAGGCTTGCTGTCAAGCCGCTCAATGCAAGCTAAGAGTGCCGCACAGCATAAAGAGCGATTTGCCTCGTAGAGCTAATTTTCCGAGAAGCCCTCTTCTGTCTACGGCACTGCAGTGTCCAGAACGCTTCTTACATCCACCGCATCCATAGTGAAAAAAAATAAACAGATACACAAGTCAGTGGAGACTTTTTTGTCCAGTACAAATTCGCCGCTCCTGAGATACGCGTTTCCCACAGGCACACATCGAAGCTTTGTCATCACACTACTAGGAATACAATGGTAGCAACAGTGAAACGGCCATTGAGTCATTCGCCGACAATATGCTTCTGCAAGTCTAATTATATATATATATATATATATATATATATATATAATATGAATAGCATGCTTGTCGATACCCACTGATCGGCCCAACACCTTTCTATGCTGCAGCACAACATAGGTCGTTGGTGGCTGACACGCGGCAACATCGCAGCTTGCCGCCTGGCCCCTCTCCGCTCGCCGCAGCCTAAGCCAGCCCAGCCGTCGTCCGTGCTAATATCCACGCTATTACAGCGCAAAAACGCTCCTGGATGAGTAGCATTCTCCGTAGGCGGTTGGATAGGTAGACATATATATATATATATATATATGGCAAACAGAACTGTGGGTTGACATTCCAGCTAAAGCCACCAATTAAGTCCTGGTGGTTACCATTCGTTCCCAGAGCTTTCATGATGACCATCAACATCGCCACCATCACCACTACCATCAACGTTATCATCATCCGGCACTTCAACATCAGACACATCCACGCAACGTAGCAGCCTACAACTTAGCCAGACGAAACGGTTCGACGACATTAGGCCCCCGCGCCGATTGCCGTGAGTGAGATCTGTAATCCGTCTGCCCAGCTCACCGATGAATCTCTTGGTTGCCTTGCTTACCGGACCCATTGTTTCCAGAGATATTGGCACTGCGATATAGCCCGTCTCCAGTTCCTGGTACTTGCGTTTTTTTTTCATTTTCTGCTCGCTCGGCAACCCATCCCGCCTCTAGTGAACTGTGGCGTATATAAGAGAGATAGTCACTGTGCAGGACACTGTAGCATCCCATAGTAAGCACTTGCCGTTAGCCCATAACGGAGTTGTTACTACTGTCAGGTCTTTTGTCGTCATCAAGTCCTAGTCTAGACTCGAGCATGCTTGGCATGCCAGCCCTGCTTAAGGGTCCTCTACACGGAATTTGAGGTTTATTTAGAAGAATATATATAATGCTTCACGACGTTGCTGCTCGTCGACCTAGTTGCTTCTTCTGCGCGCCGTAGCCGCTCTATCGCTCATGCCCGTGAGGAAGTCCTGCCCGCCCCCTGGCGCGAAGGTCCGGGTCCATCCAGTCTCTCATAGTTCCGAGCACTGAGGTCGCGATACCTCTTTGGATCTCCAGGGACAGTCGCTGGGAGAAGAAGGCGTGCGCCCTCTTGTCCATCGTCGCCTGCTGTACCGCGCCGCCAACCCGAGAGATCAATGTTACCGTAGGGGGGCCCAGGGCCACCCATCGTCTCGAACGCGAATGGCGAAAAGTGGTGCGCCCGACTTAGGTCCGCATACTTTCTTATCTTTGAGGTCTCAGCAGGCGAAACGGCAGTCCCCGGGCGAGACGCGCCAGGACCGACAAGAGAAGGGGTCAGAGAGTCGGTCCCCGTCGCATCCCACACCAGGGAACGACCCTTATAGAAGAGTATCAAAGTCATACCGTCGGGGCGATTACCGTCGTCCTCTTGAAAGCCCAGGTGGTTCCGGGACGCAGGGAATCCCCGCCCTCCGCAGCGATCTGAAGTATTTCAATTGAGGGCAGTGTGTCTTGGCACCGGCCCGCTGCGTGAGGCGCAAGACGGGCTCCTCTTATAATTGTGTTGACTTCAGCGGTCTAGAAGCTCTACCATGGCTTTTATTGCACCTAAGAGGGTGAAGTCCTCATTTACTA
Organism: Dermanyssus gallinae; assembly: GCA_003439945.1. NCBI lineage: Eukaryota > Metazoa > Arthropoda > Arachnida > Mesostigmata > Dermanyssidae > Dermanyssus > Dermanyssus gallinae. The sequence goes on from QVRM01001067.1 coordinate 89,824, forward strand.
TGATATCACATGCGTTGCAACTGTAGGGGTGCAAATCGGAACACTATTCGAAGAGCTGTTACCATGCGGAACTATTATTATTATTATATTATTATTATTATTATTATTATTATTATTATTATTATTATTATTATTATCATCATCATCATCAGCCACAAGGTATCAACGACTAACTTCTCGACACCAGTAGAGCCAACGGTCGAGAGTCACGATCGCATGATGAGATTGGCAGTGTTAGCAACACGTATTATGTGCGTCACAAGTTGGAGTTTTGAGCACCACCAAACATGTACTTATGACTGTTTTGTTCGGTCTGTTCCAGCCTCCATGCATCGCTTTGGCATCGTGGAAACTTGATCATCAGCAGTGAGAAACAGACAATACGGCCGTCCGATTGATTAGATGAACCAACCGTTAGACAATGATAAATCAGAACAGAATCGGCATGATGAAGACAGCGAACGGCTGAGCCAAGGTTGAGCAGCGAAACTTGAGAGAGTTGTACTACTTATTTCTCCGGCTCCCATAGCCGGCTACCAAATTGGGGATGAAGGGCCTCCGAGTTGCAGACGCTGACGATGCCGAATTGGTAATTTTGTTTCGTTGTTGCCGCGAATTGTCGTTACTTTGCTGGCTACCGGATGAGACAGACACGCGATAAAAGAGAGAACTAATGACGCAGGAAAGTTTTTCAAAGTGTAGTAGTAGTCGTTGTTGTTGTTGTCTTTGTTCCCATTACTCTACTACGCCGCACTACCAGCTGCCCGAAGTGATTTCTCAAACCCCCAGTCCCCCCCCCCCCCAAATATGAGCTGTCGCTGACCTCTGCAGTACTACATCGCCGGTGGTATTGTCTAGTAAGTTTCATCTAGCTCCTTTTTAATGGACGGAACGTATTTTGTGGATCCCACAGTACGCCAGTGAGTGTGCGTTAACGCTTATTATTTATTTGCAGGGCGTAGATCTGTTTATAAGCTATCACTACATCATCTGCATCTAGTGCGATACCTTAACACAGTCGATGTAAACTGCATAGCATTTCCCGCCAGACTGAGGCATGGCAGCTCCCATCTTGTTTTATTAGCAAACAATACTCTTTATTTTAGGTGGCAATTAGTATGGTGAAAACTCTTAAGGACTCTCGTGTGAAGGTCAACGCAACGAAAACTCTTTCTTGGGAGGTTTCGGGAATGCGCGTACGTCACGAGCGGCTACCGTGACTAATGTGGGACTCACGTACCCACCAAACGCACTCCTCGCCACCATCCCCAGGCGCGGTATAGCTTCAAAATGTTCGGATAACCTAAGGCCTTCTATTTCGATTCATACACAAGCTTAATAGCTGCGCGGTCACCGTGAACTCTAATAGGCATGTCAGGCCAATCCCCATAAAAGTGTGGTACGCACGCGAGGCGCATACCTGGCCTTTCAACTAAACCAGTCATGGTCCTCGGCCGCTGCCAACCAGTAGTATAATCATTGTCTTTATCAGCGTGCCCCTGGTGCTGAACCTCTTTCGCTGTCCTTGCAGGTACCTTCCCCCCCCCCCCTTGTAGTCCACCAGAGACAGAGCCTTTCCTCCACCCCGCCATTTGCTATTGCTGCTTACGAAAAATCCAAGAGTTCTGCGCACTTACAGCCGCAGTTGAGGGGATTGCGAGGCCTCGTTGAGTAAGTCAAGAAAGGCCTTGTCTAAATTAAGCTTAAGTTTGTTCACTGCCAGAATTGAATTCAAGAATATTTAATCGCATACGTAATATCTATTATTTCAAATAGCGGGTTATAAGATTACCTACACTCATTCAATGATGTTATAATTATTCCCATTTTTGCGCATATATATATATATATATATATATATATTGATTTGGCGACAACTTGGTCTTTCTCAATCCTCAACCGGATTGATATCCTATTCAGCTAACGCAATAGCTCAAGCCTACAGTCCATCATGAGCGGCTAAACTTCGCCCATTGGGCTTCGTAGATGATGCAGCGTGATATCAATTTTAGTAATAAACATTATCTTTTTTTTATGCGACGAAACCCATTTCTATCTGAATGGAAGTGGGAGTAAACGAAATTGTCGCATATGGGTAATAGATAACTCTCGCGTCATTCGCGAGGAGCCGTTACATGTGCCATATATGACAGTCTGGTGCGGCCTCTGGCCGCAGCATGATCCTTAATTGTTTTGGAAGGGAATTCTGGTTCCAACACGATGGAGCCAGATGGTATATATATATATATATAGATACCACAATTGCTAGAAATATATCACACATTAATCAACGATGTTTCTCGAGGGGCTCGTGCTTTCGCCTTGCTCGGCTGGAATCGCGAGCTGGAATTGAGCTCTAATCGGTATTAGTCAGTCAGCACGGTTTAATGCAACGTGTTCTAATTCATCGCTTAGCATAAAACGTACCACATCTTGAATATTCATTCGATATGTACAGACGCACATTTTGAGATATCGCCTAGAGATAACAAATACTGATACGTAACGCGAACAAACACTGATCGCATTAAGGCGTCAGGCCGTCAAGGTACCACCCACAAGCGTAGGTAATGTAATTTAGTCCTGTGCCGAGCATATTTAAGGCAGCAGCGCCCCTGCATTATAACGACGGTAATGACATTTCAGAAATAATCAACCGTATAGCGAATAGAAGCAGCCATGCTGTCCACACGAGCAAATCATCAGGACAGGGACTGTTTAACGTGTCAGCGTAGGCAATGCGCTTAGCGCAAATAGAGGGTCTCCCCCTCCTCAACAACTATTTATAACGCGAGTGCAAGAGTGGTTCCGCCTGAACGCTGCGTATATGCGCATGACAGCATTTTTATGCAGCCCTATGCGTATCAACCATACGAAGTACCACAATAGCATCATATATATATATATATATATATATATATATATATATATTTCAATTCGATTCTCAATTTCAAACGTGGTTTATTCAACGGAACTGCATTTTACAACGCTTACATTTTCGGTAAATAAAAATTGTTAAAAAAAGATGAATCAAACAACCAGGCACAAAATTACACTCTACAAAATCCAAGGAATCGTGCTTCGTACGAGCGCTTTTCACAAAAAGGTAATCACACTAATGGATAATACCACAAGGATTTCGATACATCTTTTGATGCTTTGTTACCCTTTGCCCTGCATACAAAGCACAACATTCCCTATTCAGGATATACCTAGATCACAGGCCTGATTCAGACTGTAAAATTAAAAACCATTGTTTTACTTCGCGAGCGAAGAGGTGCTTTGTTGTGAGGCAGCTAATATTTTTAGGAATGCGGGTCCAGGTCTCATGAAGGCGACGTGCCAGTGTGCACTGACCAGACCTCAATGATACTGAGGGCACTGCAAAAGTGATTCCGATGTCAATCAGTTGCTATCCATGTTGTTTAGCTTCAGCGATTGACCACAAAACCAGGCAGCCCTAGAGATTGGACGAGTCTGCGCGAGAGAAAGATTTAGTGTATTCCGTGTAGCATGTTAACCGATCAGGCGTGTATAGGGAAGGGGTTTGAGCATGTTGGGCCATCGCTTTTGACGGCAGCCGTCCGTCAACCAAGCCGGTTATGACGACCTGCGGTCGATCTTGACCGCCCTGTACTGTCTGTATGACAACAACTGACATAGTACGATCACTACACTATGATTAATGAAAGCGGTTAGCCCACACTGTCCGGCTCATGTTTTAATAACAAATGATGTCATATACTCACACACACAACACATATGCAGTCGCCTTATAAGAGAGCAACATATACACCTAAATAGTAGTGTAGGTGTGCATTTTCTACTGGCCAGAAATAATAGAAGTTAACTTTTCTTCACAATATTAAGACTTACTTGCTGCCCAAATAAATATTGCTGATATGTAGCTGTGAGAACCCGTTGTAGACATCCGTTTAATTGTTACTAGCGATGCTTGGCATACGCAGCATTCGGAGTCATCACCCAAAAAATGAGCCCTAAATCTTTTCATGATAGATGTTCGGTTTTTGGGTGCATTATTATTATTATTATTATTATTATGCGTTTTGTAAATTTAGTTATGTAACTTTTTTATGCTAGCACTTTGAAGTGAACAATTGTCTCTGCGTGAACGTGTAGTCACGGGCCATTAGCAAAAGCAGTTGTCAAAACACTCGGGTTTGAATCAGTCACGGATAAATCTTGTTACGGCCTTTTGAGCCAGGCCCGTTGTTTCTACGCCAATCATGAAAAAGTTGTGTCTTGTCTCCAGCTCGGCATACTTGCGTCAGTTTGCCTTTTTTGCATGTTCAGCCACCTATCCAGCTAACTCCCCTATGGGGAATAAACGACGGGGCAGCTGTACGAGATACATTTGCCTCCTATAGAAGACATTATATTCGAGACGAAAACGTCTGATCTTTTGCCAGCCTCCAGTCCTAACGCTGGTTCAGAATACTTTAAACACCAGCCAAAACCGTTTCTTATTGCTGCATCAATCTGACTCTTAATGGTCTGGTAAGACAGTGATTCTCTGCACTGCGACCACAACTTTCGCAAGTGCAAGATCTGCAGATTAAGTTTTCTGTTCTGAAAAGCGCCACTAGGAGACATTGTCCAACATGGCGCCTATGCAGGATGACAATAGAGCACAAAGAAAACCATTTCTAAAAGTATCTCGACCGGCTAAGTAAATCGCTAAGTTCCCAAGGAGATTTGAAGTCTTCAAAATTTCATGAACAACTGTGTTATATCGGTAGCTGTGGAGCGTGCGATGGGCGCCCTTGCTAACAACCGGAGCCTATTCTTAGCCTGGTAAACAATTCGTCTCCGTATCTGGCCTTGTGTGTCGGACCGATCTTAACCCGACTCGACCAGCATCTCTGCAAGTTCGACAAACTCTAATAAGTACGCCACAGGCATGTAGGACCACCATCTGTCGCCGCTCTGAAACCTACCCCTCCTTGCGTGACGGCAACAGCTCCACACTATGTACTATATAGCTAAGACTGACCGTGCCGATAGTTCAGAACCGCGCCAATAATACTTTCGCAGCTTTGTTATAGACTTGGCTGGTTTCTCTAGATGTATGCCTGTCGAGGAAGTACGTAGAGTACAGTTAAATGCTGGCAAACCCACACTAGACCTTCAATGGTATAATGTTGCCGGCAAATGCCGACAAATCCCAGTCGGATCGCAGTGCTCACGTTCTACGAATGGCCGACAAACGTGTTTGCTGACAATACTCATATGTTTTGCTGCTGCTGCGCCAAGGAGCTCTAAGTAGGTCCTATTCACTTGCGTCAACGCCGGTATCCTTCCTACTACGAAGGTGTAGGCCGACATGCTGGACAGAACCCAGTGGTATTTGGAAGAGATTCTCGTCAAACAACAAAGCCCGCAACGGCAACTGAAGCTATCTACAAACGATAGAGAGAAATCAAGCGAAAAAGACGAGCGTGGGTTCCACTCTTTCTTTCGTTTCAATCTACGCCCCAATCCCCACCGTGGGACGGAAGAATGCTAACTGCGCTGCTACTGGGGTTGCCAACTTTTGACCGTTCAGAGCCGATAGCAACAATACCGTCATCGTTATAGGACGCTACCGCAAACACTAATCCTTGGCTATGCCGGGACTGTAAACTTGGCGTGCTGTTGAGGCTATAGACAGTTCGTCACTACAACTATGGATTCAATATGAAATCGATATGCTATCCCCATGCGTTACTTGCTGATTCACGCTTTGCCCGTAGATTGTCAGTTCGTAGACGCAAACGCTAATACACGGCCGCTGCTTGCGACAAACTCCGACAAAAGGTCCGGCTGTGCTGATATGTTCAAGGTCTGCAATAACTGTTACTGAAGCAACAGGTCGGTATCAGCCCATATAGGCGGCCACCGTTTCTCAATGTGAATAGCGTTCATTACGCATGAGGCTTTTCTCCTGATTTGACACATAGCGAGTATGCGTTTATATGGTGGCGGCGTAGTCTAGGGGGTTAGTGCCCAAGTCATGGCTTTCATCTACCTGGGTGACTCACCGGTTCGTTTTATGTTGTTCCTCGAATTTTTGAGCGATGCTGTGAGATTTGTCTTGAAATGGCAAGTCCATAAACTAACAAAGGGTTTACGTTGCCATTTCAATTTTTCCTATCTGTATGTATGTACATATTTGTATTTAATTCAGAACGCACTTTATTGTCAACTGAGGAGGCACCTATTACATTCGTATTTTCTGGCTATAATAGGCTTGAAGGCGCAAAGGTTGTGCTCTGTTCGTATAGCTTCCCCTGTTCGAGATATTTCTAAACTATACAGAACGCCCAGAACAATGGTAACCAGTCAGGGGAAAGCAAGTCCTATTTAACGTGCAAAGAAATACATCGTCTATATGGATGACACTCTAGTGGGTACGCCACGAGGCTACATGAGGAACGCTGGGTACGTGAACCTATAATACGCCAACAACATCCGCAGTTACATTCCTCTTAATAAACCACAAAGAGTGGTGTCGAGGTCAGACGTAACAGCAGTGCGGATGTGGAATGACTACTAGCACTTCTAGAAACTGGCCTTTAAGTTGTCGAGTACTTTCAATGAAATAACGGGGCACATGACCGGGTCCCATAGTAGAATCGAGTGCAATCCTAAACTAAAAGCTGACGAGCGACGTTTAGCACCAATCAATGAGCCTTTGGAGTACCATGAAATGAAGGCCATAATGCCCTTGCGAATTATTTTCTCAATATGTTTGTAAAAATGTAATCCTTGCGTCGAAATAAGCAGAACAACATCTATTGGTGCTGATCTCAAGCGAAGTTCTTTCACCTTTCTCGGCGAGTCTACCTCCGCGGCGAGATGTCATCGCTTTAGTTTTTGATATATCTATCACTTGAGAGTTAAGGATAACAAACTTTTGCAATGATGTAGGCGATTGCTGCAGGTGAAATCGACTCCGGGAGTAGACGACCAGGTCATCGGCATACATAAGTGTACTCATTGGCCAGTGGCGCCGCCGAATTTCGTCCGGCAGATATTCGCTTACCAATAGCGCGCTGAATTGATTGCCCTGTACGTACACCCCTGTAGTCTGATGAATTATTTTCTGTTGTACAGCCTTTAATAGCTTTAGTATTACCGAACACTCATCGAAATCTGCGTAAAGTCTACGAAGACAACAAAGAAAGAGTCGTTTATCTCGAAAGGCCATTTTAATGCTGGTATGAAGAACAGCGCAAACCGCCATCGACCATCTCCTTCTCCTGAAACGTGTTCTGCTCTGGCAAGCATTCGGTACTTCGTATAAATCTTCCAGTCAATGCGCTATCAATGCAGATAGAATTTGGAAATGACGCTTTTCTTTGCTATTTCACGGTACGATGAAGGCATTAGTGGAACCCCTATTTCCCTTCGGTATCACACTTCAAAGGCTAAATTTCCACTCTTCAAGAATGTAGTACGTTTTCATAAGTTCGTTGAAGCGAGCAGCAAGGCAAGGAGCTAGAACAACCGCCTGTCGCAGATGTTCGTTCCGGACAAGATCTGGATCCGAAGCATTTCCCGGTTTGCCGCTTTCATTATCGCATCTACGACATTCAAGATACCAATAGAGCGAGCCAGCTCCTGGTGGGCTTTGGTTGTCCATTGGTCCCATACGGAGAGATACATCAAGGTACAACTGGAGACCGTAAAAGAGCTGACGAACGTATGTCGAAAATGACTATCTGGTTCTGGTTCCAAAGGCTAGTGTTTATTCGGGGACCTTTGTATTTGATTCTATCGGTCCTGGTATTTGTGGCAAATGTATCTATCGTAGACCTTCCTTGCGGGGCTACGTAGATAGGTTCCTAGGCTGTGGAGACCCCGCACATACTGCGGAACGCTAATATGCTGACAACTGTAACCAATGTCAACTTAAACCAAGAGACTAGCTTCCAAGAGACTGGAATTCATTGCAATTATACTGATGGAAGTAGTATTTATATTGATGCAATTATATTGATGGAAGTATCCGGCAAGTACAACGCAGTTGTCCCCTGTATAAAGTTGATTTTAAAATCGTACCATTCCATTGAAAGAAGGTGAGTAACCTTCGTTGTTTCTGAATGAGCCCTGATTTATTTCCTCCGCGGCACTACATGTACGCGAGTGGTTCAGTCACGAATGCCGTCGACTCTTGCTTTTCTGCCGCTAGCTAGAATCGCCTCATGAGTTGAGAAACAAAGCGCTTCTCGTAAGTACGATTCAATTGAGTGCGATCGAAGCGAAATTAATAATGTGGCTTTTCGATTCAAGCTAACGAAAGACTAAATTGTTTACCAACTAAGTAATTGACATAGTTAACTGCTGTCGATGCGAAATAGTGACGGCGGCGAAAATAGTACTCACGTAGATCGGCGACTCCGAAGGTCGGATTTCCATCCTCAATCGGTCACCGTGCGCTCCTCAGTAATCTGTAAAAGAATATAAAGAAGATGGGTCTTTGGTTAGACTCGTGGATCAAATGATTCTTGCTTTGCATCATGTACGCTGCCGGCTTACTCTCGCTAATCGCAACACAAGTATAAGCACCTAAATAGGCACGACAAGTGACATAGAAGCACCTCAAAAAGGAAACGCGGATCCGCACAAACCTGCTCAGCTGCTGGTTTATATGAAATCGGTACAAATCGCCTATAGCAATGTATAGAATATAACAATAAAAATACATACGTACTGCTTATTAATCGCAACCATATTGAAATAGATAATCAATTATACGATCCATAGGTATAGTGTTTCGGATCTAATTTAGAACTGTTTTAAAAAGTATCAATTGAATCCATGATTTCAAAGTTACCAAGATTCAAACTCTGCTAGGGGTATCTTATCTTGCGTCACCGACACACGTTTTAATGCGCTCAAGCCCAACTAAAGGTTTTTTTACGCACCCTACTGAAACCTCTACGCTTCTACCCCTTATACAACTGCCCTCGGAACGGCAGCTGTAGTCATTACTTTAAATCTTGCCGCGGGTGGAATGGAGGGGAGTTAATTCTAAGCATCATCGAAGCCACTTGTTCTTAGTCTTTACTCTTAGATGTCCGTTACTATTAGATGCTATTATTTTACCTCAATCTTTAGCCAAATCCAACCTTTTTCATACTATATTTCAATGGGCTTTATCCAGCAGATATATGTAGCTGTAGCACAATACACTCAGTCATAAATACCATTTATTCTGTTGATTCTAGCCCTTTATGTCGACACTAAATGAACTCAAGTGCATTTGTTTCTGGCTGAAACTTAGTTTGCAAGAACACGCCCCCCCCCCAGCACTTAATTTTGTAACTATTTTCAACTACTTCAAAACCATACTTGTGTCATTGGTGTTTCGTTTGCAGCCGACTGTGACGTGAGTGACCGGCTGCTCGGTCAGCCATACGCAATGCAAACGATGTGTTTTGTATAAAGACTTTTAGACGCTTTACACATATGAGCAGTCAGCATAACAGTTACTCGATGCGTTAAGCTATCACATTCATAGTGTTCATTTATTTTGATAGCAATTAACTAGTGAAATGCATGATGCACACCAGCCGTCGTTGTCAACGCCACGGTAGTGGGGGACTTACAAATCCACTAAAATCCGGTCGTCCTCTTTGCTTCGCCTGAACACTTTATCTTGCCATTAAGGCTGTTCAACCGTCTGCAGCGGTATCCTTTCGCCTTTTATTTAGGAGATTAATTCGGCGAATCTTCTTGCCACAAGCCAGGCCTCATGATCTTTGAAGAGCGCCTCTACAAGGGCTTGGCATCTCAGAGAATTCTCCGGTTGAGGTTACCTCGCTCTACCTACTACCCATACTACACACTACCGTGGCTTTGATAACGACGCTTATTAAACGAGTATATCTATATATATATATATATATATATATATATATATATAAATACAATACAACGCGGTAGTCAACACGACGCTGGTACTCCGCGACACTTGGGAGTACGACTCTGTCACGCGTCAAGTTGCACCTTCTTGAAACTCTCTTTTAAAAACGTGTCCTGAATACGCTTGCAGCAAACATATATCCTTGTCGCAAAAAAAAAAAAGGCGTCCACACGTGAGCACAGTATGATCATTTTGGCACTACTAGGCTTCATAAAGACGCGGTATTTGGAGGCATCTTGCGATGAGAATACTCTTAGTATAAGATTACTTAGTCGAGAGGCAGCTTTTGCTGAACCAATGCGCGCCCGAAACTTCATATGTCTATCGAACGTAACTCCTAGGTCCATGTAGGATGTTACCTCAGGTATAGGAAAATCTTTTAGCTGGTACTTGAAGTTGTCGGGAGCTGTCTTCAGGACCGCGCACTTTGGAACTGAAATTACCATATCATTTAGCTCACACCAGGTGGCAATACTATTAATGGCTGCTTGAATATTCAGGCGGTCCTCGTTTCCTCTAATCTGGGCATATATTTTTAAATCATCTGCATACATTTTGTATGTTATGTTCAGGTTGCGAAGACATACTCCCAAGTTCTGAGCAAAGATTATATACATAAGAGGGCCTAGGCAGGAGCCTTGAGGAACCCCAGAAGGGCATGAGGAGCGCTTCGAGACCGAGTCACTGACTTTTACAGCGAAGGAACGTTTCGTCAGATAAGAGTGACACCAAGCCAGGATTCGAGGGCCAATTCCTAGCGCCGCCATTTTAGATAAGAGAATCTTATGATTTACCCTGTCGAATGCTCGCGAGAAGTCAAAGTAGACCGTATGTATGGGGATGGCCCTGTTACGCGCAATAGCCCAATCGTGGCAGACCTCGAGAAGCTGAGTTCCAGTAGAGCGCCCCTTTCTAAACCCATGCTGATGAGGGTCCAAGAGTTCATAGGCGTCGAGGTAGTTATAAATTTCATCGACGATAATTTTTTCCATGGTAAGGCACGGTATAGAGCCTTGAGCTACCGGTCGGTAGTTTTCTGGAAGAGATCGCGGTCCCTTTTGTGCACAGCCGTCACAACAGACTCTTTAAAAATTAGGGGGACCTTTCCATCTTCGAAACTGCGGGTAAAGATCAATATATTTATATATATATATATATATATATATGCTCCAATGTATGTGTGTGTATCTGGCCCCCCGGAATTGCATCGGGGGCAATTACTACTTAAGAGGGACAGAGAAGAGATTGCATCCGGATATTCCCTAAATAGGACTTTTTAACATCTGTTTCGCTATTGATGGTTCCATGTGGAAGAATTTTCCGCTCATGCTCGAAGTCGTTGCACTTTTTTACGAGGGCATTTTTGTAACAAAAATGCCAATTGGATAAATGAAGGCGACGCAAAATCTTTATTGGGTTCGTCTACTCTTTAGTTGAGTGGGCGCGATGCCGCCAAGTAAGTACCTCTCTTTCTCTCTCACGCACACAACACACGATACCTTTCTTTCTCTATCACTCTCTATGTTCGCCATTAGGGCATCTCTGAAAGACTCGTTCTCGACATCTACCACTACTGGCACCCCACGACTGCATTAGTAGCACTCGGAGAGCAAAGGAGGAAAGGCGAGGAGAGGCTCAAAGCCTAGTCCTCAAAGCTCGTTGTTCTCCAACTGCAGCATGGCACCGGCATACCAATAACGGTGGTGGTGGTGCAGGTAGTAATGCTGCAGCTGCTGCATCATCGTAGTAGACTTCGTAGCAACGACGCAGTAGAAGCATCAGCACTAGCGGTAGCAACCGCGTAGCCTATATACATGCCTATATGCACGTATATATATATATATATATATATGCAAACGTGAGCCACCTGTTTGCACCACCACTAGTGAGATACACCGGAGCGGCGGCGATTGGGACAAGGGCAATGTTTGGAACAGGGCCCCGGTTTAGGCGGTTAGGCGGCCACAAGGGCAGTGGGGACCCCGTAAAAGGGACGGCCACCACCACCGCCACCAGTCAAAGACAGACCTGAGCCAGCCAGAACTATATTGGGATTGCAAATGCTGGCTGACTTGCGGACGGGAGCTGGTGGAGCTGTATTGGCTGTAGTGGCGGGCATCGCTTCCTCCGCCTCCGGCCAGGCCGAGGCTTTCTGCCTGGTCCTGCAAGGTCCCGCAAGCCCGCGGCAGGACATGCCGAACGCATGCAAGTAATAACAACAGCTAAAGCAGTATCAACAACCAGGTGGTCTGCTCAACGCGAGGACGCTGTCGTGGTCGTCGTCGTTGCTGCTTCTGCTGCTGCTGCTGCTACGCTATCATCTCTATGCTCTCGAGACTCTCCCGAGATCCCTGATCGCAACTGACAGCGAAGGACCGGAACAGAAACACGACTAACTACTGCGCCTACAAGACGGAGGCGGAGAGGGCAGTACGCAAGGCAAAAAGACAGAGAGTAGTAGAGAACGAGCGCAGGAAGAGGACAGGAATGAGGAGAAAGGAATACAAGACTGTGTGTGACATCGATTTCAAGTTTAACAGGGAGCCAAAGAGAAAGAGAGGAATTAAGAAAGGGAAGGAGATAGAGAGGGGCGGAGGAGAGAGGAAAAGAGATATACATGTATATAGAGAGAGCAAGAGACACACATACACATAGCCAGAGAACCACCGAAAAAGAGAAAGAGCGCCAAGATAGACGCGGGGCAAGGATGGGTGTTGGATCGCCGTGACCAAATTTAGCCGAAGCTTTCAAAGCTATTCCCGTCCGCACTCCACTGGAGGACCACAACGGCAACAGCTAATAACACGTGCACTTGTAGCTGCTAGCCAAGGACACAGACTACTCAAGCTGTATGTACCGCCGACCCGTGGTCTGGTCGTCCTCAATACCACAAGCGACAGACGCATTTGGAAAGCATCAGATACCCGATCGGAAAATTCGCCAAAGATTCCACGGAGGGGTGCAACTGAGTTGAGGACGACGCGTCAAGATAGACGCAGCCGTACTAAACAGCTAAATCCATTGAACACACAAGTGGAGATTATTCCTTAGCATCTAGTAGTTGGTATGTGGTGTGTCAGAATCGACGCCATGGCACATTAGATCGGAGCCGCCAGCCTTTCCACCATCCCCCGTATACTGTATGCACTAGCTCGGACCAGTACTTATTGCAAGCAGCTATTTAAAAATAAAAATCAAGATCTGCCAACCATATAGCCTTTAATATGTCAACTGCTTGAAATGTCCAACACTGATTCTCACCACCACGTATCGTCTTACAAACACTGGTAGAACCTCAGACGCCAAGTGAAGTGCATGTCAAATAGTCATCCTCAAGTAAGAAGGGCAAAGTTCTGGCGAGTAGTATATATATATATATATATATATATACATATATTGCTAATTGTCGACAGTTGCCCAGTGGGAGAGCTAGCTATTTAGAAGTCGAATGTAGATCGAATAATTCGAGCTTCCGCCTATGGATTAATTATTTTTTTTGCTGTGCTTTTAATATAAATGGGCGTCAGACATCGTTACATTCTATCTTCTCAATAGCAAATAGAATAGATTTAGGAAAACTAATATTTGGGATCTTTCTAATGACCTGTGAAAGTTGCGAGCCCTCCGCCTCTGTATTCGGGCAGTTAGAATTCGGCCTCTTGTCGAATAGAATTGTCAACTCGAACTCTGAGAAAACAACCAAGGGACAGTTTTAAACCGTTTGAGTGATAGGAACTCTAAGAAAGCCCCTTTCAGATGTCCGTCCCAGCCTGTTGCTAGCATGTTGAGTAACACGTGTGCATCCATAGAGAATCGGTAGTGATTGTTGTGCAGCTGTTACATTCGAATGGTTAGTTATGGCGAGTGCTGTCAACTTGAAACAGTAGTAAAGTTAAAATTGCGGTTGTTGCAATGCTGTTCACATTTTTGTCGCTTATCACGATTGTACATAGCTGATTTTTCATAACAGCTTTCTCTCTCTATATGCTAAAATATCTACGAAAAAAAAAGTGCCACAAATTGGTCATAACATGTTATTTTAGACGATCATAAAGTAAGTGTTTTTGTTTGCTATGGTTTAAATTAATTTTACTAGTGTAACCCGAGCAGCAGCAGCACCACCACAACTCAGAACGAAGGAGGTAGATACTTCCCACTGCGTCGAAAAAAGCAAGCGTAAGGAAAGTATGAACTAAAATACTTGTGCGCCACCACTGGGATCCACCACATTTCTCCAAGCTGAACAAAGGGAAGGGAGACGCTCTGCCCTGTCAACTTTTGGTCATGGAATTCACTGGAATTCGTATCGCCCGTCGTGTCATTAGACTCTTGAGCGCACCAACCTCATTGTGCGCATTTTTTTGCATACGAATTGTTCTGCTCGTCATCATCAGAGTCAGCTTTTGACTGGAAACGCTGTGGTAGGGACGACCCGAAAGGTCACACAAAAACTCCTCCACCTGATTCGCTCACACAGGGTCTTTCTCCTTATGTATTACACAACAGCGTAGTAGTAGAGCGTTTAGAGTAGAATAACGCATATATATGTGTGTATATATATGTTTTTTTCTTCCAAAAAATATTATAAACGGACAAAAACGGCATCAGTAGCTCCGATGCGCTATATGCACGTACAATGATGACGTCGCCTAAAACGTTGGCGAATCCTTATCGGCAGATTAGCACGTTTCTTAAATAAATATCGAAATGACTCATTTTGGAGTTGTTATATATATATATATATATATATATATATATATATATATACGATAAGGAGGATCGGAAAGTCATATACATATTTGTAAAAAGAAATATTACTTAATCTTCCAAGATGTTTTTGTTCTCTTTAGAATAGTTCCCGCCCGTTTCCACCTCCTTTTCCTTCTTTTCAAACATTTTAAAGCGTCTTTCAGAATCGAGTGATTTGCTTTATGGATTTTTTTTAAATCTCCTCTATAACGGATGACTGATTCACATCATTATTGGCTTGACATGTATACCTAAATACACATGTCACCCTTTTATATCAGAGGCGCTTAGAGCGGCAGTATATATATATATATATATATATATATAGATGTGTACGCCCGATGTGTTGCCGTGATAGCGGAACCAAGACTAGTTTGCCCCAGAGTTCAGGTCTCTTGCATTTAGACGTTCTTGCGCAATCTTCTTCTAAAATTCGCGGTAATAATTTTTATTGACCGCAGAATCAGGTGGCAGAAATTCGTGGACGATGATTCTCTTGCAGTCGAAAAAACTCTCGAATCTGCTCTATCCGAATTTCTTAGATCACTTCCCTCCTTGGAAGCTCCACTGGGAGGACTAGGCTGTGATGACTCGTGTCCTGTAATCATTCTCTGAAGCAATCCGGGGTCTTCTGCTAGCGCCTGACGACTCAATTGAGACGTTTCCGAGGGGCGTTAATTTGATCGAAATTAACAAAAATTAAGTTCTTTGCCAGTCTTTTGACGCATAAAATATCTTACAGCTGATCCGTAATATCTCTCCAATCCCTCAGCTACATCGCTGATAGTAATTCAGCGATTGTCGTCACGAATTTTGTCATATTTTTCTTCACTTATGGACGTCGAAGGCCTTCCCGAACGGAAGTCATCTTCGGTCGCTTCACGTTCGTCGCGAAATCGACGGCAAACCAGCCGTACCGAAATCAACGTACAAACAAACCATTTCTCAGGACCCTACCTGATAATGATTAGCATTTTGTCACATTAAATATAGGATTATTTGAAATATATGATTTGCTTTTTAACGCAAGTTTCACTTATTTAAACCAAGCACAATAAACCTTCGATTCGTCCACGATGCGAGCAAGCACTCTGTCATTTTCTCGCGTTACGGCTTGCTGCTGGCCGAACTTGGCTCATCAGACCATGATGACCACTTCCAGGTGGCGCCCAGACTGAAAGCGATTTAGCAGATTTTTGCACAAAAGCACCCTCTTTTTTATCAGGCACCGTTGGCTAAAGTGATGCGTGTATGACCTGAGATGTAGCTTCTAGCCATTATCCTGCGTACGCAATCGGTCGACCGGTATGATACGAGACGGTCTCCGAGATGCCTCAAGTCCTGGTATCCTGGTTCTACGCTATACAAGACACCTATTTGAATAATGTCAAAGCACCGAGCTGTCTCACGATCTTTTCATGATCAAGAGTTGCCTTCACGATAATCGTAATGACTCCCTACTCACGCTAATCGAATTCGAATGCGGTTTGCGTTGTTGGTCTCGTAGAGGAGTGGGGCAACGGTCGCCACCTGCGAGTTTCGAATGTCGCGAGCCTATCTATATATATATATATATATATATATATATGTTTTTTAATACAACATATATATTCATTTAACATATATTCAGTACAAAACATGTCTCGACGCTCGTAATGGGTCTTAAGGCCTGTGGCACGGACGCCGAACGCATATATATATATATATATATATATATATATATATATATATATAGCTTTCAGAGCAGAGACGCCATACATGCTCTTTGTCGAATCACGTTGGCCACTTCAAGTTAATCAGTGATGATCTGACAATAATGAAAAATATCCAATAATAATACGAACTCTGCTACTGACAATTTTAATAAATAAAAAATATTTATTAATATAGTCAGTAGCAGAGTTCGAATGTAGGATAAACAAATACAACCTACTGCTAATCGTGCCAGCAAAGTAACCAGTAAACTTTGCCATACATTTATCGGCGTACCCTTAGCTGCCTCAGTCAGTCAACGACACAATATATATATATATATATATATATATATATATATATATATTTGTACCTACGTCGTACGGTCGTCTCGAACGTACTATATGTATGTTACAGTATTTATTTAGTCTGCTGTTAACCCCAAGATTTTGTGCGGTTCCGTATGTCTCTCCCGGCGCCCGTTCCAGACTGTACCAGACCTTCGGATGTACGCTACAGATGATTCGTTTACATAGTGTCGTTAGTTTTTTCCAGCCACACGCTTTTTAGAATGACCAGATGAATTTAAAATGAGCTAGATAGGCTCTGTAACGGTGGTCAGTCGTAACCAAAATCAGCTACTCTGGCCATAACCGGCCGTTCATTATTTGTGGTTATTTCATACAAGTGCACCACTAGGTTTCGCATGCTAAGTAGTATGCTCTTCAGCACCACATCGATCTCACCCGGTTTAAATATATGAGTTAAAATTATTCGAAAAATCCTAACATGACATATGATGACACAATTAGGAAACTAATTTCCAATCCTAGTCTGCGGCCACAACACAAATCAAGACAGCTCGCAATTTCGGCAATGTTTTCGCCGACGCAAATATCAACCTACCATTGTCCATGAAAACTAGAACTACGACAAGGTCGAAAATTACTGCCGTGTAGCAAGGCTTGAGTTCACGTCAATCCATATCAGATCTTACGTACGCTTAACGCAAACAAGTCTTTCAAGACCTACGTTACGTATACACACTACACTGATCACTTATTAGTGTAGTTGATATACGTGGTATATAATATAATTACTCCAGAATTGGCCTGGCCAGAATTGGCTGGTAGGCCAATTCTGAAATAATTAATAATAGCCCAGCGGAACTTCATGTCCGAACTACCTAACCAAAATATGCATGAAGATAGTATGTAAAAAGTAGTTACGCAAGAAAACAATACCGTCAAGACAACTTAATTTCATACAAAATAGAATAAATATATATGTAGAACAGTATAGAACACTCAAATAAGCCAGTTGCGGCCACACAAAAAGAGGACCACCTCAACGGAAACGGTTTGCAGCGACAGAACAGAAACGGCATTGCAGAGCGAACAAGCAATTACTCGTCGGTATAAATAAATATGTATAGTAATGAAGAAAAAAGCGGATGATTACAGATGCACTGGAATACAGGAGCAGCACTCTTGAATAATGCGAAATCCTTTTATCAGCAAAAACGCTCATTACCAAACGTCGAAAATAGGCAGCCTCATATATATATAGATATGTATATATATATATATATATATATATATATATATATATATATATATATATATATATATATATATATATATATATATATATATAAATGGGCTAGAATTGCAAGCATCTAGTCTGTGGTCGTCTCCAGACAAGAACTACCTTCTCGCTACTCTCAAGTTTAAGGCGTCCGGCTTGCTGTTGTAGCAGCAGTACTCATAGAAACTACAGTGGATGGGGGGCAAACGTGCTAAGAATGAAATTGGCGAGTGAACACGCGCTTAGTGTACGGCCTCAGCGACAAAGGTAGTTCTGTTGGGGCGGAGACCGAAAGAAAAAGAATAGCTCCAGTTAATGGAAGTGCGAAGACCCTGACAAAGTAAAGAAAAGTCGATGAAAACTTGTCTCCGGACATAATGAGAGTGCATGCATCGAGCATATGAATCTGCATTATATATATATATATATATATATATATATATACCGAACAAGATGGCTCACTGGCAAAGTCTTTGCCTTGCATTCGGGAGAACTGGGTTCGAGACCCAGACCGGCCACTCTTAAATTGGTTTGCATGGTTTCCAATTTAGAGAAGGCAAATGCCGGAGTGGATTCAAATTAGCCATGACATGAAACAACCGTGCACAGGCAATAGCCATACGGGAAAATAATATATATATATATATATATATATAGTTTTTTTTATAGAAACTCATTTTAAGTTTATTTGCTTATATATAAGAGGCAACAATTGTCTCATTGTAACATCTCATCAGGTAACAATATATATATATATATATATAGATTTTTTTTTATAGAAACTCATTTTAAGTTTATTTGCTTATATATAAAAGGCAACAACTGTCTCATTGTAACATCTCATCAGGTAACAATATATATATATATATATATATATATATATATATATATAAATATATATATATATATATATATATTTTTATAGAAACTTATTTTAAGTTTATTTGCTTATATATATAAGAGGCAACAATTGTCTCATTGTATATATATATATATATATATATATACAATAACAGCAGCACCACCAACCGCCATAACAACAAAGACAGCCCCAGCCACATATATGACGTCTCGCCGAGGTCTCACCACCGCCGGCAAGCGCTCTCCGTCAAATGCCAACCATCGTAGCAGCGTTCGACTGTGAACTTGATACAACGACTGTTATTGATGACCGACATGCTGCCAGTCCCCCTGCGTGACTAGTGGTATAAGACGACACCACCATCAGATAGCGTCATCACCTTTCACGATGACACACGCCAATCTATTTAGGAGAACAGCCCAAAGGGTCCGATAGCACGCATTTATTTGAATACAACTAATGTCCCGCACGACGCTCACAATGGCGAGCGATTCCACCATTGTACCGTACCACGCATCCCGTTTATGCAATAAAGTATACTTCACATGTTGTTTTATATATATATATATATATATATATATATATATATATATAAATATATATACTGTATATGTACTGTATATATATATATATATATATATATACAGTACACCTTAGAGATCTCAGAAAATGTTTCGAATACAGCGTGTTTGAAATAATCTGAGAGAATTTTATTTTATATATATATATATATATATCAAGGACTACGCAGACGTTTATAGAAACCATCAAAAAGTATTCAAACGCATGATGCCACTCTCGACAACAGAGACTATCATAAACCTTGGAAAACGTCTACCATTACACTGAAACCTAATGAACAGCAAGGAGACTCTCGGCATAGGACCCTGTAAGTATGCACAACCTGCCCTCTATGCAACGAAGCGGACTACACTGAACGAACGACCAGTAACCGAGCGAGGCCCTACAACGAGGCCCTGTCGGTAAACCAGCGGGACGGGGGATCAGCAGAACAGATACACTAAAATTACAACGTTTTTCAGGAGGTGATTTTTAATTCTAGACTTTCCTCCGTCCCATACGGGGTTGGAATCACTGTGAGGCGTATATATATATATATATACATGATGCAGCCTTAACCATAACTCGCTCAACCTTGAACGGGCTACGGCGGGTGTTTTCGCCAGCATCTACACCACATAGATAAGGCTAATTACCCATATGGCGTATGTGCAACTCAGGGAAGGCCGACGATGTAAGACACTGTTACAAACACTGTGCTTTTTGAAATACTGAACGAAATGAATTATTGTCTCCCGACGCAGGACTGAGAGGTGTGCCCTTGGACATGGCAAGCCCTTGTAGAAGCGCTCCTCAAGGATCGACCATGAGTCACGGTTTCTGTTTCGAGGAATTCCGTTCGCAGAATTTGCGATCTCCGATGCGAAAATAACCACCTCACGCAACTCGAGAGCAGCGTCAATGGCAAGCGAGTAGTAGAGTGGCCAGCAGATGAAGTAATCTCGAAAGAGAGAGAGAGAACAGTGACTGCGGCCACTGGTGTGGCCATACCCCACCCCCGTTAGTAGCGCGTTACGAGTGCAGCGTTGACGTGATCGACATTTGAGTCGACGAGTCGTTCCGATTCACAGCCTGCTCCCGAAGATGAAAGCCAACCATTTGGCTTTCCTCCGTTCGGTTAGTTGAGCTAGAAGAGAACGGAGTCACGTTCGCCTACGCAAAAAATGGCGGCTCAATCGATCGATGCTCGTATTATGCTCGTAGATATCCAGCCAGCCTCTGCAGCTTACACTACTACTACTACTACTACGCAGTTGCCCTTGTGGTTTCCACGTATACGACCCGTGCTACAGCAATTACTGCTTCTGCATACCCATTTCGCACAATGGAGCACCAAGCTACAAAAGCATTCGACGCATAGGTGGCAACGTTCTGCCAGTTCCGCGCATCTCATACACAACTCGAAGTCGCGTCGAGATGTAAACAGTCGACAACGACGGTTGTGCGGCCCAGACATGAGATGAGCGTCGCTTGTGGAACTCCTTGCAGTGGATATCGATAGATACGTGGATGGATGCATACGACTCGATCATCGCTGCTAACATGAAATACCAAGATTGTGTTGTTATGTTTAATCAGTCATTTTCTCCATTTGTCTTCGTCTTATTCTACGCAGGTAACAGCAGCAACACAACAAATAAAAAAAAAAATATATATATATATATATATATATATATATATATATATATATATATATCGTTATTTATCTAATATTCAGAGAGAAGGTTCGTAGCAATGCTTGCCGTATGTGGAGTAATTGTGGCTGCAGTCGTGGTAGTTCTAGTAGTCATTGTATATGTAGGTAGGGATAACGGTGGTGTTAGTCAGAGTGATTTCAAACGGCCGGCATAGATACCTAGACAGGTACACGACAGCACATCTCAAAGTGCTTCAGTCGAGACAACAACCCTGAGTAGAAAAGGGTTGTCCTTTCGCGAACTCAACATCAAACTAGCGCACTGTCGAGCAGCGCACTCAATCGACTCGGTGACTGAAAATAAAACAACATTTTGACGACTCAAAATGCTAAAAGTGTCAAAGGGCCTCCACCAGCATTGCTCTACTTGAGTCGACGTCTCGGCAGTCCTCGTTGGCTATGTATGTCTGACTACTTTCAGCTCACTCCAACAGGATTTTAATAACGAGGTTCTTAAAAAAAATTCTCTATGCAACAAACCCAAAATGACAAGTGTGATATGAAGTCACCCAACACGGAAACTAGAAGGTGTAAGCCTGGTTGTGTAAGAGCCATAACGCAAGACGTTTTCTTTGGGGGTACTTTTCGGTATGGGAGCCATCGAGAATGTTTGATGCACACACGAGCTAACGTGACTAGTGTGGGACTTACAATTCCTAGACCTGTGTTCTGCCCCCCCCCCCCCCCCCCCCCCCCGGGGGGGGGGCTCGGTACTGCTTTACCATTACTCCGAAAGCACGGAAAAGGCAACTTCGCGCCTTACGCCGCGATCTCTGCCTCTCCCCATCTTCACGTACCAGCGCCGGTCGAGCACATGGGCGAGAGCCGTGCCAGTTTATCCTGCCTGAATAGGTGCGAGACCCCTATGGCCCAGCTGCCTAACCCGTCTCGCACCCCTCTCCTCTAAACGCAAGGCCTAAGCGACTGAACACAGAACTCCGCGAGATCTGCGTCACAAAAAGCTGCAGAAAACCCGTCCGCCACAAGGAGTGCCACTAAACGGCCGTGGATGACCTCGTCCGATCTGAATGGACCTTATGATTGGCCATTACGGTTTCCTCTTTCGCCATAGCAGAACTATGCCGAACTTTACCTCTGGCGCGCGATTGCTCCGCCGTCATCTCTCCATAGGCTCTCGTCGACAACTCGTAGCGGGTTGCTAACGATAGTACAACGTTGTGGGCCTTCTTCCCGCTATAAGCAACAAGGTAGAACTAAGTGAAGAGCGACCGGCGCAACCGTTTCCTTCATTATAAGGCAAATCCCATGCGGCCCACCCAAGCAAGGAACCGGCAAACCTTCTAAAGCTAGTACGGCATTTCTCTCTCTCTCTCTATCTACCTCGTATTTTCCCTCGACGCAGGAAAATTACAGACGACAGTCATGAAGCAATTCGTTCCCCGACCAAAGACAGGATGCGTGCAGACGTAAGCTGCATAAAGTGGTTTGTTTACCTGAAAGTGTACCCCACACAGCCTCATCACATTAGCGGTGCACGTAAATACACGTTTCCCTCTAGAAGGCAAATCAACACTGACAATAGCTGCAGTAAAGGCAGAAGCAGTAATAATGATAATAATAATAATAATAATCTTAGTGGCAAATAATAGGTCGTATGTTGAATAGATTAAAATGCCTATGTTTTGAAATAGATAAAGCCGTGTTTTCAGAGGGGATAATCAATTCTTCGATATTGATTCCTCCAGAAAAAGCACTCGTTCTGCTTCTTCTTGAGCTGTTTTCCACAGCGAACTAACTACTTAAGCTCATAGGCGTTCCATTATGAGCATGCATGCCTTAGTAGAAGAGAACGGTGATGATATCCTGAACACTAGATTATCTAGATAGTTGTACAAAAACATCCGCGTGCAGAATCATAAAGAAACGAAAAACAGTATAAGTACGAATGCTCAAGCCAAGTAAGAAATCTAATAAGGTAAACCTTGGTGCCTTGGTGCAAACAAGTCAATTTCTCTCGCAAAAAAAGGTACTCTCGTAAACTGCACGCGCACGTTGATCGTCTAGATAATATTGCGGATAAAATACGGATGACACGCTTATACGTCGAGACGTCGGTCGTTTTGTTCTCATAACATTAGCAACGAGTGAAACCATCAAGGGCGGACTGTAACAGTTCCTCACAATTATACAGTTTAAGTCCGTTTGCACGATTTGCTGCGTGATTTGGGTGAGTAGGACGCGTGAATACCCCCTCCGCCCCCCTTCCCCCCAAGCTCACTAAGTTACGACGGCTATCGACGCGTTCTAACTTAGTGAGTAACAGAGCTCAACGTTAAGCTTCTGATCTTTGTCGATGTCCAAATGTAGACACGACAGAGTTTTCGTTTGTTTACAGCCATTGTTTAGGAATTTGTTTAGATAGCATAAATTGCCTAGTCGTATGTATGTTTGTTTATTTGTTTATTTGTTTGTGTGTATGTGCGTGCGTCTGTGTGAGCTGACGAAGCTATGCTGGGCTGCATCTATACGGTCTCAAGTATTTCAAGCAACAGTCGTTTGACCAGTAGAATCAGTCATCAGTGAAATCCACTCCACAAGCTAGCATCTAGCTCAAAGTGCGAGCTCTCTGCGCAACAGGCCCCGATAGCTGTTCAGCGCACTAATGTCGTGGGGAGTCGCCGCAACCAACCGTTGTCTGAAGCAGCCGTCAGAAGTGAAAATCGTGAGCTCTCTGTTAACCACCAGCAGTGGTGGTGGTAACTGTGACAACAGTGGCTACACAACAGCCAGCAGAAGCAACACCACCATCAACATCAATAGCAGTAGGAACCGGTGAAAACAAGAGGCCGGTCGTCTAATTGGAGAGTAACGACAACGGTGGTGATTCCAGCCAACGAAGTACACAATAGAAATAGTTCCAACGCAAACGTTCTAGTGTTGTAGCACTAACGGCCGTCGTCGTCCTCGTAGACTGGAAGTAACAGTAATAATTCGTCGAAGTAACTCGAATGTGAAACGTTCTTCTTCCGCCTCTTCTTCTCGTGCTGCTCCTACACAAACTACATAAGCTTGCTTGCTACCGGTTTTGCGCGCCGACCAGTCGACCCGTGCGACCATTCAACCAGCAGCGAATCAAAACCGTTCGAGCGCCTTCTATCCACAAACGTATGAACTACTCCCCCAATGAGGGCCAAAGAGGCTTGAATGGCGCCAAAAAGCGTTGTGACGATGACAAGCGCCCGAGGTGACGACCGCCATTTCATGGCGCACCAGTGCAATGCACACACTTCACGTAGACAGACTTCACGATCGAAGCTTCTGTTTGACTTCGTGTCTTTCCCGACAACTCCACCATCGTTGTTTTGTCATCATCCTCATACTCATCATCACCACCACCACCACCATCATTGTCGTCATCACCATATCCACCACCTTCCTTTATTATATTAAATAGCGGCCGCCTTTTCTTTACAATCCGGTGTGGAGTCAACCGGCAACAATATATATATATATATATATATATATATATATATAAATATATATATATATATATATATATACATTATATATGTATATATATATGTATATATATATAATTTGTTTTAAGATTTTCCGTAAGGCTAATGCCCGTGTACGGTTTTTTTCATTTAATTTAATTTTCATCTAATTTTTAATCCACTCCGGCATTTACCTTGTCTAAATTGGAAACCATGAAAACCAATTTAAGAGTGACCGGTCTGGGTCTCGAACCCAGTCCTCCCGAATGCAAGGCGCAGGCTTTGCCACGGATAGGATCAGCAGCCACTGCAGCTACTACTGCAACAACAACAACGGTAAGATCGGCACAGTAAATGCAATCTAGGCTATGTCCCCTGTTTTCTTGTCTACTTCAGGAGGGTCAGCAAAGAGCAGCAGGAGGAGGAGGAGGAGAAGGAGGCATGCGGTGCATTGAGAACGTACGAACACTTCGATGTTTGTACGCGTCAACTAATAAATATATATATATATACATATATATAGCATTTCATCTGTCCTTCTTCGTGCAAAACAACACAAGCGAAAACGAAAATTGGTTCATCAATCGGCAGGCGTTGACAAAAAAAAGTATATATATAAATATATATATATATATATATATGAAGTGGTAGCACCGAAGCCGCCCCGCGTCGTTCATTGGCAGGGTGTGAAGCGCTGACGGTTTGGCGGGCAAACAAACGCCGGCGTAGAAGAACAACATGAAGAAAAAAAAGAAGAAGAAAAAACGAAGCAATAAACGTGCGCTCCCAATACGCTGAGCGGCAGTACAGCGGCCGACGCCACAACGGCCGAGGGAGTTAGGACGAGATGGAAAGAATGAATGAATGAACGGAACGATGGAAGGGAGCACCTAGAACCACCAGGGCAGACGAAGTGCATATATGGAGAGAGGGAGAAAGGGGGAGCAAAGGAAAGAGAAATCGAATGCGAGCTAGAGAGAGAGAGAGAGGAGGAGAGAGAGAGACAGAATGGAAATACAGAGAGAGACAGGGTGGAAATACAGTTCGCGACTCGCGACTGTCCTACCTTCAGCCAGCCATCCAACAGTAGTAGGGAGAGAGAGAGGGTAGCAGTGGTAGTCGATGGTCCGTCGTCCGATACCGAAAGGCCCATAGCCACAGCCGGCAACGGTAGCAGCACGCGGTAGAAGCGCGGCTATGGCAGCATTCCAGCGCGCCAGGCCGAGCCAATGGCGAAGCTCGTCTCGAGACCTCGACGCTTTAGGCGAGCGATTGTACGACTGACTGTATATCTATCTGTCTGTCTGTCTGTCTGGCTGTTCTGTTTGCTGTTCTGTTTGCTGTTCGATTGGACTTTGGACTTCGCCACCAGCCTAACGACATGGCGGCGTCCGTCACCACTAGTGTGCTCAGTAGTCCACCTACCGCACTCGAGCCTGCTCTACAGTTCACTGCTGTAAGACGTGTGTAACGACACAACCAAAACTAACCACTCAACTAACCAAGTCGTCCATCGCATATATATATATATATACATATATGTATACATATATATATATATATATATATATATATATATATATATATATATATATGCTGCGGCCAACCCCGACGAGAAACAAAGACTCTTTAAGTGGATTTGTGAGTCATACCCTCCCGTGACGTTAACGAAAACGCCCGGTTTGCATCGTGCGTTTCATCGGGTGTGTGCCTATGTATATATATACATTCACATGTATATATAATTCCTAAATAAATGTTTAAATAATAAAAAAACACATATATATATATATATATATATATATATATATATATATATATATATATATATATATATATATATATATATATATATATAAACCCAACCTCGCTGCTTTAAATGCGAAAGAGAAGGACATGTCGCCAAGGGCCGCATGCCTAATATTAGCTGAAATGCATGTAACATAGGTAGAAAATACGACGCAGTGCCCAGCTTACAGACAACGGGTTACAAATCTCCGAAAAAAAACGCGAACAAAATGACAAGTAATATTAAAATACTGTAAATAAACCTCCGGAGAGCCCGTGGAGCCTATTGTCCGGCGTCCGAACTCGCGGCCGAAAATAACGTACAATCCCAATTAGAATTCGAGACCCCTATAACACAGTTTTCTCAACCTGGACCCCTGGACCGCTGGCAACAAGTTCGATGAGGTATTCCCCCAAAAGACCATCGCCCACCTCAGTGGGGCAACGCACGTACTTCTCGCTTATTACCTCGAAGAACTAGGCCTCAGGATGAGCGTGCTCATGAGCTCAAATATTGAGAGTGCCCAACCAAAAAAATGAGCACCCGTTATCAATGTTAGATTTGATGCTTGCATCAGATGGATCAACTCACCGAATAACCCGCTAGAGGCTCCGAGCAAGGTGGCTTAGTGGCAAAGCCTTTGCCTTGCAATCGGGAGGCCTGGGTTCGAGACCCAGACCGGCCACTCTTAAATTGGTTTTCATGGTTTCCAATTTAGACAAGGTAAATGCCGGAGTGGGTTAAGAATCAGCCATGACATCAAAAAACTGTACACGGGCATCAGCCTTACGGTTCAACAAAAAAGAAACGCTAGAGGCTTCACGAGGAGCAAACAACATCCGACCATTTCTACGTAACTTTCTCTGTCATTTTAACTTCCTCTCAGACCTTTCTACCACACGGCAACGCAGGTAAAGTAATATCGAGAAGACAGTACTGCGGCCATCCCCGACAATCCCACACTTCCGTGGCTTTAGCGACGACGTTCGTTGTGCATCATGCATTTTAGCAGTTAATCGATCTCCCTTCTCTCTCTCTCTCTCTCTATATATATATATACGAGGTGTGTTCAAAAAGTATCGCGACTTTTGAATTTTCGCGGGTTACGTATATTCGAATTTCGATTTTTTGTGGCGTTATGTTGGTACTCATGTCTCTCACTTATGCCGACAAGCTCGGCCATTTTGAATGTTCACTTAATTGTTGACAGCTGCTTTGCTTGCACGTGTTTTGGATCGTCTTCGATTTTTACCTATTCAAAAAAATGGATCAAAGAACCTGTATCAAATTTTGTGTGAAAAACGAAATTAAGTGCGCGGATGCATTCCGAATGTTGGCTGTGGCATACGGAGAAGCTACCTTGGACCGAAGCAACGTTTATCGGTGGTACAAAATGTTCTCAGAAGGCCGAGAAGATGTGAACGACGAAGAGCGTGCCGGACGCCCGAGCACTTCAACAACAGACGAAAAAATTAATGAAGTGGAGAAAATGGTATTGGCCAATCGTCGAATCACCGTTAGAGAAGTTGCTGAGGACCTAAACATATCGATTGGCTCGTGCCATTCGATTTTTATCAATGATTTGGGCATGAGACGGGTCGCCGCGAAATTCGTACCAAAATTGCTCAATTGCGACCAAAAACAGCATCGCATGAACATTGCTAATGAGATGTTGGACTCTGTCCGCGACGACCCAAATTTTCTCCAGAGTGTCATAACTGGTGACGAATCGTGGGTTTATGGTTAGGACGTGGAAACCAAAGCTCAATCATCTCAATGGAAGCTGCCGCACGAACCAAGACCGAAAAAAGCGCGCCAAGTTCGGTCGAATGTGAAAGTTTTGCTGACAGTTTCTTCGATTGCAGGGGCGTGGTGCATCATGAGTTCTTGCCACAGGGTAGAACGGTCAATAAGGAATATTACCTGCAAGTTATGCGCAATTTGCGCGAAGCAATCCGCCAGAAACGCCCGGATTTGTGGAAGAACAAAAATTGGCTTTTGCACCACGATAACGCCCCTGCTCACACATCGTTGCTTGTGCGCGAGTTTTTGGCCAAAAACAACACACTAATGATGCCGCAGCCACCGTATTCCCCAGATCTGGCCCCCTGTGACTTTTTTCTTGTTCCCTAAACTGAAGAGGCCCATGAAAGGACGACGTTACGCTACGCTTGACGAGATAAAGACGGCATCGAAGGAGGAGCTGAACAAGATAAAAAAAATGGTTTTTTGAAGTGCTTCGAAGATTGGAAAAACCGTTGGCACAAGTGTATAATATCTCATGGGGATTACTTTAAAGGGGACAAAATAGATATTCATGAATAAATGAATAATTTTGAAAAAACACAAAAGTCGCGATAACGATTGAACAGCATATGTATATATATAGAATATGTAGAAGCGGTAACGCATGAAGGAACCAATCATACCGGTGTGTTTGGCGAAAATTCCGCATAACCTGAATGACACTAAACGCAAGGTAAAGAAAGGCGAATAGCCAGGGTAACTCAAGCCATAAGAGGTCGATATGTTATTATGTCTTAAGTTCAAGTTTTCACATGCAAAAAATTGCTGTTCTCAGGCAATAGCAATTTTTCGGACTATTCTCAAGCAATAGCAATTATATATATATATATATATATATATATATAACATGGTGTGCTGGGGAGAGACGTAGACATGGTTACCGAAGATGTCTGGCGCGTGCTCGAATTGCGCCAGATTTCTCGAAAGGCGCCCGACCTCCGTCCCCTAAAGGCCTTATTGCCGAGGGGTAAGGTGACCTCCGACCGCAAGGGCTCGCACGCGCTATCAAAAAATGGCAGAATGTGTTAAAGGACGTTGCTGACAACCTCAGTCTACTCGGTGTTCATCGTGTGCTCTCTTTTTACTTGGCCACCTTACCTGCTCCACGAAGCTGTTTGGGACACGCTGTTGATATGCAAAATCTTTTATAGTCGTATGTACTTATTGTAAGGTTTGCTAGAACTCGACAAGAAAAAATTCTTTGCAAGGGATTAAGAGGGCGGAAACGTCTTGTTTAGGAGTGAGGGCTGTTTTTTTCTTACATATTTGTGTAAAATCTACGTTTGCAGTAGAAACGGTAACACGTGAAGGAATAAATTCTATCGGCGTGTTTAGCGGAAAATTCTGCATAGTCTGAATAACACTAGACGCAAGGTAACGAAATGCGAATAGCCAGGGTAACTCAAGCCATAAAAGGTCGATTTTGCTATTCTCAGGCAATAGCAATTTTTCGGGCGATTCTCAGGCGATAGCAATTTCTCGTACCAAAGTGACGGTGCTGCGTTACGTAGTTGCCGAGTAACTAGGCTTTTTCGACAGTCGTATCCAAAGCAAAAGTCTGCATACTTGCATAGGGTGTATGAGAAAGTTAAGAACATATTTTGAGGTATGGTAGAACTCGGCAAAGAAAATATTTTTCCTAATGGAAGGAAAGGGCGGAATATATAAACGTATGGGCAAAATTTAACGGTTCGGAACGTGCAACATAACAACTATGGCTGTCAAACCACTTAGTTACTTGGTAACTACGCAACGCAGCACCATCACTTGCGTATGAAAATGATGGACATTAAATTTGCTATTGTCTGAGATTGGTCCTTTGGGCATACATTTTTGGTCATAATGGCAAAATGTTACGGTTTTGCACGCAAACACTTCAACATGAGACATAACAACATGTCGACTTTTTATGACTTCCCTTAATCTGGCTATTCACTTTTTGCTAGCTTGCGTCTGGTAGGTGTCATGCAGAATATTCCGCCGGTATGATCGGTTTGTTTATGCGTTGACTGGTTCTACCGCAAACGTAGAATTAGCACAATTATGTAGGAGAAAAAGGCAGAACACCTATCTTTAAAAATTTCATTTACACACCTAAGCAAGACGTTTCCGCCCTTTATTTTCATTGCGAACATGTGTTTTCTTACCGAATTCTACCAAACCTTAAAAGAAGTACATACAGAGACCCTGAATATATATATATATATATATATATATAACGTTACTGGTTTAACGGTTGCAATCTACAAATTCAAAAAATTGTATTTTTCAAAAGTACTTTAAATTAGTTTTGTAATACAACACAGTTTCATTTATTTGCAAAAAGTGTGCCAGGTTCAAGGGAGTTGGTCAACATGTGTTCGTCTCGCCATACCTCACCAAGGATTTATTGACAATGGGAGATTGGATCGTCACAAGGTTTTGCAGGATATTTGGATAGATTTTTCAGCAACAGCTTTGTTGCAAACTTCGGGAAAGTGAAATCGTGTAATCAATGTTATGGCGTAGACGGACTTCAGTCATATGTCTATGCCTTTTAGGTAAATT
The DNA here is from genome assembly GCA_003439945.1 of Dermanyssus gallinae. Classification (NCBI taxonomy): domain Eukaryota; kingdom Metazoa; phylum Arthropoda; class Arachnida; order Mesostigmata; family Dermanyssidae; genus Dermanyssus; species Dermanyssus gallinae. The sequence continues at coordinate 120,523 of QVRM01001067.1, forward strand.
TTTTTTTAACTATCACATATTCTAAATAATTTTAAATTTAAGACGGGTTATTGGGATAAATTGTGAATTGATGCTATGAACCACGCATATGACGTCCATCTACAAAACGGAACAAGTAATTCAAATGAAACCATTAAGTAGAATCATAGAATCATATATTTGTTCAGCACGTATATTTTTATAAGATTACTTACATTACTTGATATTCTAGGAGACGCTCAGGTAATAGCTCTAGTTTGAGTTTCTGGCGCCAGAATGTCATCTAGTTCACTGTAGAATTGACTTGAAGTAAAATAAATTCTGCCACAAAAATCTTCCTTGCTACGCACTCTCGATTTTAAATAATCCAAAATTATGCTTTGAGAGCCTACTCCTGAGGCTAAACTAGGATGTTTTGTGACTTTCTTTGCCCCCACCCCAACAGTTTTTCTCCAAACAAGTCCCAGCTGAAAACTGCGCTTGTAGCTTTTGAGTAGCGAGAGATTACATCTCCTGGAGTCTCATTTACACTGACTGCTGTCGCCAGCAGATCAGCGCATCGACCAACATTTATTAAATTCAAGTATGATACAAGGTACCAAGCTTTAGAAAATGGTTAAGTCGCCACGCACCCTCTTGCCGATCGCCAACAATTTGGCGCTCTTTTCATCGTGAACGAGCTTCTAGCAGTTAATTTTGTAACGCTGGCATGCATAATACTATAATGTAGGAAATACATCAAAGCTTAAATAAAATAACTATATATAAATTACAACTGAGGCGAATTGCAAGCTCATCCACTGAGAAGTACACTTTACATTTTTTAAATCTGTAATTAAGTGCATCTGCTCAACGGCGACGATGATAATAATGGCAATAACAAGTAATAATCAGCAAAGGTAGCACAAACGCATTGTGCTTATGTATTGTTATCGGCCGTTTTATTTTTGAGTCAGCCTTACGCTACGTCTGCAATATGTAATCTTGGCGCTCCACCGTCATCTCAGCAACATTTCTCAATCCCTGACGTTTTGGACAGCGGCTAATACCTTAAGTCGTGGATGCGGTAATCGCTAGCATTGAAAGGCTGGCATCGCGATGATATATAAACTGTGCAATGGATCATTCACGCATCACCACCCTTCGGACAAGAGGTGCACCCTGACATCCTTCCGTCCAAACTGATCCTCAGCTCTTTCGCCACCTGGCGGGTCACGGTAAGTTGAGAACGAGGTAGTCCTTAGTAGATACATTTTGCTCAGCGCGTACTGTCATGATAGAGAGGAGCACCCTGCCCAAGCCAGAGTAGACCCACAGCTTCCACATTTAGTATCTGCTTATCTTTTATGCAATTCATACTGTTTAAAAGCGTATGTAGGTTTTTCATTAAGGAACCGACTCTTAGAGTACTTCCATCGTTCATTTCTAAACACTCAGAAAGGATATAGAGAGTTTGAGAGTAAGTAAACCAGTGCAACGTTCTCACACAAACTTTTTGTCTCTTTTACAGATGAAGTACGCTCTTGCATTGCTGGCTGGTCTGGCCCTTGTGGCCGTCACCCAGGCAGCTTCTCTCGGCCAAGATGAGACCAGCAACGTTGAGCTTGCGCAGGAAGTCTATATTGCTGATACTATCAGGGCTCTAAAGTAAAGTTGCAGCAGAAACTCGCCAAGCTTAGGGAACTTTCCAATGTCGTCAAAGCTAAGGGAAAGGAAGCCAAGGAGGAGATTAAGAAGGCCATGGCTGAACTTAAGGACGAAGTCCTCAGGATTCACAAAAACCTCGTCGAGCAACTTAAAGGCATCTTCAACAAGAAAGACACATACTCTCTTGACGATGAATACCTTATGAAAACCTTGCTGGCGGCCATGAAAGAGAGAATCAGCGCTCTGAAGGTTAGAATCGCGGAAATTAAGCAAGAACTGAAGGCAATCTTGGGTGAGCAGAAAGAGAAGGCTAAGGTAAAGCTTGCTGAACTTCGCACAGAGTTAAAAGGAGCGTTTGAGGATCTCAAACAGACTCTGCGTGAGATTTTTGGCAAGGATAGGCCAACAGAAACCCCAACAAGCGAACCAGACACTGAACCAGAGGATGAGACGTACATGGTTGACACCGTGAAAGCCCTACGAGTTAAGCTACTGAAAAATTAGCTCAGCTCAAGGAAACAGCCAAAATGGTCAAGATTGCGGGCGCCGCCGCTAAAGAAGAGATCAAGAAAGCTCTGGTCGCTCTCAAGAATGAAGCGAGACAACTACGAGACGAAATCCGTGAACATTTCCGTGATCTTTTCGGTAAAAAGAAAACCGAGGGCAGCGATGTCTACGGCATGAGTGATCTCCTTAACGCCCTTAAGGAGAAAATTGCTGAACAGAAAGTCAAACTGGCCGAGCTCACGAAACAGTGGAGGGTTTCTCTGGGCGAAAAGAAAGAGCAACTAAAGGCCACTATGGCTGAGGTGCGCGTAGAGCTGAGGGAAGCTTACGAAGACCTGAAGCACACTCTGAAGCACATATTTGGCAAGGAAACTTACAGTCTTGTGTTCGAAAACGACGCCGACTTTGCTGAGTTTGTTGACAGCCTCCAGTAAATCTCAAAGCGATACAATTTTGTTCGGCCCTTGCTGTATGATTCTTCGGCAACCGAACAGTTCTCCTTGAACATACAGCAATCATAAGTCATCTCAATAAATGCATTCTTGTCTGAATCCTTGTTGCCTTCTTTATAATATAAGTAATTTATTGACTAAACAGAAGGTATTATATTTTTTTATATTAGACGGTTTACAGAAACCGGGTTGGACCATTCAAGTAAATGATATGGTGATTCGTCAGCTTCATGGCGGCCAGGTAAAACACACATTTTATGATGAATCCTATGCACAGCGAATCGAAGAGTAAGAATACGACTTTCCATATTGGATCCTTCCGCGTGCCCGAAGTGAGGGCAGGCATAAAGGTAAAGAAGGCTGGATCAACATCGGCCAGCCTTCTATATAATTTTTCGGCAAAAGGGTACGTGATTCTGACAAAGAAAACAAAATTCTATACACATATATCGCTTTCCTATAATGTCGTTGGCGCTATCGTCAGGTCGGAGAGATCGATGGCTATCTCCGTCGATAGCTTGGAACGCTCTGCCACGCTGTGAAACGCCAGCAGTATCATACAGACTCGTTATGTCACGAGAACAACCTTCACTAAACGTGAAGGTTGTTCCCTGTGTTGAGAATACTCTTTAAGGGTACGAAAAATTTTATACGTACTTTATTGGCTCTGGTTTTAGGCGTAGTGTATCGCTGTTAGCATAGCTCCCCCCTACGGTAGAACTTTATTCACCAGTGTTGTTCTAATGATCAGAATGTAGTGCTCACAGCACTTAAGTTAGTAATAAAAGTTTATTTTATATATATATATATATATATATATATATATATATATATATATATATATATATATATATATATATATATATATATGTATATATATATTTATGTTATTTCCTATAGTATCCGCATATATAACAGTTACTGTCATTCAAGATCGGAACCGGCGTTCTCACATCTGATGGCTGAGACGGCAGCATATTCTGCAAAGAGCCCAAAATAGAATGAGTTCACCGTTGAGACGACTTGACGAAAATTAAATTCCGCTTGAAAATCTTCTATTCTACGTGTTTCCATTTGGGAGCAGTGGCTATGAATAAAAACGGTCGATTTAAAACAGTCTCGATTAATGCTTTGTGAGCCATCTCTGGAATATCAATCTAATATGCCTTTACAATTCATAAATTGTTTCCCACTAAGAAGTTGACAAAACTGAAAGCTGCGCTTATAGACTTCCAATTAATAGAAACTACACCTCCTGGAGTTTAATTTGCACTGCCTGCTGTCATTATCTGACCAGCCCATCGATTGGCATTATTTGAATTAAAGTAAAGTTAGTTATCAAGCTTTAGAAAATAGACTGAAACGCCACGTTCTCGCTTAGCGATCGCTAACAATCAGGAGCTCTTTTTGTCGTGAAGTCCTCTCAGCCACATCCTCCAAACACTGTGAATGCGTTCTGAAGAAGAAGGTACTAAAAAGCTATAATTCAATTGCTTCTATTATCCAATACGTATTATATGTATATTTTAAATACAGTATAATAGTATATTATAAGAAGCAACAACGCGTAATTCAAATAATTCTATAGACATCAGTCACTTTATTAATACGTCATTGCACAAGCAGTCTGTCACAATATATGTCCAGGTCATAAAATATTTAAAAAATACTTATTGGGGGATTTTCAGTTCATCATGCACATTTTGTCTGTATGAGTCAAATTGTAATTCATAAAATTCAACCGTGCAGGGATCCGCATACATTGGCTATTCAATCGATTATTGCTAGCTTAAGTATCACCAACTTACATCAAAATGACCTCGAGATTGTCTCTCCCTCCCGACCCGTCTTTGCATAGTCCCTTACAGACAATGCATCATAATTATAGCGCCATTATTGAGCAATACATTTT
>QVRM01001068.1:0-34952 GCA_003439945.1 Dermanyssus gallinae
TAAAGATCTTCGTTGCAGTGCCGGACAATCAACCGCGTGGTACTTTTAGCGCATTGCTGCGAGCAGAACCAACAAATACACTGAGTATATAGTCTTCATGGAAACTCCCTAACGGGAGCATACGAGGTGATGGAACCCGTGTACGATTGTACCTGGTATATACATGCCTGTCATCGCAGGCCACCCCGGCCCACAACCAAGGAGACTTAAAGACGTCGAGCGTTCTTACCTCCGTCGCTGCTTCCGTGAATTTGCGTCGCCACTCTCCCAAGAATTGGTTAAGTGGCTCCGTCAATGGCATACGCAGCCTAAGCCAAAGCATCTCCATCATCGGCGCGCAGTCTGACAATACATACACGAAGCGGCTTGGTGCGGCCTTGATTGAAAGGCAGAGTACTCGCTTCATGTATAGTGTGAAGCACTTTTCAAGCAAATAAAAATTAGCTTGAGATAGGTGTTGCCACACTCTATCTAAACCATACGCCAACTTTGACAGAGTTTTTAACATAAACAAAACGCACTGCCGTACCGACGGACAGTCGCCGTACATCCTCCGACCCCTCGTAGAGAGCTGCCAGTGCCGAGTTAACACTGTTATCGATGTGTGTAGTAAACGATGTTCTCCTGTAGTGAATCCGGAGACCCAAGTATGGGAAAGAGTTTACAAAACTCCAATGGCCTCCCGCAGCAACGAATAACGTCGTTTGCAGCTAACGCCCACCGCGACGAAACTTAATCGCCTTGGTTTTGCGTGAGTTTATTTCTAGCCCTTTTTTCATGAAGATACGCCTCTACCATAGCGGTAATGCGCGAGATGGCACCAATGTTACGATGAGCAACAACGATTGTCATCAGCATATATCATTACCACGGCATGCTGAAACTCTTGACGCACGTATTGAACAAAGTCGGCCAGAAGCAGCGTAAACGAGATGCAGCTTAGCGGGTCCCCCTGAAGAGTCCCAACATTCTGCGTTAGCTCACGCACGCCGCTCCTTCCCTCGACCAACAGTGTATCATCGTCGAAAAAACTAGAAATTACTCGCAGAAGAGCTCCACCTATGCCAATTTGTCTAAAACAATCGATCATAAGATCGCGCGGAGCCTTGTCAAAGGCCTTGACGCAGTCAATGAAGACTGCATACAGGTGGCCTCCTGGACGAGACACCGCCCGCTCTACTTCGGATTGCAAAACGTGGATGGCGTCGCGGGTCCCCATGACTTTTCTAAATCCGAACTGCTCGAGAGGCAGAGCATAATTTGCTACATTTGCAATCCTTTCAATAATCAGCTTACAGAATATTTTCTTGAGCGTACGCTCAGACGCCACTCCCCGGTACAGATTTGGGTCACTTCTATCGTCGCCGTGTTTACCCTTGAATAACAAATAAAGCCTAGCAATGTGCCCAACTCTGGGCATTCGCCCTTCATCTATAATTCTAATAAAGAAATCACAGAGGATCCCCTTCAAGAGCGGCTCCGATTGCACTCAATGTTCGTAGTAGACCCGATCTGGCCCACTACTTTTCCATCTAGGAAGGGATCGGATAACTCGGCATACTTCTTCTTTCTCAAAGGAAAGATTCATTGTGTGCTGCTCAAGTGTAAGTGGATACTCAACCTCTGCGGCCGAGTTTTTTACGTGAGGGTTGAACAGCAGATTCGTCAAGTGACGCTCTACCTGCTTGTCACTCAGTGAGTGCCGTATCCCCTTACGAGAACGGTTTATGTAGGCATGGGGCTCTCTTTCTGCTCGTTCAAGCAGACGGGCTTCCTCTCGCCTCACATGTTCGACCTTATAGTCACGGCATAGCCTTATGTAGGACTTTCTATGAAACGCGTAGTCCTGTCTTCGTCTTGCTTGGAGCTGTGGATCTGCTCGGGCTTTTGCTAGTCTCAGCAAGCCGAGTAGTTCTTTATGTCGGATGTAACAAGTCCGTGTGAACCACTGCCGGGATCTCCGCGGCTTGACCTTTTTCCACTTAACTGCTCTCTGTATTACTCCTTCGAAGAGTCCGTTAGCAGACATCTACATCACTTCCGGCCAATACACTCTCAATACCGACTGGAAGCGCGGCTAAATCGAGTTGACGGGTCGGCTTCATCTGTGAACGTTTCTGCTGTTCCTGCCCTAGAGCAGGCACGCGTACTACAGCTCGTACAGGTAGATGCTTTCTTGAAGCAAGCTCCAAAACTTCAAAGCTCTGAAACTCAGTACGATCAGGATTATGAAACAATAAGTCTATGGCACTCCTGCCGCTATGGCAGACGTAGGTGAAGTCATTTCGTGCATTAGCACACACAAAACCCACATCATCCAGAAGCTGCAGGAGAACTTCCCCTTTGTCGTCATTGGCTCCCTCATCTATTCTGCAATTAAAGTTACCTCCAACGATTGTTGGAGCCCTAATGTCAAGACCCGAGAGTCCCGCGAATACGACGTCTGTTACTTCTGCAGAATTAAATGTAGGAGGGAGATAAAACACGACAATGTTAACACTTCCGGATGAAAGTGTCATATAGTATTCATCTTTTCTTATACATCGCATAGGGCACAAATAGTTACGTAGATAGGCAGAAAGTCCTCCTATTAGTCTGCCCAATCCCCCAACAGGCATGGCGGCCAGCTGATGAAACCCTTGCATCTCATCGAAATGCAGTTCTTCCCGCTGGGACGTCTCTACCAAGAGGGCGATGTCTATTTCTCAAAACAAATCATCTGGCATTAGATCCATTGCCCTTTTAAGACCTTCACAGTTATACAATAGTATTCGTCGAGGTATGGTTGCCTCTAAACACACCTCTGTACCACTATCTAGTCATTTTGAGGGGTGAGGACCGTTTTTAGCCACAAAGCTTTGCATGACCATTTTCTCGAATGGAGCGGCGCCGTTCCAGCGACGGAAATACACACCCTTCATCCAGAAGTCCTCCTTGGAGCATCGCACAAAGTCCTTACTCTCAGGTACAACGCAAAATACAGCCCATTTACCTTTTGTATGCAATTTAAATATTAAATCAACTTTAACATCTTTGTCGGCAGGTCCATTGCCGACGTATCTGCAACTAGTCCTTCTACTCGAAGAGCTTTGAAAATAGGTTTGTTGATTTTTGCAAATACTTTACATACTTTCAAATCACTATTCTCTTCTGCTGCACATCCCGCCCGGAGACGGTTGGCCGTTCTCTGTTTATATGTAACGGGAATGAACCATTTCTCCTTGTCCCCTTCACTCTGCCTCTGCGGTACGTTGTTTTCATCCTTCTTCGCAAGTCTCATCTCAATCGCGCCGCTTTCAGCTGGAGCTGTTGTGCCGCTCGATCTCTCCTTCGCCTTCTTCCTCTTGGACGGCTTTGCACCACCACCACCTCCGCTACTGCTTTTGATGTTGTTGTTGCTTCTCTCCGCCGAATTGGCTTTGTCGTCTGTCTCCTTGTGCATCTCCAGTGCGACGTCATCAGCTCGGCCAGCTGGACAAGCTAGTGATATAGCTGTCAGTAAAGCTGCGCCGGCCGCACCATCTACTGAGACGTGGGGGAGACATATCTCCATATCTTCAGTCTCGCCACCGTTGACGCCGTCTAGCGGTGTCGTGGGGAGTTTCCTTGGTGCAGTGCAATTCGCGGGAAGTTTCGAAACTTTCGAAACGTTCGAATCTATCACCCTGCCACTATCGTTTGCGCTTTGTTTGGCGCATTTTCCGGGTTTTGTGAGTGTGGTGTCGCGTTTGTTCTTCTTGCCTTTATTGCTGGTAGTCCCGATGTTAGTCCGAACGTTCACCTGCTCCATGGCGTCGAAGAGCTTCAGCCTGGTGTCGAAGAGTAGCCGTGCCAGCTGCAGCAGCAGTGCTTCTGGCGTTACCACTGTGCCTGGACCCCGAGCCGAACAATCCGCGCATTTTTCACGTGAATAGCCTCTTCGGAGGTTCCTCGTTCTTCACAGTCCTTGTGTATGGCCACCAAGTGACAACCAGAACACAAATTCCAGGCGGAATCGGCTGAAAAACCGGAGCCGCAAACGAAGCAGCCTATGCTGGGCGCCGCCATCTTGCCATCATTACAATGTAATGTAATCAACAATACTGAAAGGTGATGTAATAATAGATAATAAAAGGGGAGAAACTCGTAAGGGTAATGCATCGCTTAACCACTCCACTTATAATCTGTCTTTCGTCACTTGTCACACGCTCACATTTTTGTTTGTTTCAAGAAGTGGACATCGCTCTCTTGGTGGAGATTTTCTAACAGAAGGAAGTTCCTTTCGATGAGGATTGGGTGAAAGTACGAAGTGTTACAACTAAGAACAAATAGGCGAATTCAACAACTAAAACGATATGCAGTTTACCAATGAACGCACAACCTGCTACTAATAAGCGTAATTAAAACGGTGCAAGTAGCGAACAATTAATGGTATTTACCATGCATGTGTTTTTCATTTCTGCCCCATGTCTCGTAACAACCTACAGCTGAGATAGGTAGCTACATAAACACAGTAGACTAGAGAAAAAAACAAATTTCTAATCCGCAAGACCCACTGCTCTGACAGATTGCGTCTACCAACGTAGGCGACGTTCTAGCTGAGTTACTCTTAAGAATCAACTCTATCTCTCAAGTTTCGGCTGCATTTGCACTTGACACTGCGGGACCCAAAACGGCTTTGGCCAGTATGCTTCTTTGTTTCTAAATTACAAACATATTGACATACACTATGAACAAATAAAAAATATATATATATGGCATTTGAAACGTACAGGTACTTGGGCAAATTACTTGAGATATATATTTTATGAGAGCTGTGCAAAAAATGATCAACGAGGGTGGCGACTGTTTACAGAAATCCAGTAATACGTGCAGCAACTATGCTTGGACGCCCAATGTACCCGAAAAACCAAGTCGCGAAACCACGCAGATCAAGAGATGTACTAGGACTTCGTCGGGACAGTGCGCACAGCCCTAGTCTCTCTTTATGGGGCGGTAGGCGATTGCCCATTCCGACGACAGTGGAAATCTTCCACCTCAACACTGATACGTACACTATATTTCAAACGTCGAAGTATTTAGTTACGTATGGAATGGTTGACCTGTATCGACAGGAAATGCAGTCTCGCTGAACAAGTTTAGGTATGACCGCCTACAACGAAAGGTTGCAATATAGCCGTACCGCAACGGGAGATTGCTTGCTGTAGTATAGATAGGAGAGGCTCCGCTTTGAGGCGGCACACAGAGGGGTTTACTGACATACTATTCTTTTCGATGTTCATGATGTTCACGAACACGCGATTGATCACCTTGAACAAGCGAGGTAGTGACCTGTTCTTTCTTCCACTGATGAATGCCGATCGAAATGCGGATTTTCGGGAGGGGTTTCTGCCACCGCGCAGGGTCCAAGTGTCTACCAACCGATCTCAGCAGATCGGTTGGTAGACACTTGGACCCTGCGCGGTGGAGGCGACTGGAGGCGGATGCGGCACGCTTAAGCGACCTCTCACTGCCAATACGCCTATATCCCTCGCCACAATGTCGTCTTCTGCTCGCTCTCTTACATGCTTCGGTCGACCTATAAAAGGGGCAGGCTCACTCGATAGCACCATCAGTCGAGCACTCAAAGTCGTTCAGCACAGCGTTGCTTCGTTGCATCCAAAGCGAGAACGTTCAACCAACTTGAAGTTACTCAGCACAGCGTTGCTTCGTTGCATCGAAGAAGTTCAGTCAGCTCGAAGAAGAAGAATGAAGATCGCAGCTGTGTTCCTACTTGCCCTCGTGGCGGCACAGAGTGACGCGGCCCACTGGGATTTCCTCGTGAAGCCGGCCAGCATTATTGCCGAACGGTTTGCGATAGCGTTCAAGCCCGTTTTTGAATCGTTATTGGCCTCTACGCTGTCGGGCGATATAAACCCGAATCGTGACGGACTCGAGGCCGTGTCGGATGACGCAGGAAGCCACGAGTGGATTATAACGGATACATTCGACGACCCTACTGAACCGGATCTCTCGAGCAGCAACTCGTCGACTGCGGCAAATATCACAGACAGCAACTTGTCAACTCTGTCGTCTGACTTGGAAACCGATTCAGTCGAAGATGACGAGGAGATGATGGCATCAACCTTAGAGGGTGATGTCATTGACAGTGATGATCTGAATGCCACCGTTGTCGACCTACCGCCAGAGGTGCTCGAAATTGCCCAGAAGCTCATTGACGAAGATTATTTCGATGCCAACAGCACAATCGTTGTTGTTCCCGGCCTAACAATGCCTGCAGATCAGGGCGACGACAAGAACTCTACCGCACTTCCACTGCTGTCCGAGCTCGGCGGCAACCTCTCGACCAATGCTAGAGTTAGGTTGCTTCCGTACCCACTCATGTTTCCGGTGCCAGCGAGCGGAGCGCAGCAGACTGTGGAGGAGCCGACCGACCCAAGACTTATCGCAGGTATACTCATTAGTCCAGTCGAAGAAGGCGAATTTGTAGATGCCGACAGCGATGAGGTCGATACCGACAGCGATGATGCAGATACTGATAGCGATGACGTAGATGTCGATAGCGATGAGGTGGATGTCGGCAGCGATAAGGTGGACGTCCAATCCAAGACACCACCATCGGCCACGATTCGCTTAGCAACAAAGACTAGACCACAGTGTCTTAATAATTCGTCTTGTAGACGATTGTGGACTTCTTGACAACCTTAGTGATTGAGCCCGCAAGTAAGATAGAACGGCTCTACTGGGTAATGATACACTTAAGAACATTAATCTCGTTGTATGTTCAAGCCCCGTCCATGCCTACCTACAAACGACGCGCATATACGTTTGTAGGGTAGTGTGAAAGCTCTGTACAGAACTCCTCAAGCACTTATATGTAATCAGCATCAAATTGTAAAAAAATCAGCATCATACTGTAAATAAATAAACCTCATCACATTATTCTTTAATGACCTTTGTCTTCGACTAAACTAAATATACTCTTCACGAAACCCGAAATGATAGATTGTAATTAGGTTTTTTTTAAAGCTTTTTAGAAGTAGAGTCGAAGTGGCAGGAGGACATATTTTCCAGGAACTTATCAAGGTAAGCGTTAATGCACCACGCATTTTTCTTTATAGGTATATTTTGCTATAAGGAGAGAGGGAACCTCAATTAAAACGTAGAATACGTCTGCTCTATACTGGAAAATACGAGATTCCGCATTCTAGCGGGAATTCTAGCGCAGGAATACTATTGACAGGGGTGCCCAGTTGCCCCAAAAATGTGCAGTAGTGCTTGAATACGGGCCAGTTCTGGCCAGGTTAGGACGTAGAAGGAACTCGACCAAACGGTTTTTGAGCTCACTCAGGAGATTTTTGTCTTCAGACAAATCGACAGTAGGTGAGTTATGAGATAGGCCCGAAGTAGACAATCCCGACGATCACTCCTAGATGTGTTCCGGGAGTCCAGCTTTATCGCAACACTCCCTTTATGGAACTGAAGAAAAGCTTGCGCACCGTGAACAGCGACTTTCCAATATGGCGCAGAATGGAGGAGCATGCAATAGAGCGATACGAACCGTCCCTTTAACAGCAACGAGCCTTGCTCCGAAGATGATTGGCAAAAGTTCGATGGTTAGTTGTTCTTTAAGTAGTCGACCTTTAGGCACATAACCTTTGCCGGAGCAAGAGCTAAAGTGTTACCTTTGATTCTTACTGCAGCTGACAGTATGACCTGAAACAACTGCGGTCTCATAAAATCTAAACTGGCAGCCAAACTTTTAGCGGAAAAGTGACCTTTTGAATTTACAGGAAAGCTGTTGAAGTGATAACAGGTGCGAGGGAGAATCCGGGCAGTTGAGCGTGAGTTCTGTTTCTGTTTCAGTGTAGCAACGCAGTTCTTGTTTTAATAAAATGTGTTTGTTGAACTGATAGGTCTAGTTGCTTCCAATACATTGAGGTCCGAAATATCATTATTTCTAATCTAGCCAAGCTAATGTTTAGTATTCCCATCGTCGTTACTTATCACGGCGTTGGTGTCGACTCGAGGTTATGAGACACGTTTTGACCTCCCTGAAAGCAAGTTAAGTGTTCGTCTGCTAGCGAGACATTATTTTGAATAAATGGTTTGATAAAGAGCATTTGATATTTACCGCTCAGGATGGTAGCAGCTCCATAGCAAGCAGGGATAAGCCCGTGTTGCAATGCCATAATGCAGAACAGTTGGCCCTATAGGGAGCAGCAAACCACGCGTACGCAAAGAATGCGTGACAGTAAAAGGAGAGAAACTCATGTTATTTAAACTCTCATTCTCTCCCGAGAACACACAGAGAGAAGAGACTTTTATTGTGGACACCGTCGGTTGTACCGACAGCTAATAGAATTCAAGAAAATCTTGTTCGCCAAGGAAAGTGAAAATCGTATGATTATAAGAGCCAGGTTTGAGCCTCACTGCGCCCTTAGAAGGAACTTTACGTTCTCTAGTTATCCAGCTGCCTCCGACGGTCTGCGCCAACACTTCATCGACGCATTTACAACAACAAATAGCACACCTGGGATTATCCCGTTATCGTGTGAATTATCGGATGAATACGGGAGTCTACTATCCCAGCAGATAGATGCTCAATTCTCTTCTGGAAGTTCAAAGTGCGATTTAAAAGTCGAAGAATAAGAACGCTTTCGGACCCGACCTTGTCCGGAATGAACATATAAAGGCGGCATTCCTCCTAACGCCCCTTTAGACGGCACTCGTTGAAATGTACTGCTATCAAGGTGGAAGAATTATTCCACGTTAACCCAAAACCGTAGTTACGTTTCCGGCCGATACCGTTGTCCGCACCCTCTTCGGAGGTCCTTCACTGGGTGCATGCCATATGCGAGATGCTTTTTGGCTCTCGGGAGTGTAGTGGCTGCCCTAACTTTCATCGACTTATCACGAATCTGCACTACAAATCCCACAAGTTGTTTGACGTCATGGCCAGCCTTTAAACAAATTAAACCAGTTGTAAACAGTGGCAAAACAAAGCGCAAGTCACACCGATACGTTGCACGGATAAAGCGGTCAAACGAAATTGTAAAGGTCAATTATCATATTATTTTGACTGCTAGCAGTCGATGAATTACCGTTTTCAACAGCAGTGCAAGGAGTAAGCCAACATTCGATATCTAGGTAGCTAATTCTTCACACTTTCAAACTATATATATATATATATATATATATATATATAAAGAGAGAGAAAGAGAGAATATTCATGCTATGTTATTTTAATGTAAATTAATGCGCATTTGCTATACATATACAGGGTGTTCGATTTCTTTTGAAGATCGATATAGGAAATTGTAGAGCTTGTTACAGCAAATATATTTTCCAATGGAACATGGTGACTGACAAATATTGTTTCAGAGTGAGAGTGATATTGCTGAAAATTTGTGATACTGGTGTTATTGTCCGATGTAGGAGCAAAAAATGTGTAATTGCGAGACAACCAGTTCTCCTGTGCAAAAACTCGGCCAATAAATACGACAAAAATTGACATTTCAGGACTCTCATTTTGGTGCAAAATATGTGACCGTGGTTACGGAGTAGTTAAGGTTTTCCGGAGCGCATATGAGATTGAGTGTATGCGTAAATAACCTACTCCATCAGATAAATCACTCTTGGTTATTAACGCACTCCATTTTTTTTCTGATGGCCTGGCCTCTGAAAAAATCTTAATTGCTACTCAATCACGGCTCGCATTGCCATTTGGTACCAAAGTAATAGTCGTTGGTACCAAAATGCGCATTTGCAAAATGTTAGCTTTAAGCCCTGTGAGTGGTCATAGGGTTGTGGTTTTAAGGAATTGGGCGTAAGAACTAATAATAAACTTCGTTTTTTTTATTTTCTTCAAAGTGAACATATATTTTCTTTAACGAACTCTACAATTTCCTACATAGAAAAAAACTGTACACTCTATAAATACAAATTACCTTCTCGTTGGACCTGCGCAACTGTTTGTTGCGAAAAATGCCTTCGCTTTGCGTGTCAGAACTGCGAGTTCTTTCGTTGGGGGCCAATCGTTTATAGGTTCTACGACGGCTCGCAAAATACAGACCTGAAATTGTCCCGATAAAACTTCACCGAAAGTGCCGCAGCGGCTGTGGAATGTTTTGACAGATTCCACGTATTGAATAGCCAACAACCATAGGAGCATTTGAGGGATATTCATTTATGAGGGCTTGACATCACTTAGTTGTCGAATCTGACAGACTCGACATCGCACCTTAACAAGCCGCTGAAAAAGTTCGCTACATCAAGTTATACCGTGTCGGAGATTTCGTTTAGAGGATGTTCTGTCAAAGATACCTTTATACAGGAGCTTCGAGTTTACGTCGAGGTTCCTACCCTTCCTACCAGATATAATGGGGCTTTGGCCCATAAGCTGCGAAGCTTCACTTGCAAGGGACCTCGTTGAACTCACGGCTAGCGACGCACTGCAAGGACCTAGGAATGGCGTTTGAGGCCACCACCTAAAAGGTTTGAAGCGCCTCTTTTTCCGTGTTGCAACTTCAGTTTACAGGCCACGTCTTGAAGATATATAATATTTGGTAGTCTCAATACACTCATACAGTTGCTTGAATTAACAGGCTTCTCAAGGCTTACACCATAATATACATTAACTCCTTGCGAAAAGCCAGTTAGTCAGCACTTAGGTATGTTTAAAATACTATATTTTTTGCCGGTGGGTTATCTGACTTAAAGTTTTGTAAAATTGTGCTAAGAAACGCGCCAAGTATCCAATTTTACTGCTCCTATGTAATCGACTTAAGGCTCGTGTGAATCATGAGAACTCGTATATCGGAAAAAAATCTTATACTGCCTAGCACTAAAGGTGTCTCCTAATCTCAACTGCCCAGGAAATCTAGATCAGTATACTGGGTGAATCAGTGGTACTGCGTTAAGTGAGCTATCTCGGCTTTATCGAGAAGCTGTCTCGACTGCCGCAAAGGGTCAATCTGGATCTGCGTGGCAACCGATTTAAGCAATTTTTTGCTGAGAACAAGGACGATGTGCTCAATGTCACTGTTGACTTCCCGCCTGTCTTACTTGGTACGTAGTAGTAATAACATGTATTGCGCACGTCGGTCAACAACTGGGACGCGGCTGCAAAGCCTATTCAACGTATTATGAAGGCCAAGGAAGATGCCGGAAGAAGAAGACTAGTGGAAAGCATAAGAGAGTCGCTTGCACCACGCGACTCTACAAGCAGGACATAATGATTCATAGCTTCCGAGACTTCCCCACTGCCTGTGCGTAGTTAGTCTTCTCTGTCAAGGATCCCGCAGGCCGTAGGGTCATCTTAAGGGGGATACATATATGTAGGCACTGTCGTGCATATATGTAGGGTTATAGTGGGTATTGCCCTCAACCCCCTCAAAAAAAAGTAATAACATGTATAACATAAAACATGTGGCCACGCTATCCTAACAGCATTACAGCTCAATCCAGTCCGGATGCGTACTGACATGGAGACGCGATGCAAGTACCACGACTTACCGAAAAAGTATTTTGTTATACTTCTCTCTTTGTAAACACTGACTTAGCTAGAGTAAAGGTTGACAGGCCCTTAAATATGTCGCAAAGCGATTGGATGCTATGTGGCAATGAAAGAGGACAGTTTTAGAATGCATGCAATTTTAGGCTCTTTCTATGCGGCTTATGGCTTAGATACCATGGACTCGTTAAATGCAGTTAATAATAAGCATGATCACGATTGCCATCATTATAACACAAACTAATTTTAAAGGGCTCATGTCATGTCAGGAGAAGAAGGAAACAAGGCGAATGTAAAATGGCAACATGTAATTTCAAGCTAATTGTCTTTATATTATACTGGCCCATATTTAATTGTGTCATAATTAACAAAATACACATTTTAGGAACACATATATATATATATATATATATATATATATATATATATACAAGAGCGGATTGGAAAGGATCAGTACTTTACATTTTAAAATTTGAATTAACACCATTAAAGTCTTCCGATTTGTTTTTCTTAGAATTGTCTTCACTAGCTACACTAAGGCCACATTTAGCGCCAATCGGTGGCGGCGTTGTTTGAGTTGAAAACAAGGTTTGATCATTTGTAAGGAGCCGTAAATGAAGCAGCGGAGATTCTTTACTAAATTCTGCGTTATAAACCAAATTAACTGCTTATGGTGATCAAGCAGTTTTCCGAAACACTGTGTTTACATGGTGCCGTCGATTATACGACAGACGTGAAGAAATCGAAACGGACAACGACAACAACAACTTGGAAAAAGGTGAAACTCCAGCAACCTGGTCGGAATGCTTGCTGAAAGTCATCCCCACAGACAAATGTGACCCGCTCTCCCCACCCGCTCTACAAAATATTGTCATGCCTCCTGGCACGCCGGCTTAGCTTCTATCTCGAAGCAAGAGGGATCATCCCTTCGGAACAGCATGGATTTGGTGCCAGACATTCCACAATGATCGCATCCCAGGAGTTTTTAGACGATGTGAAGCACTCGGTCACCGTCAAGCACCACGCACTGTACGCTGTATTTGTAGGCTACAAGGCGGCGTTTGACACTTCCCCCAGGGATATTGTCATGGAGAAGCTAGCCGCCGCGGGCGTGGGCCCACGAGTTTTGGGAATGCTGGCAGCTATTCTAAAAGCAAACCCGGTCATTCTAGATAACGGCATTCCTACAAACCACCGGCTATCTCCAAAGCGATAATCTCAGCCCGCTTTTACTCTCAGTCTTACTCAGTGATCTTCCGGGCCTTATCAATGAGCACTACCCCTGTGTCGGCATAACTCTCTATGCCGATGACCTTGTGGTATATAGTAGAGTGTTTCTGGATCCAAAAAGGTCTCTAAGGATGCTGGAGACATACAGCAAGCAAAATGATTTAACGATAAACGTATCGAAGACAAAGGCTATGAAATTCAGATCCGGGGGATTCCTGAAGAGAAGTGATCGGCTCAGCTTGGCCGGTGTTTCTGTAGAATTTGTCTCGGAGTTTACTTACCTGGGTGCTAAGCTAACGCCAAGCGGCACACCCTTTGCGACCCATATATCTCAGCGAATTAATAGCAGCATAGTCGCCATGACCTCAATCCCAACTCCACAGAAACTCTCAGTAAAAACAGCGCTAATACTGTTTAACCTGAAAGCGGCATCTTATGATATAACATTAATTTGGAAACATCTATCCGCTCAGCAGCTTAGCGCTCTCGACACGGTGAAGGCAACGTTTCTTAAGAGAGTTTTGGACCTCCCTAGAAACGCACAAAGGCTAACTTGTAGTCTGTCGAGGACCACGCCGTTTATCGAGGATCTGGTAAACCGCTTTCAACGTCCGACTACCGCGTCACTGCGAGAGTTCCGTAGGCACTTCGAGCAGAAGATGAGAGAAGTGCCAGAAGCGTTCTATAAAACACCGGCAATGTTGGACAATACATGGCTGGAACCGCTCTTCGAGCAACGACACGTTCTCACCCGCTACTCCGTTCATGGGTTCCACCACAAACTGTGCCACCGCACTGGGTTCCATAACCCTTCCGATGAGTGTTGCTGCAAATTTTGCGGCCTTGTCTGCACCAAATATCATGAGACATGTCGGTCAGCGCCAGCTATCTGGGCGTTAGGTCGCTGACATTTTCCGGAGATGCATATACAACATGTTCTATTTATGTCCAAGGTTAACGGCAACGAATGCCGTTTCCTAGATTTAATGAATACGTGTAATGTAATGAAATCAATCAATCAATCATATTTATTTCACTCAAATAGAGTATGTTCAAAATAGTTCATGCTATTATTAAACATAAAGACTTGTTGTTTTGCCGTTCCACCGAGAGAAGAAGTGTAAAGATCTTCGTTGCAGTGCCGGACAATCAACCGCGTGGTACTTAGCGCATTGCTGCGAGCAGAACCAACAAATACACTGAGTAATATAGTCTTCATGAAACTCCCTACGGGAGCATACGAGGTGATGGAACCCGTGTACGATGTACCTGGTATATACATGCCTGTCATCGCAGGCCACCCCGGCCCACAACCAAGGAGACTTAAAGACGTCGAGCGTTCTTACCTCCGTCGCTGCTTCCGTGAATTTGCGTCGCCACTCTCCCAAGAATTGGTTAAGTGGCTCCGTCAATGGCATACGCAGCCTAAGCCAAAGCATCTCCATCATCGGCGCGCAGTCTGACAATACATACACGAAGCGGCTTGTCGCCTTGATTGAAAGGCAGAGTACTCGCTTCATGTATAGTGTGAAGCACTTTTCAAGCAAATAAAACTTAGCTTGAGATAGGTGTTGCCACACTCTATCTAAACCATACGCCAACTTTGGCAGAGTTTTTAACATAAACAAACGCACTGCCGTACCGACGGACAGTCGCCGTACATCTCCGACCCCTCGTAGAGAGCTGCCAGTGCCGAGTTAACACTGTTATCGATGTGTGTAGTAAACGATGTTCTCCTGTAGTGAATCCGGAGACCCAAGTATGGGAAAGAGTTTACAAACTCCAATGGCCTCCCGCAGCAACGAATAACGTCGTTTGCAGCTAAACGCCCACCGCGACGAAACTTAATCGCCTTGGTTTTGCGTGAGTTTATTTCTAGCCCTTTTTTCATGAGATACGCCTCTACCATAGCGGTAATGCGCGAGATGGCACCAATGTTACGATGAGCAACAACGATGTCATCAGCATATATCATTACCACGGCATGCTGAAACTCTTGACGCACGTATTGAACAAAGTCGGCCAGAAGCAGCGTAAACGAGATGCAGCTTAGTGGGTCCCCCTGAAGAGTCCCAACATTCTGCGTTAGCTCACGCACGCCGCTCCTTCCCTCGACCAACAGTGTATCATCGTCGAAAAAACTAGAAATTACTCGCAGAAGAGCTCCACCTATGCCAATTTGTCTAAAACAATCGATCATAAGATCGCGCGGAGCCTTGTCAAAGGCCTTGACGCAGTCAATGAAGACTGCATACAGGTGGCCTCCTGGACGAGACACCGCCCGCTCTACTTCGGATTGCAAAACGTGGATGGCGTCGCGGGTCCCCATGACTTTTCTAAATCCGAACTGCTCGAGAGGCAGAGCATAATTTGCTACATTTGCAATCCTTTCAATAATCAGCTTACAGAATATTTTCTTGAGCGTACGCTCAGACGCCACTCCCCGGTACAGATTTGGGTCACTTCTATCGTCGCCGTGTTTACCCTTGAATAACAAAGAAAGCCTAGCAATGTGCCAAACTCTGGGCATTCGCCCTTCCTCTATAATTCTAATAAAGAAATCACAGAGGATCCCCTTCAAGAGCGGCTCCGATTGCACTCAATGTTCGTAGTAGACCCGATCTGGCCCACTACTTTTCCATCTAGGAAGGGATCGGATAACTCGGCATACTTCTTCTTTCTCAATGGAAAGATTCATTGTGTGCTGCTCAAGTGTAAGTGGATACTCAACCTCTGCGGCCGAGTTTTTTACGTGAGGGTTGAACAGCAGATTCGTCAAGTGACGCTCTACCTGCTTGTCACTCAGTGAGTGCCGTATCCCCTTACGAGAACGGTTTATGTAGGCATGGGGCTCTCTTTCTGCTCGTTCAAGCAGACGGGCTTCCTCTCGCCTCACATGTTCGACCTTATAGTCACGGCATAGCCTTATGTAGGACTTTCTATGAAACGCGTAGTCCTGTCTTCGTCTTGCTTGGAGCTGTGGATCTGCTCGGGCTTTTGCTAGTCTCAGCAAGCCGAGTAGTTCTTTATGTCGGATGTAACAAGTCCGTGTGAACCACGGCCGGGATCTACGCGGCTTGACCTTTTTCCACTTAACTGCTCTCTGTATTACTCCTTCGAGAGTCCGTTAGCAGACATCTACATCACTTCCGGCCAATACACTCTCAATACCGACTGGAAGCGCGGCTAAATCGAGTTGACGGGTCGGCTTCATCTGTGAACGTTTCTGCTGTTCCTGCCCTAGAGCAGGCACGCGTACTACAGCTCGTACAGGTAGATGCTTTCTTGAAGCAAGCTCCAAAACTTCAAAGCTCTGAAACTCAGTACGATCAGGATTATGAAACAATAAGTCTATGGCACTCCTGCCGCTATGGCAGACGTAGGTGAAGTCATTTCGTGCATTAGCACACACAAAACCCACATCATCCAGAAGCTGCAGGAGAACTTCCCCTTTGTCGTCATTGGCTCCCTCATCTATTCTGCAATTAAAGTTACCTCCAACGATTGTTGGAGCCCTAATGTCAAGACCCGAGAGTCCCGCGAATACGACGTCTGTTACTTCTGCAGAATTAAATGTAGGAGGGAGATAAAACACGACAATGTTAACACTTCCGGATGAAAGTGTCATATAGTATTCATCTTTTCTTATACATCGCATAGGGCACAAATAGTTTTGTAGATAGGCAGAAAGTCCTCCTATTAGTCTGCCCAATCCCCCAACAGGCATGGCGGCCAGCTGATGAAACCCTTGCATCTCATCGAAATGCAGTTCTTCCCGCTGGGACGTCTCTACCAAGAGGGCGATGTCTATTTCTCAAAACAAATCATCTGGCATTAGATCCATTGCCCTTTTAAGACCTTCACAGTTATACAATAGTATTCGTCGAGGTATGGTTGCCTCTAAACACACCTCTGTACCACTATCTAGTCATTTTGAGGGGTGAGGACCGTTTTTAGCCACAAAGCTTTGCATGACCATTTTCTCGAATGGAGCGGCGCCGTTCCAGCGACGGAAATACACACCCTTCATCCAGAAGTCCTCCTTGGAGCATCGCACAAAGTCCTTACTCTCAGGTACAACGCAAAATACAGCCCTTTACCTTTTGTATGCAATTTAAATATTGAATCAACTTTAACATCTTTGTCGGCAGGTCCATTGCCGACGTATCTGCAACTAGTCCTTCTACTCGAAGAGCTTTGAAAATAGGTTTGTTGATTTTTGCAAATACTTTACATACTTTCAAATCACTATTCTCTTCTGCTGCACATCCCGCCCGGAGACGGTTGGCCGTTCTCCGTTTATATGTAACGGGAATGAACCATTTCTCCTTGTCCCCTTCACTCTGCCTCTGCGGTACGTTGTTTTCATCCTTCTTCGCAAGTCTCATCTCAATCGCGCCGCTTTCAGCTGGAGCTGTTGTGCCGCTCGATCTCTCCTTCGCCTTCTTCCTCTTGGACGGCTTTGCACCAGCAACACCTCCGCTACTGCTTTTGATGTTGTTGTTGCTTCTCTCCGCCGAATTGGCTTTGTCGTCTGTCTCCTTGCGCATCTCCAGTGCGACGTCATCAGCTCGGCCAGCTGGACAAGCTAGTGATATAGCTGTCAGTGAAGCTGCGCCGGCCGCACCATCTACTGAGACGTGGGGGAGACATATCTCCATATCTTCAGTCTCGCCACCGTTGGCGCCGTCTAGCGGTGTCGTGGGGAGTTTCCTTGGTGCAGTGCAATTCGCGGGAAGTTTCGAAACTTTCGAAACGTTCGAATCTATCACCCTGCCACTATCGTTTGCGCTTTGTTTGGCGCATTTTCCGGGTTTTGTGAGTGTGGTGTCGCGTTTGTTCTTCTTGCCTTTATTGCTGGTAGTCCCGATGTTAGTCCGAACGTTCACCTGCTCCATGGCGTCGAAGAGCTTCAGCCTGGTGTCGAAGAGTAGCCGTGCCAGCTGCAGCAGCAGTGCATTTTTCACGTGAATAGCCTCTTCGGAGGTTCCTCGTTCTTAACAGTCCTTGTGTATGGCCACCAAGTGACAACCAGAACACAAATTCCAGGCGGAATCGGCTGAAAAACCGGAGCCGCAAACGAAGCAGCATATGCTGGGCGCCGCCATCTTGCCATCATTACAATGTAATTTTTATCAACAATACTGAAAGGTGATGTAATAATAGATAATAAAAGGGGAGAAACTCGTAAGGGTAATGCATCGCTTAACCACTCCACTTATAATCTGTCTTTCGTCACTTGTCACACGCTCACATTTTTGTTTGTTTCAAGAAGTGGACATCGCTCTCTTGGTGGAGATTTTCTAACAGAAGGAAGTTCCTTTCGATGAGGATTGGGTGAAAGTACGAAGTGTTACAACTAAGAACAAATAGGCGAATTCAACAACTAAAACGATATGCAGTTTACCAATGAACGCACAACCTGCTACTAATAAGCGTAATTAAAACGGTGCAAGTAGCGAACAATTAATGGTATTTACCATGCATGTGTTTTTCATTTCTGCCCTATGTCTCGTAACAACCTACAGCTGAGATAGGTAGCTACACAAACACAGTAGACTAGAGAAAAAAACAAATTTCTAATCCGCAAGACCCACTGCTCTGACAGATTGCGTCTACCAACGTAGGCGACGTTCTAGCTGAGTTACTCTTAAGAATCAACTCTATCTCTCAAGTTTCGGCTGCATTCGCACTTGACACTGCGGGACCCAAAACGGCTTTGGCCAGTATGCTTCTTTGTTTCTAAATTACAAACATATTGACATACACTATGAACAAAAAAAAACAAAAAAATTACTTGAGATATATATTTTATGAGAGCTGTGCAAAAAATGATCAACGAGGGTGGCGACTGTTTACATAAATCCAGTAATACGTGCAGCAACTATGCTTGGACGCCCAATGTACCCGAAAAACCAAGCCGCGAAACCACGCAGATCAAGAGATGTACTAGGACTTCGTCGGGACAGTGCGCACAGCCCTAGTCTCTCTTTATGGGGCGGTAGGCGATTGCCCATTCCGACGACAGTGGAAATCTTCCACCTCAACACTGATACGTACACTATATTTCAAACGTCGAAGTATTTAGTTACGTATGGAATGGTTGACCTGTATCGACAGGAAATGCGGTCTCGCTGAACAAGTTTAGGTATGACCGCCTACAACGAAAGGTTGCAATATAGCCGTACCGCAACGGGAGATTGCTTGCTGTAGTATAGATAGGAGAGGCTCCGCTTTGAGGCGGCACACAGAGGGGTTTACTGACATACTATTCTTTTCGATGTTCATGATGTTCACGAACACGCGATTGATCACCTTGAACAAGCGAGGTAGTGACCTGTTCTTTCTTCCACTGATGAATGCCGATCGAAATGCGGATTTTCGGGAGGGGTTTCTGCCACCGCGCAGGGTCCAAGTGTCTACCAACCGATCTCAGCAGATCGGTTGGTAGACACTTGGACCCTGCGCGGTGGAGGCGACTGGAGGCGGATGCGGCACGCTTAAGCGACCTCTCACTGCCAATACGCCTATATCCCTCGCCACAATGTCGTCTTCTGCTCGCTCTCTTACATGCTTCGGTCGACCTATAAAAGGGGCAGGCTCACTCGATAGCACCATCAGTCGAGCACTCAAAGTCGTTCAGCACAGCGTTGCTTCGTTGCATCCAAAGCGAGAACGTTCAACCAACTTGAAGTTACTCAGCACAGCGTTGCTTCGTTGCATCGAAGAAGTTCAGTCAGCTCGAAGAAGAAGAATGAAGATCGCAGCTGTGTTCCTACTTGCCCTCGTGGCGGCACAGAGTGACGCGGCCCACTGGGATTTCCTCGTGAAGCCGGCCAGCATTATTGCCGAACGGTTTGCGATAGCGTTCAAGCCCGTTTTTGAATCGTTATTGGCCTCTACGCTGTCGGGCGATATAAACCCGAATCGTGACGGACTCGAGGCCGTGTCGGATGACGCAGGAAGCCACGAGTGGATTATAACGGATACATTCGACGACCCTACTGAACCGGATCTCTCGAGCAGCAACTCGTCGACTGCGGCAAATATCACAGACAGCAACTTGTCAACTCTGTCGTCTGACTTGGAAACCGATTCAGTCGAAGATGACGAGGAGATGATGGCATCAACCTTAGAGGGTGATGTCATTGACAGTGATGATCTGAATGCCACCGTTGTCGACCTACCGCCAGAGGTGCTCGAAATTGCCCAGAAGCTCATTGACGAAGATTATTTCGATGCCAACAGCACAATCGTTGTTGTTCCCGGCCTAACAATGCCTGCAGAACAGGGCGACGACAAGAACTCTACCGCACTTCCACTGCTGTCCGAGCTCGGCGGCAACCTCTCGACCAATGCTAGAGTTAGGTTGCTTCCGTACCCACTCATGTTTCCGGTGCCAGCGAGCGGAGCGCAGCAGACTGTGGAGGAGCCGACCGACCCAAGACTTATCGCAGGTATACTCATTAGTCCAGTCGAAGAAGGCGAATTTGTAGATGCCGACAGCGATGAGGTCGATACCGACAGCGATGATGCAGATACTGATAGCGATGACGTAGATGTCGATAGCGATGAGGTGGATGTCGGCAGCGATAAGGTGGACGTCCAATCCAAAGACACCACCATCGGCCACGATTCGCTTAGCAACAAAGACTAGACCACAGTGTCTTAATAATTCGTCTTGTAGACGATTGTGGACTTCTTGACAACCTTAGTGATTGAGCCCGCAAGTAAGATAGAACGGCTCTACTGGGTAATGATACACTTAAGAACATTAATATCGTTGTATGTTCAAGCCCCGTCCATGCCTACCTACAAACGACGCGCATATACGTTTGTAGGGTAGTGTGAAAGCTCTGTACAGAACTCCTCAAGCACTTATATGTAATCAGCATCAAATTGTAAAAAAATCAGCATCATACTGTAAATAAATAAACCTCATCACATTATTCTTTAATGACCTTTGTCTTCGACTAAACTAAATATACTCTTCACGAAACCCGAAATGATAGATTGTAATTAGGTTTTTTTTTAAAGCCTTTTAGAAGTAGAGTCGAAGTGGCAGGAGGACATATTTTCCAGGAACTTATCAAGGTAAGCGTTAATGCACCACGCATTTTTCTTTATAGGTATATTTTGCTATAAGGAGAGAGGGAACCTCAATTAAAACGTAGAATACGTCTGCTCTATACTGGAAAATACGAGATTCCGCATTCTAGCGGGAATTCTAGCGCAGGAATACTATTGACAGGGGTGCCCAGTTGCCCCAAAAATGTGCAGTAGTGCTTGAATACGGGCCAGTTCTGGCCAGGTTAGGACGTAGAAGGAACTCGACCAAACGGTTTTTGAGCTCACTCAGGAGATTTTTGTCTTCAGACAAATCGACAGTAGGTGAGTTATGAGATAGGCCCGAAGTAGACAATCCCGACGATCACTCCTAGATGTGTTCCGGGAGTCCAGCTTTATCGCAACACTCCCTTTATGGAACTGAAGAAAAGCTTGCGCACCGTGAACAGCGACTTTCCAATATGGCGCAGAATGGAGGAGCATGCAATAGAGCGATACGAACCGTCCCTTTAACAGCAACGAGCCTTGCTCCGAAGATGATTGGCAAAAGTTCGATGGTTAGTTGTTCTTTAAGTAGTCGACCTTTAGGCACATAACCTTTGCCGGAGCAAGAGCTAAAGTGTTACCTTTGATTCTTACTGCAGCTGACAGTATGACCTGAAACAACTGCGGTCTCATAAAATCTAAACTGGCAGCCAAACTTTTAGCGGAAAAGTGACCTTTTGAATTTACAGGAAAGCTGTTGAAGTGATAACAGGTGCGAGGGAGAATCCGGGCAGTTGAGCGTGAGTTCTGTTTCTGTTTCAGTGTAGCAACGCAGTTCTTGTTTTAATAAAATGTGTTTGTTGAACTGATAGGTCTAGTTGCTTCCAATACATTGAGGTCCGAAATATCATTATTTCTAATCTAGCCAAGCTAATGTTTAGTATTCCCATCGTCGTTACTTATCACGGCGTTGGTGTCGACTCGAGGTTATGAGACACGTTTTGACCTCCCTGAAAGCAAGTTAAGTGTTCGTCTGCTAGCGAGACATTATTTTGAATAAATGGTTTGATAAAGAGCATTTGATATTTACCGCTCAGGATGGTAGCAGCTCCATAGCAAGCAGGGATAAGCCCGTGTTGCAATGCCATAATGCAGAACAGTTGGCCCTATAGGGAGCAGCAAACCACGCGTACGCAAAGAATGCGTGACAGTAAAAGGAGAGAACCTCATGTTATTTAAACTCTCATTCTCTCCCGAGAACACACAGAGAGAAGAGACTTTTATTGTGGACACCGTCGGTTGTACCGAAAGCTAATAGAATTCAAGAAAATCTTGTTCGCCAAGGAAAGTGAAAATCGTATGATTACAAGAGCCAGGTTTGAGCCTCACTGCGCCCTTAGAAGGAACGACGCATTTACAACAACAAATAGCACACCTGGGATTATCCCGTTATCGTGTGAATTATCGGATGAATACGGGAGTCTACTATCCCAGCAGATAGATGCTCAATTCTCTTCTGGAAGTTCAAAGTGCGATTTAAAAGTCGAAGAATAAGAACGCTTTCGGACCCGACCTTGTCCGGAATGAACATATAAAGGCGGCATTCCTCCTAACGCCCCTTTAGACGGCACTCGTTGAAATGTACTGCTATCAAGGTGGAAGAATTATTCCACGTTAACCCAAAACCGTAGTTACGTTTCCGGCCGATACCGTTGTCCGCACCCTCTTCGGAGGTCCTTCACTGGGTGCATGCCATATGCGAGATGCTTTTTGGCTCTCGGGAGTGTAGTGGCTGCCCTAACTTTCATCGACTTATCACGAATCTGCACTACAAATCCCACAAGTTGTTTGACGTCATGGCCAGCTTTTAAACAAATTAAACCAGTTGTAAACAGTGGCAAAACAAAGCGCAAGTCACACCGATACGTTGCACGGATAAAGCGGTCAAACGAAATTGTAAAGGCCAATTATTATATTATTTTGACTGCTAGCAGTCGATGAATTACCGTTTTCAACAGCAGTGCAAGGAGTAAGCCAACATTCGATATCCAGGTAGCTAATTCTTCACACTTTCAAACTATATATATATATATATATATATATATAAAGAGAGAGAAAGAGAGAATATTCATGCTATGTTATTTTAATGTAAATTAGTGCGCATTTGCTATACATATACAGGGTGTTCGATTTCTTTTGAAGATCGATATAGGAAATTGTAGAGCTTGTTACAGCAAATATATTTTCCAATGGAACATGGTGACTGACAAATATTGTTTCAGAGTGAGAGTGATATTGCTGAAAATTTGTGATACTGGTGTTATTGTCCGATGTAGGAGCAAAAAATGTGTAATTGCGAGACAACCAGTTCTCCTGTGCAAAAACTCGGCCAATAAATACGACAAAAATTGACATTTCAGGACTCTCATTTTGGTGCAAAATATGTGACCGTGGTTACGGAGTAGTTAAGGTTTTCCGGAGCGCATATGAGATTGAGTGTATGCGTAAATAACCTACTCCATCAGATAAATCACTCTTGGTTATTAACGCACTCCATTTTTTTTCTGATGGCCTGGCCTCTGAAAAAATCTTAATTGCTACTCAATCACGGCTCGCATTGCCATTTGGTACCAAAGTAATAGTCGTTGGTACCAAAATGCGCATTTGCAAAATGTTAGCTTTAAGCCCTGTGAGTGGTCATAGGGTTGTGGTTTTAAGGAATTGGGCGTAAGAACTAATAATAAACTTCGTTTTTTTATTTTCTTCAAAGTGAACATATATTTTCTTTAACGAACTCTACAATTTCCTACATAGAAAAAAAACTGTACACTCTATAAATACAAATTACCTTCTCGTTGGACCTGCGCAACTGTTTGTTGCGAAAAATGCCTTCGCTTTGCGTGCCAGAACTGCGAGTTCTTTCGTTGGGGGCCAACCGTTTATAGGTTTTCTCTTAGTTGTCGAATCTGACAGACTTCGACATCCGCACCTTAACAAGCCGCTTGAAAAAGTTCGCTACATCAACGTATACCGGTGTCGGAGCATTTCGTTTAGAGGCTGTTCTGTCAAAGATACCTTTTATACAGGAGCTTCGAGTTTACGTCGAGGTTCCTACCCTCTCCTACCAGATACAATGGGGCTTTGGCCATAAGCTGCGGAAGCTTCACTTGCAAGGACCTCGTTGAACTCAACTGGCTAGCGACGCACTGCAAGGACTAGAAGGCGTTGAGGCCACCAATAAAAAGGTTTGAAGCGCCTCTTTTTCCGTGTTGCAACTTCAGTTTACAGGCCACGTATTGAAGATATATAATATTTGGTAGTCTCAATACACTCATACAGTTGCTTGAATTAACAGGCTTCTCAAGGCTTACACCATAATATACATTAACTCCTTGCGAAAAGCCAGTTATTCAGCACTTGGTATGTTCAAAAATACTATATTTTTTGCCGGTGGGTTATCTGACTTAAAGTTTTGTAAAATTGTGCTAAGAAACGCGCCAAGTATCCAATTTTACTGCTCCTATGTAATCGACTTAAGGCTCGTGTGAATCATGAGAACTCGTATATCGGAAAAAAATCTTATACTGCCTAGCACTAAAGGTGTCTCCTAATCTCAACTGCCCAGGAAATCTAGATCAGTATACTGGGTGGATCAGTGGTACTGCGTTAAGTGAGCTATCTCGGCTTTATCGAGAAGCTGTCTCGACTGCCGCAAAGGGTCAATCTGGATCTGCGTGGCAACCGATTTAAGCAATTTTTTGCTGAGAACAAGGACGATGTGCTCAATGTCACTGTTGACTTCCCGCCTGTCTTACTTGGTACGTAGTAGTAATAACATGTATTGCGCACGTCGGTCAACAACTGGGACGCGGCTGCAAGCCTATTCAACGTATTATGAAGGCCAAGGAAGATGCCGGAAGAAGAAGACTAGTGGAAAGCATAAGAGAGTCGCTTGCACCACGCGACTCTACAAGCAGGACATAATGATTCATAGCTTCCGAGACTTCCCCACTGCCTGTGCGTAGTTAGTCTTCTCTGTCAAGGATCCCGCAGGCCGTAGGGTCATCTTAAGGGGGATACATATATGTAGGCACTGTCGTGCATATATGTAGGGTTATAGTGGGTATTGCCCTCAACCCCCTCAAAAAAAAGTAATAACATGTATAACATAAAACATGTGGCCACGCTATCCTAACAGCATTACAGCTCAATCCAGTCCGGATGCGTACTGACATGGAGACGCGATGCAAGTACCACGACTTACCGAAAAAGTATTTTGTTATACTTCTCTCTTTGTAAACACTGACTTAGCTAGAGTAAGGGTTGACAGGCCCTTAAATATGTCGCAAAGCGATTGGATGCTATGTGGCAATGAAAGAGGACAGTTTTAGAATGCATGCAATTTTAGGCTCTTTCTATGCGGCTTTGTTTTTCTTAGAATTGTCTTCACTAGCTACACTAAGGCCACATTTAGCGCCAATCGGTGGCGGCGTTGTTTGAGTTGAAAACAAGGTTTGATTATTTGTAAGGAGCCGTAAATGAAGCAGCGGAGATTCTTTACTAAATTCTGCGTTATAAACCAAATTAACTGCTTATGGTGATCAAGCAGTTTTCCGAAACACTGTGTTTACATGGTGCCGTCGATTATACGACAGACGTGAAGAAATCGAAACGGACAACGACAACAACAACTTGGAAAAAGGTTAAATTCCAGAAACATGGTCGGAATGCTTGCTAAAGGTCATCCCCACAGGCAAATGTGACCCGCTCTCTCCATCCTTTCTACAAAATATTGTCATGCCTCCTGGCACGCCGGCTTAGCTTCTATCTCGAAGCAAGAGGAATCATCCCTTCGGAACAGCATGGATTTGGTGCCAGACATTCCACAATGATCGCATCCCAGGAGTTTTTAGACGATGTGAAGCACTCGGTCACCGTCAAGCACCACGCACTGTACGCTGTATTTGTAGGCTACAAGGCGGCGTTTGACACTTCCCCCAGGGATATTATACGAGTTTTGGGAATGCTGGCAGCTATCCTAAAAGCAAACCCGGTCATTCTAGATGACGGCTTTCAGGAATACCAGCCTTTCCTACAAACCACCGGCTATCTTCAAAGCGATAATCTCAGCCCGCTTTTACTCTCAGTCTTACTCAGTGATCTTCCGGGCCTTATCAATGAGCACTACCCCTGTGTCGGCCTAGCTCTCTATGCCGATGATCTTGTGGTATATAGTAGAGTGTTCATGGATCTAAAAAGGAGGATGCTGGAGACATACAGCAAGCAAAATGATTTAACGATAAACGTATCGAAGACAAAGGCTATAAAATTCAGATCCGGGGGATTCCTGAAGAGAAGTGATCGGCTCAGCTTGGTCGGTGTTTCTGTAGAATTTGTCTCGGAGTTTACTTACCTGGGTGTTAAGCTAACGCCAAGCGGCACACCCTTCGCGACCCACATATCTCAGCGAATGAATAGCAGCATAGTCGCCATGACCTCAATCCCAACTCCACAGAAACTCTCAGTAAAAACAGCTCTAATACTGTTTAACCTGAAAGTGGCATCTTATGATATAACATTAATTTGGAAACATCTATCCGCTCAGCAGCTTAGCGCTCTCGACACGGTGAAGGCAACGTTTCTTAAGAGAGTTTTGGGCCTCCCTAGAAATGCACAAAGGCTAACTTGTAGTCTGTCGAGGACCACGCCGTCTATCGAGGATCTGGTAAACCGCTTTCAACTTCCGACTACCGCGTCACTGCGAGAGTTCCGTAGGCACTTCGAGCAGAAGATGAGAGAAGTGCCAGAAGCGTTCTATAAAACACCGGCAATGTTGGACAATACATGGATGCAACCGCTCTTCGAGCAGCGACACGTTCTCACCCGCTACTCCGTTCATGGGTTCCATAACCCTTCCGATGAGTGTTGCTGCAAATTTTGCGGCCTTGTCTGCACCAAATATCATGAAACATGTCGGTCAGCGCCAGCTATCTGGGCGTTAGGTCACTGACATTTTCCGGAGATGCATATACAACATGTTTATATATGTCCAATGTTAACGGCAACGAATGCCGTTTCCTAGATTTAATGAATACGTGTAATGTAATGTAATCAACAATACTGAAAGGTGATGTAACAAAAGATAATAAAATGGGAGAAACTCGTAAGGGTAATGCATCGCTTAACCACTCCACTTATAATCTGTCTTCCGTCACTTGTCACACGCTCACATTTTTGTTTGTTTCAAGAAGTGGACATCGCTCTCTTGGTGGAGATTTTCTAACAGAAGGAAGTTCATTTCGATGAGGATTGGGTGAAAGTACGAAGTGTTACAACTAAGAACAAATAGGCGAATTCAACAACTAAAACGATATGCAGTTTACCAATGAACGCACAACCTGCTACTAAAAAAGCGTAATTAAAACGGTGCAAGTAGCGAACAATTAATGGTATTTACCACGCATGTGTTTTTCATTTCTGCCCCATTTCTCGTAACAACCTACAGCTGAGATAGGTAGCTACACAAACACAGTAGACTAGAGAAAAAATCAAATTTCTAATCCGCAAGACCCACTGCTCTGACAGATTGCGTCTACCAAGGTAGGCGACGTTCTAGCTGAGTTACTCTTAAGAATCAACTCAATCTCTCAAGTTTCGGCTGCATTCGCACTTGACACTGCGGGACCCAAAACGGCTTTGGCCAGTATGCTTCTTTGTTTCTAAACTACAAACGTATTGACATACACTATGAACTAAAAAAATATATATTTATACTATATATATATATATACGCACGCGTTCATATATAGATGACAAGATGGTATATATGGCATTTGAGACGTACAGGTATTTGGACAAATTACTTGAGATATATATTTTATGAGAGCTGTGCAAAAAATTATCAACGAGGGTGGCGACTGTTTACAGAAATCCAGTATTACGTGCGGCAACTATGCTTGGACGCCCAATGTACTCGAAAAATCAAGCCGCGAAACCACGCAGATCAAGAGATGTACTATGACTTCGTCGGGACAGTGCGCACAGCCCTAGTCTCTCTTTATGGGGCGGTAGGCGATTGCCCATTCCGACGACAGTGGAAATCTTTCACCTCAACACTGATACGTACACTATATTTCAAACGTCAAAGTATTTAGTTACGTATGGAATGGTTGACCTGTATCGACAGGAAATGCAGTCTCGCTGAACAAGTTTAGGTATGACCGCCTACAACGAAAGGTTGCAATATAGCCGTACCGCAACGGGAGGTTGCTTGCTGTAGTATAGATAGGAGAGGCTCCGCCTTGAGGAGGCACACAGAAGGGTTACTGACATACTATTCTTTTCTATGTTCATGATGTTCACAAACACGCGATTGATCACCTTGAACAAGCGAGGTAGTGACCTATTCTTTCTTCCACTGATGAATGCCGATCGAAATGCGGATTTTCGGGAGGGGTTTCTGCCACCGCGCAGGGTCCAAGTGTCTACCAACCGATCTCAGCAGACACTTGGACCCTGCGCGGTGGAGGCGACTGGAGGCGGATGCGGCACGCTTAAGCGACCTCTCGCTGCCAATACGCCTATATTCTTCGCCACAATGTCGTCTTCTGCTCGCTCTCTTACATGCTTCGGTCGACCTATAAAAGGGGCAGACTCACTCGATAGCACCATCAGTCGAGCACTCAAAGTCGTTTAGCACAGCGTTGCTTCGTTGCATCCAAAGCGAGAACGTTCAACCAACTTGAAGTTACTCAGCACAGCGTTGCTTCGTTGCATCGAAAAAGTTCAGTCAGCTCGAAGAAGAAGAATGAAGATCGCAGCTGTGTTCCTACTTGCCCTCGTGGCGGCACAGAGTGACGCGGCCCACTGGGATTTCCTCGTGAAGCCGGCCAGCATTATCGCCGAACGGTTTGCGATAGCGTTCAAACCCGTTTTTGAATCGTTACTGGCCTCTACGCTGTCGGGCGATATAAACCCGAATCGTGACGGACTCGAGGCCGTGTCGGATGACGCAGGAAACAACGAGTGGAGTATACCGGATACATCCGACAACTCTACTGAACCGGATCTCTCGAGCAGGAACTCGTCGGCTGTGCCAGATATTGCAGACAGGGACTTGTCGACTTCGGCAAATATCACAGACAGCGATTTGTCGGCTATGTTGTCCGACTTGGAAACGGATTCGGTTGAGGATGACTACGACAATGACGAGGAATTGATGGCGTCAGCCTTAGAGGGCGATGTCATTGACGGTGATGATCTGAATGTCACATTCGTCGACCTTCCGCCGGAGGTGCTCGAAATTGCCCAGAAGCTTATCGACGAACATTACATCGATGCCAACAGTACGATCGTCCTCGTTCCCGACCTAGAAATGACTGCAGAACAGGGCGACGGCGAGAACTCTACCGCACTTCCACTGCTGTCCGAGCTCGACGCCAACCTCTCGACCAATGCTAGAGTTAGGTTGCTACCGTACCCACTTATGTTTCCGGTGCCAGCGAGCGGAGCGCAAGAGAATGCGGGGGATGCGACCGACCCAAGGCTTGCCGCAGGTATACTCATTAGCCCAATCGAAGAAGGCGAAGATGTACATAAATAAACCTCATCACATTAATTTCTTATGACCTTTGTCTTTGAATACTTATGAATATTTTTGTCACGGAATCAATTTTGATAGATTGCGAGTAGGTTCAGTTTTTTGAAGTAGGGTCTAAAAATGTAGGAGGACACATTTTTTTTTTATGGAATTGGCAAGACATGCGATGAGGAACCAGGCATTTTTCTGTATAGGTATAGTTCGTTTAGGCAAGAGAGAAAATTGCAATTAAAACGTTGTATATATGGGAAATCGGACATATTAGAGGATTCGTGTTCTTATTCGTGAACACTCTATGCTGGAAGAGCATCCACCATTATTGGTTGAGCGGGTTCACCATATTCTCATGATTTAGTTTTTTTCCGGTCGAGGTTCTCACGCTTGGCTAGAGTAGGATGCGTATAAGCAATACATTACAACACAATACCCAGATGCGGAGAGCCCATGGCAACTTTCAGTCCGGCCTGTTCAGGATCGGGAAGACTCTAGCTCCAAGTGTATCTATCTACCTTAATGAACCTATTCGGAGCCGCGGCAGGTTCTACCGTAACTAAACCGAAGAACCTTTAATTTAGCAATGTTAATCGTTGGGTTGCTATACTCGCACACATCTAGCTGTTTCCTTTAGAATATATAGACCGCAAAGTCAATCTCTTTGTAGAACAATGTCGGGATAGTAGGATTCTGTTCAGGTAGAGTATTATTTCTCGTTCTAGACAAGCTCTGTAGCGACTTTTGTATCATTTCTGAGACGCACGTATATGACGTGGTCTTTCCGTGATGATTTCCTGACCTTCGTTGTTTTAAGAACCGTGTAAAAATGGAATTATTCCAATATATAACAACATCAACACACCTCTGCACATTTTGGGAAATGTCATTGCAAGATGTGCATACTCGTACATCGCGCGTCGATCGAGAATGTTTCCAGCGGACGAGAAAAATGTAACACTCCTTCTTATCACTTATTACGACAGACAGCCAACACAAGGATATTTAATTTGACAACAAAAATATCAATACCTACTATATGTACGCTTTAGTCCTCTGTAGAACATAAGTTTCTTCCTGAGATGACCGCATATAGTAAATAAACACAGACACAGCCCCGTATTACATACGCTCACATGTGCGCAAATAGGCAGGTTTTAGATAGCTGTGGATCAGAATAACTTAGCCTTCCTCTTAGCTTTAAGTTAAACACATCCCACCATTGACCGCGACTCGATTGGCAACGAAGATGTAACCACAGTGGCCGAATGACTCAGTTTGTAGACTTCATGACGGCTTTAATGATTGAGCCTGTGAGTAAGCCAGAAGGGCCTTTCTGGGTAAATTATATACTCAGAAACATGACCTGCTGCTGAACATTATAGAGAAACGCTTGTCCCACACACGTACATCGCACGCGTTTATTTACGACAGTATCTCAGGTTTGTGAGTCCCATTCTTGTAACGCATGCACATCATGCACGCCCGAAACAGTCCAGAACGATAGTCATCGGCTACCTTGTATTTCAGAATGAGGGGCCGCAACCCAACATATGTGAAGAGTTATAAATCTGTTATTATAAATTGGGTTATACAATTGTACCCTATCAAACGTGGCAGGCTGCATCGCTCGATGTGAAAGTATTTTCGCCGTTTTGCCGCCTCGGCCTGGGCGAGTGTGTGCGATAGAAGATGCCTAGGGTCGGTCACGGTAGCATTCCAGACAAGCGATTTGCCGCTCGCGAAGTCCGTCAGGCCATCTGTCTGTTTTTGTCCGAACGCATTTCTAAGGTTCAAGGATACACGGGTATCCCGATGATCTCAGAGTTTGCGAAAAGACGTTTTTCAGTGCAGCGCGTCGCGAGCGCAGGCTGCGCTGCAAAAGCAGAATAGGCCGTGATGTCCAGAAGCCAGAGTTTGCTCGTCGTGAAAGCAACTGTGATCGCAAACAAGCGGTACCCGTAACCATAAACCCACTTTAATTCTAACTGAAAAATGTTTGCATTAGGCATTTATACGACTAGACAAACCTGGGCTAGGTAATCTGACGCTCCACACGTTCGGCAATTATTAGTCCCCTAAGCGATGTATTAGAGAATATTATTCTGTGTGACATTTTATCCGGAAGTGTTGACATTGTCGTGATTTATCTCCCTCCAAATGTAATTTCTGCGGAACTTACTGACGTCGTATTTGCGGGGCTTGATTTTGGAATTCGAGTTATTGTCAGTGATTGTTTTAATTGCAGAACTGATAAATGAGCTACAGACAACAAAGGAAAAGTTCTCGTGCAGCTGATGGATGATGTAAGCTTCAAGTGTGCTAACGCACGTATTGACTTTACCTACGTTTGTCATAGCACTAAAAGCGTTCACAGATAAAGCCAACCCGATATAGAGAGACTCCCGCGGTCGGAAGTGATCTGGATATCTGCTGTCGGTCTCGCCAAGGGCTGATACAGACAGCACTCAAGTGGAGTAGATTTAGACCGCGGAGATCCCGGCCGTAGTTCAAACGGACCTGTCACCTCTGGCACAGAGAAATGCTCGGTTTGGGACATTGGGTGCTGTCGGATCCGCTCTTGGTGGGAATTCTCGGTTGCTTATGAATGCATTTAAAGACTTTTTGAAGCTAATCATTGAACGGGTCGCAAGTGTAGCAAACCATACCGTGCGGGTATGGTTTGCTACATTTGCTCCGGAGCAGTTCGGATTTAGTAAGGACATGGGCACCCGCGACGCAACCAACGTTCTTCAGTCGAAGGTATAGCGGACGGCGTCACATCTAGGAGGCGGCCTGTATGCAGTAGTTATTGATTACGGCGAAGCATTTGATTACTGTCAAAAACCTCGACGCAATCTTATGATCGTCTGTTTCAGAAAGATTGGTAGAGCTGTTCCGCGAGTTGTTTCTCCAACGCTGCTGGTGGAGGAATCGAACGGTATGCTTCTCGGTGACCTTATTCCCTACGTGCGTCAAGAGTGTCGTTGTTGCTCACCGTGGCATTGGTGCTATCTCGCAAATTATCGTCATAGTAGAATCATGTTTCACAGAAAACAAGCTGGATCGTAAAGACCGAGGCGATCAACTTTCGCCGCGGCGCAGGTTTGGCTGCAAGCGACGTTACTTGTCTCTGTGGGAAGCCATTCGAGTTTTTAAACTCTTTCCTATACTTGTGTCTTCAAGTCCATGATACAGGTAACGCCATTCACTGCGATTCATTTCACGTCCGAAACAATGTGAATTCGGCACTTGGCCCCTTGACTCTACGGGGGGTCGGAAATGTACGGCCTACGCCTACGCCTTTTGCGCCGCATGCGCAGAGTACCACTGGCGAGACGAGTTGAGTCGGGCGCCTAAGCGACCTCTCGCTGCCAATGTGCCTATATCTCTTGCCACAACTTCGTCTTCAGCTCTCTCTCTCTCTCTCTCTCTCTCTCTCTTGCATGCTTCAGTCGACCTATAAAAACGGCACATCCAGTCGACAGCATCATCAGTCGAGGACTTGAGGCTGTTCAGGACAGCGTTGCTTCGTTGCACACAAAGTGAGAACGTTGAATCAAGTTGAAATTGCTCAGCTGAGTGTCGCTGTGTGGCATACGAAGTGGGAACGTTCAAGCAACTTAAATTTACCCAGCGCAGCGCTGCTTCGTTGAATCGAAGTTCACTTAGCTCGAAGAAGAATGAGGATCGCAGCTGTGTTCCTGCTTGCCCTCGTGGCTGCACCGAGTGATGGGGCTCACTGGGATTTCCTCGTGAAGCCGGCCAGCATTATCGCCGAACGGTTTGCAATAGCGTTTAAGCCCGTTTTTGAATCGTTACTGGCCTCTACGCTGTCGGGCGATATAAACCCGAACCGTGACGGACTCGAGGCCGTGTCGGATGACGCAGGAAGCAACGAGTGGATTATAACGGATACATTCGACGACCCTACTGAACCGGATCTCTCGAGCAGCAACTCGTCGGCTGTGCTAGATATCGCAGACAGGAACTTGTCGACTGCGGCAAATATCACAGACAGCGACTTGTCAACTATGTCGTCTGACTCTGAAACCGATTCAGTCGAAGATGACTACGACGATGACGAGGAGATGATGGCGTCAGCCTTAGAGGGCGATGTCATTGAGAGTGATGATCTGAATGCCACCGTCGTCGACCTACCGCCAGAGGTGCTCGAAATTGCCCAGAGGCTCATTGACGAAGATTATTTTGATGCCAACAGCACAATCGTTGTTGTTCCCGGCCTAACAATGCCTGCAGAACAGGGCGACGACAAGAACTCTACCGCACTTCCACTGCTGTCCGAGCTCGGCGCCAACCTCTCGACCAATGCTAGGGTTAGGTTGCTTCCGTACCCACTCATGTTTCCGGTGCCAGCGAGCGGAGCGCAGCAGACTGTGGAGGAGCCGACTGACCCAAGACTTGCCGCAGGTATACTCATTAGTCCAGTCGAAGAAGGCGAATTTGTAGATGCCGACAGCGATGAGGTCGATACCGACAGCGATGATGTAGATACTGATAGCGATGACGTAGATGTCGATAGCGATGAGGTGGATGTCGGCAGCGATAAGGTGGATGTCCAATCCGAAGACACCACCATCGGCCACGATTCGATTAGCAACAAAGACTAGACCACAGTGTCTGAATAATTCGTCTTGTAGACGATTGTGGACTTCTTGACAACCTTAGTGATTGAGCCCGCAAGTAAGATAGAACGGCTCTACTGGATAAATAATACACTTAAGAACATTAATCTCGTTTTATGTTCAAGCCCCGTCCATGCCTACCTACAAACGACGCGTATATACGTTTGTAGGGTAGTGTGAAAGCTATGTACAGAACTTCTCAAGCACTGATACGTAATCAGCATCATAATGTAAAAAAATGAGCATCATACTGTAAATAAATAAACCTCATTCTCTAATGACCTTTGTCTTCAACTAAACTAAATATACTCTTCACGAAACCCGAAATGGTTGCAATTAGGTCTTTTTTTAGTGCTTTTTGAAGTAGAGTCGAAGTGGCAGGAGGACATATTTTCCAGGAAGTTATCAAGGTAAGCGTTAATGCACCACGCATTTTTATTTATAGGTATAGTTTGCTATAAGGAGAGAGGGAATCATTAAGCAATTAAAACGTAGAATACGTCTGCTCTATACTGGAAAATACGAGATTCCGCATTCCAACGGGAATTCGACCGCAGGAATACTATTGACAGGGGTGCCCAGTTGCCCCAAAAATGTGCAGTAGTGCTTGAATACGGACCAGTTCTGGCCGGTTAGGACGTAGAAGGAACTCGACCAAACGGTTTTTGAGCTCACTCAGGAGATTGTTCCCACCGTCGGTGATTAATTACAATAAGTATGAGTATATCTCTAAAGTACTTGCATAGTTATGGACAGGATTCAGTGGTGCCGTTTGCATTTGGAACAAAGTAGCTTCATCGGCTGGTCTGTCCAAGTCAAAAAGCACATTTTATTGCGCAGTGTTAGCGTTTAGAGGTCGTGAGTAGCTTTCGAGTGTTTCATGTTGACTTGTCCGAGCCTACAGCCTTGTGGAGACACTGACCGAAAGAGAAAGAGGGCG
>QVRM01001069.1:0-24230 GCA_003439945.1 Dermanyssus gallinae
AGCGTTAAGACAAATTACTCCTAATTGAAATGACAAGCTATAATTTGTAAACTGTGAGCTAATTCTTGGTCAAATAACTTTACAAGCGGAATCAAGGAACGTAACGCCGATTCAATTGTAGTTAGGCTATGCTGTGATTACTCAATACGGCGTTCTTGTCGAGGAACGTAGGTATTTGAGTCAGCGCTCATACTAATTT
Organism: Dermanyssus gallinae; assembly: GCA_003439945.1. Lineage (NCBI taxonomy): Eukaryota > Metazoa > Arthropoda > Arachnida > Mesostigmata > Dermanyssidae > Dermanyssus > Dermanyssus gallinae. The sequence continues at coordinate 200 of QVRM01001069.1, forward strand.
TTAATAAGCAGATAACTTTCCTTGAGAAGCTCTTTTGTTTTAATGCGTTTTTACACGCGGAAAGTTAAGCAATCAAATAAGTGATGCTACCCTCGAAGAGCATATAAACGTATGTTGAAATATGTACAGTGTGTAAAAATGTGATAATATATATATATATATATATATATATATATATAAGGCGAGCACTGTCGAGTGTGCAAATGTATTGTAAATGATTAATCAATCATCGCAATATTTTCTATATATATATATATATATACATATATAAATGGTTTTCCATTACCGTATGTACTTATATTAAGGTTTGGTAGAACTCGGCAAGAAAATAATTGCTCCTAATGGAAGGAGGGGAAAAACGTTTTGTTTAGGAGTGAGGATGAGATTAGAAAATAAGTAATTTTGCCTCTCTATCCTACATAGTTGTGCAAAATCTACGTTTGCGGTAGAACCAGTCAATGCATGAAGGAATCAATCATACCGGCGTGTGTTTTGCGGAAAATTGCTGAATGATACCAGACGCTAATAGAGAAAGTCGAATAGCCATAGGAAGAAGGTCATAAAAATGATTTGTTGTTATGTCTTACGTTGAAGCTTTCTTTTACCGTCAAATTTTGCCATTACGACCACAAATTTGCGCTGAAAGACTTTTCAGACAATAGCTTTTCAATGCATATCATTTTCGTGACAAAGTAATGGCGCTGCGTTACGCAGTTGCCGAGTAGCAAAAGAGAGAGATACTTACACTCCCCGCCGCCGCGATTTCCGCGCGGACCTTTACGGGAGTGCCCGCCGGCCCATTACAGGCCAACAGACCCCCATCTTTCCCCTATCGAGGTTCCGTATGGAGGCACCACACTACTCCCGCCGTACCGGTTAGGCTCCATCACCTCGCGATTCCGCGTTACACCTCAGAATATACAATACCCCCCATTACAAGGTGCTCGACCACTCCAAGGCAGGGTGCCTCGCCGCTGCAAAGGGCAGCTTCGAAGCTAGATGGCCCTCCCGACCGCCGGTCTGCTTCATGTGGCGACTCGCTCTTCATTTTGCCTATTAAGCCAAGGCAGCAGGCGTCCCACACGGTACTCCCAGGTTGCTAAAGCCCGGGGCATTAACCGTGTGGCCCGGGGCCGGTGCAGCACACCTTCCCCGTCGGTTAAGTAGCCTTAACAGCCCTCGAATAGGCCACGACAGAGTGACAATATGAATTCGTTGACACTCAATCGATATCGTATGCCTGCCTCCCCGTCAACAAATGGTGACCCTGGGAGAGTTACTATTGGGAGTTTACACCGTCTGACTAACTTACATGGGGGCTCGTGAAGGTCCCCGCAGCGCGCGGAAGTCGCGCACCAGCACCAAGCCGGTAAGAGAGTCATAGTTACTTCTTCTTCTTTAATCATCGTTAAAAGCCTGCGAAAACACATTCGACTGCTGTGTGGCGAGGCGTTGGTAGCAAGTTTGGTCATTTGGAACAGGAAAACATCGTGTTCTCTGCAAGCCAAAAAGATAGACTCCAAAAGGAAGCAAAATTCGTTCTCTATCGATTTCCTTTGCGAGCGACCGGTACTTCTGTTTAAGTTCTCGTTACTTCATCATTCAAGACTTAGAAAATCTGTTTTTGTAAAGTTCTTACCACCCGCTCTTATATTTGCCATAACTATGTGCTGCTTCGGAAATTCATAAATACTATGCTGCTTCAAAATTTCATACATAAGTCAATTTATAGCCTGGCCCTTATTTAATGTTCTTAATCTCTCGTATTACCCCCACGCAGCGAGCTGCCAGGCGCATCGGCGGTCCTTGCACTTTCCTTCCGGTGGGACGGTCCGTTTGTATTATAGTAGAATTTGTATATAATGGTCGCTTTATATAATGTAGAAAACAAATATATGAACTAACTGATATAATTGAAATGTATGAATAAAATCGTATATAACAACGACTGTATTGTAATTATGTACCATCTTGAAATGCAAGGTTATTGCGAAATAAACAATACGTTGTCCTCCTGTATAAGAAGAGCACATCTCTACCTCTAAATTTTGTTTTTTTTTGTGGGGAGGGTCAAAATAAAGTTACGCACTATTACTACAGTAAGGCGAACTCGCACCTTATGCCTATTCGGTAAAGGTATGATTGAAAGTTACCATGCTTCGTAAGAACCACCGTGTCAGATAGAAGGCTAGGTCCCTTCTCTGGTCTTGTAAGACATGCTTGTATGCTTGGCAGCAGTTTGCTCAACCTTTTTTAGGGCAGCGGAGGGAATGGGGTCTCACTCAGCTTGCTTATGTTCTATTGTAGCGTTTTTCTCTCTTTCTTAATTACTCTTTGTGGGTGCGCCAACAAGAGTAATAAAGAAAGAGAGAAACTCACAAGTGCTGTCTCTCGGACGCCTTAAAGTCCCAGGAATATCTTGGCAAGCAGCAAGAGCCCCGCGTTTGTTGCTGACTAAACTTTTTCGGGCTGACACCCTCAGCCATAGATTTAAACGCCACGGAACTGTTTTCACATTGCTTCATAGACGGACCCCCATAAATATAAATGTGCAACGGTGAGGGCTAGAACCCGCGCAACCCATGTGGTCTTCCTCTGTTTGCGAGCGGCAGACTTAGGTCACCAGCCACCGGGCTCGACGCGTTGTGCTGACTATTATGTACTCTTGTCTTACTTACACTTAGGATAAGGGCCTGAGATTTGTTGTCTTCTGCAAAGGGTCAGCTTTGCCTTATTTATCTTAAGAGTCTCTCTGGCCCAACGGTAGGCCCGAGAAATACGAAAGACTCTACTACCGCCGTCAGGTCAGTTTCCTGGGCAAGGCCCGCGGTCTATGTATATCGAGAGTATCCTGGCAATAGCATTGGCCCATACTGGATGTTTTTGTTGTTGTTTTTGTTATATGGCATAGTTCCACCATGGTCGCCAGCATAAGCTATCATGCCTACTCCAGGGTACTACCAGGGACAGGTTTGGGCAAGATGTCGTCATAAGCGAGTCTCATCGCAGCGGGCCCAGAATTGAGCCCTGTGACACCCTGGCTGTCATCGGGAACACAGCGCTGCCGTTTGAAACGGTCGTCTCCATAAGAGTGCACAGTATTGCCTTTACTGAATAGTGTTGGTACCTTTTTAAGCGTGTTATAAGTGGTCTTCTATGGTAAGCTGCTGAAGAAGGCGTTCTTCACCTCCAAGAGTGTGACATGACTAGCTGTTTCATATAGATTGGCATTTCTTGTGCGTAGAAAATGATTATAGACCCTGTCGATTGCTAGTGAAACTCCTCTTGTTCTCATTGTGGAGGGTGAGGGTTTTCGCGACTGCGGGTAGGTGCTCTTTGAACAAGAGCTAACTGCAGCCGGGGGGAAACGCCGTCAGCAACTGGGGCTTTTCCTGTTTTGGTCTCGTTAGCCGCTAGGCGAATCTTGAAAGGTTGGATTGCCGAAAATTAATCTTCTGCTCTTTAAGGTGTATTCTCGTAGGTAGCCCTCTTGAACGAGTCGTAAGTCAGGAAGAGCTTAGCAAAGATATCACTTGTTTCCTCCTTGTCGCGGACATCCGTGGCAGCGGTTTTTCTTGTAACGCGTATAATCCTTGAATTTATTCTAGAAGATCTTACCGGCACTTGGTTTTGCTGTCTGCAATAACGCGCTTGTGGATTGCTTTGCTTTTTCCATATCTAATCAGTGCATAGCATACGCTCTTCGCTGTTTCGATCAACCCTTCTGGCTTTGTTGCATTATTTGCGCTGAATGGCAATGTCCTGTTTCGACCAGTGCTTTTGCAGTTCTCCTGGGCGTCTTAGGTGCGAATTGGCCATGACGGTTTTCGCACAGGTATCCTCGGGGAAGGCCTGGAGCTGCTTCCGGGGATTTCGGAAGACCGCATTGCATAATTTTCGCTAGCTCCTCCTTGAACTTTTCTTTATTCGAATTTTTGTATCGCTTTCTCTGTTGCTGAGGCGGAGGAGTAGTTCGAAGATTTAGTCGACTGTCCACACAGAGATGATTCCTATTTGCCTCCTCCACGAGGACCGTCCAGCTTGACACCTTTCGCGCTATCTCTGAGAGTTATTGAGTTTATGTCTACGTGCTCGTCCAAAACTGTGGCATCGGACGGACGGCTCCTTGCCGTCGTTGAGAATGTAGAAGCCATTTTTACCGCTGTCCCTTCTAAACAAGGTTTTACTCTCTTGTCTGTTCACCGGGAGGCCCCATATATCTGCTGCCGACCCAAAACGTAAAGAGAATAACAATCCTATCCCGATTTTATCTCTAGTGTTGATATCGTGAGAATAACCAAAAATTGTTCAAGTTTCCTCGCATGGGCAGTTGGAGCTTATATAGCAGGAGTATATTCTCCCCACCTTTATAATTTCGATCCCGCAAAATCGTAATCCGCTACCCTTGGTTCTACCGTCAAGTTGCCGTCCCATATCTGTATTTGAGTATGTTTTAGTAATGCTTGAGAAAAAAAAATGTTGTCTCGACTGGATTTTCACTTGGAACGTATCAGCTACCTCTCACCTGATCAGTTAAGCTTTCACCATGCTCGGTCCACGGATGCGACGCTTGTGGAATTGTGGTAGTATGTTGTTGACCCGGTGGAGGTCAATAAGATCTGTTTGGACATCTTCTTTGATTTGTCGGCTGCTTTTAACTGCCTTGGTCACAATATTTTTACTCAAATATTACACGCTAGCCGCCCTGGCCCAGGTTCGCAGAAACTCGACGTATTGCTATGCAGGGTGCTTGACACGGGGTATTGTTGGTCGCATGATGCAAGTTGCCGCCGCATAGGCGGCAGGCGTCAATTGATTTAGTTTGGCTCATTTATTAACACTGGCGAAACGAATGTCATATTGTTCCGTCAAGCTAAGAGACTAGTTAGCGTGGCAGTGTCCTTCTAACTCCGTCCGCAAGTGGTGTATCACTTCTGCGTGATGAAGTGTCTGGTGAGTGACTCTTCATGATAAGCCAGCGTGGCAACCACACATAGACTAACTAATAATAACTAACACATAACTTCTAAGTGCTATGCTGTCATTTTGTTGACTTAGCGTCGCACAAAACATTGCGACGCGAGCCATAGGAACTTCTGACTGAAGCGGAGATAGCTTTCTTTTGTGATCGGGAACACGCTTTGTGGTGAACCTGCATATGTATATTGCTACGGTGATGTTACATACGATCATTGGATTATATTATTTTAACACTCACGCCATTAATTTAGTAAGAACTCATGATTTTAAAATGCAGGTTTTGATGATAAAACATGTTGTCAATGTCAAATTAAGCAACTTGCGACACGTGTATGCACACGCGCCTTGATAAAATGTAAAGCCTCTACAATTGCGCATTTCAGGGCGCTTTGAGACGACGGCTTACTTCAAACGAGCAAGCACTTAGCAGTACTTTCAGTGTTGATTGTTTCGTTCTCTGTTAAAACGTATTTTGTACACCACGTTTTCTAAACACACGAGGCACAACACATGGTCTTTTTAGCGTAAGGGCTCGCCTTCAAAGCGGTCTTTGGTCCAGACAGATCTTTCTCAGAATTGTTATATACAATCCACTTCTCATCATCGGTAATCAGGTGTCTTAAAAAAGAATGCTCATTGTCATCTTGGTATGTCCTGCGTGACAGCAATGCATTCTACAATATCCAACAACGGTTAAATCACCTTGAAATCGTACTTAGCGCGAGTGCGGCAATAATTCGTTGGATGTAAATCCAAGTTCATGAGTGACCGTCGGTAAGGTCGTATTCCTTCCGAGACGGGTGAGGCGTGGGGTCTACAGGCACACGTGGAAAAGGTATGACCACTTTGTAGTTCGTGTGTATTACAGTCATTTAGACGTCCATTAAAGAGTGGTTTCTATAAATGTTTTTTTTTTTATTTAGCACGACTGGTGCCATAATTGTTTCACGAATTTTCAATAATTTGATTGTAACAATTAAGGCCAGTTTGCAGAAAATGCCCGTGTATAGCTGTTATTATATACAATTTGAACCACTTCTGCGACCGTCCCACCGGACGAAAAAGTGCCAAGACCTCTGCCGAGGCCTCGGTCACTTTTCCCTGCCACCCTAACAATTCAAAAATTGTTGAAGTGGTCCTGTAATAGGTGACCCTAAGCCTGACTTTGTTTGTTTCGAACTGCGGTCCGCGCCCACTAGCAGGTTCACGAAGCGCGTTTCTTGCCGTCCACGACAAGCGAAACACACGCATCAGAATTATTGGCTACGCAAAATTTGCCGCTGAAAGATGGCCCTGCACCCTGCCAAGGCTGTAGCTTATCAGTGGCATAAACTTGAGCTCAAAAGACGCGCTGCAACATTTAGAGACAGTCTTCGAGCGTCTTTCACCTCTGTGTGAATAGATGCAATAGCCGCCCGGCTCCTGTCGCCGATGTGCTGGGTAAACCTCCCTCCTGTAGTGTAGTCGCACGAGAAAGAGTAACAAACTCCAGGGTTGGGCACTGCAGGGTATTACGTATGCTGCAGCCAATCGACCGCCACAACAAAACTTAATGACTTTCGTCTTCCGCGAATTGATTTGCAGGGCTTGTACGGTGAAAGTTAGTTTTTGTGCCGAATTGCACCGCGGTCCCGGCGGGCCACTACTATGTCATCCGCATATATATGACGTCGGCGTTTAAAAACGCCATTTCTATCAGCCGTTTCTAAACGAAATTTTGTTCATTTAAAACTTATTGAAATTGTATTTGTAATTGTAGGGTTCATTTCAGAAACCCAAAGCGCTTCAAATTCAGCTATCAGTCCGATATTTTCCGTTTATATGTGTGTGTATATATATATATATATATATATATATACATCAATGTCATATTTTTGCATGTATATATAGCATGCAAAACATCGTCATCAGACATACATCACGTAGCGAATTTTGAGGAACTTTAATGTGCAACCTAGTGCTTTGCTTTATCCCCTTGGACCGCTTCCCTTCTAGAATAGGAAATACTAATCGGTCCTTTTCGGCGTAGAATATGCATAGTACTCCTCTTGGTTTCAGTTGCCTGCCCCCTTCAAGTCTCACAATGCTTTTCTAGTGCATGTTTTTTTGCCTTTACCGCTTTTGTTTCGAGCACTGTAGCTATCCTCTCTCTAGATATGTCAACTACATGAGATTAAGGTACTTGCAGAGCTTCTTAATAGTATCTTGGCCGTCAAGGCATTGGGTCTTTTCTCAAATGTATTTGTAATGAGATGGCTCAGAGGGTGACATTCTAGGACAAAATGTCTATGTATTTCCGCAAGCACATTTTGCATTCTGACAACACACTCTCGGTAGATTTTTCCAAAAGGAAACAATATAATTTGTCTCCTTTTTGCATTTACTGTCATTTTCTTGCTTTTACAAAGTTCAATTCAAGAGTCCTAGGGTTCCGAAGGCATCTAGGCTATCGGCACTATTTTCTCGTCATAATCCGCTGCAACTTCATAACTGCGATTGGGTGGACTTAGCGACCCTTGATGCAAATCCAGAGCGTGCCATCGTTAGAGCATTTAGCATTGAGTTAACTGAAAGCCCTTCGGCATGATATTAGTCAACTCGGCCGGAGTAGTGACAAACAGTATTGGAGACAGTATATCACCCTGAGGAAGACTGGCATTACTAAAAATATAAAATTATAATGATATAGTGTTTACCTCAGTGTGTGCCCTGCACCGACTTTGCATTTGACGATCTTTGAGGTATGTCACAATCATGTTGAAGATGGCACTGCTAGTTTTAAGTCCTACCTTTTCTAGACTAGTAACAATTTGCAGTGTAGTCGAGATTATTGTAAGCAGCTTCGACGTCAAAGAACAAGGCTATGGGAATACAACATTGAATTTATTCAATAATTGCACATTTGCGCACTGAGGCAGTGCCCGCCTAAAAAATAATTTTAAAATCGCCTCCCGGTGAGTTCGCCTGCTCCTCCTCCGCGACGGACCCAGCTCTTGTGGTCCCAGTGCGTCCGGAAGACCCGTAGGGTACCCTGCATGGCCAGGACGGTTAGGTCGATCAGGTTTTTGTTCGATAACCCGAGAGTCAGGAGATCCTTCACCGACTCGGGCTCCCATACACCGGTCATCGACACGGTGATGGACCCGAATCGGTGGGGAAGCGAGCTGGGAAGTTGATCCCTGACCCCGGGTATATCGTATTTCTTGATCTTATCCCGTCTGGCCAATGCAAGGTCTCTTGAGGGGCCGCAGACCCTCGGCGTCCAAGACCCAGACCCTCGTAGGTGTTATTATGACGAGGTCTGGTCTCCGAGCCGGTGCGAAAAATCCCCTTCGGCGTCCTCCATATCCGCAGACATCAGAATATTGTCCTGGGCCAATTGTAGTAGCCTTTGAGCAGACATATTATCCGTTAGTGTTCCTTTATTTTGTAGAGATTTTATAAGGCGGCAGTGGGTTATGCGTTCCGCTGTCTACCTTGTATTGGTACCCCTTCCCCAGTTTTCCAATAAGTTGGAAATTATCCGCTTTTGAGCATAGCGTTGAGATCACGAGGTAGAAGATCTCTCCCGGTATCATCTAATGACTTCAATTGTTTATTTCTGATGCTATCGGGGCTCGCGGCACTTCTGGCGTTGGCAATAGCCAATGGACGATCTGACTCCCATCTTGTGGTATGGCAGTCGATATCAGTGGAGTTTTTATTGCACATTTGCTAAAAATCCATCTCAGAGGATTCTCTGATGACAGGTTTGATTTCAATAGCAATAATGGTGCGTTCTCTGAAATATACATGGTATTAACACCGTCAAGATAAGACTCCACAGAGGCCAGAGCTATTGTACCGCATGAACGTCGGGCCGCCGTGAATCATAATAGTGTAGTTACGGCTTTCGAGGTTGTTAAACAGCTCTTTGCAAATTCAACTGCGTAACCTATCACACGTAGCGTCCTAGTAAAAACCCATATTGTTCTGCCGGCAGCTTGTCATAATGCTGGCGTAATCTATTTACAGTTAGGGAAACCATAAGCTTGTACACAATGTTGGTACGAGCAATACCTCAATAGCTTGTTGAATCGCCAGGGTTTCCCGGTCTTTTATTATGACTAAATCAAGCTTTGTCTCCAAAATGATTTCCTGCTTGAAGGCATACGTTGAACAGACGCGTGAGACATGGTGTCACAATATTGATAAGTCATTTTAAATAAATTATAATTATCATAAAATTAATTTTTATATATAAATGATTAAATATTAGAATTCATTATTAATGCTCGTGCATTAATGCGTTCAGACCAGCAAGCCACTACCAGTGATGAAAAAATAGATCTCAATATATTTCACCTTTTGGTTTCGTCGCCTATGATCGATCCGATGCATTCGACTTAACAACATTGACGGCAATGTCTGTAAAACAAGAAAAACAAACGAGTCGAAGAGGCTAAACTAAATTGAGATGAGGAATCAATCATCTTATTCAATCCGCACCTCAGTCTCAAAACATACTATGTTTCTTCTACCTATTAGAGAACAGTTTGGTGTTTTTTATTATTATTACTACTATAGATGTTTATTGATTACATATATAATCTGGAGACCCACTACACATGTGTACATTTTACGCTTGTAGACGTTTTTAACACCCGATATGCTCACAACTTGTACATGTTCGCTGATAGTTACATCACTTGTCCCATGCTAACTTACATCACTAAATCACTAGAATTGACAAATTTCACCAGATTGGCAAGTCTGCTGTCAGCTATTCGGGCTGATAACATGTTTCCGTCGTCGCCAAGCTTAGTGACGGCCTTAATCAATTGTGCTCTTTCCATTTCGTATTTCCTGCATTCCGTAAGGATGCGTATAACGTCATCATATTTGTTACACTGCTCGCACATGGGTAATGATTTTGCCCTAATTTGGTTGAGCGTGCTTCCGCTCAAACCCTTGACACATCTCAGACGGTGAACCGTAACAGCAACATTTACGGGGTGCCCCGCTTAAGTCATGTGGTCCTGCAAAATGTATCCCGATCCCCATATTAATACGCTTTTGTGAGATCCCGTTTGCCAGTTCATCTCATTTTTGACAACTGTGTTTCCACACTTTAGCTTTGACATGACTTGGGGAAGGCGGCACCAGACATTCGCGATCCACCTTCTTCTGTAGGGCGTCTCTGGCGCCCTCGTCAGCTGCCTCGTTTCCTCGTATATTAACATGAGCTGGAATCCATTGTAGTCGCAGCCGTGCCTTGAGATGTCCATCGCAGCGAAGAACGCACTGGATGAGATTTGAGTTTGGACCCGATGGGTCTGCAGCTGTAATAGCTTCCAGCGTCGCTTTAGAGTCGTAGAAGATAACCGTGTCCTTGGGATTATCGTCTAACAAATACGAATACTCCTGTGAGAGTAAGCTTATGTGGTGCTCGGCGGCAGTCTTCAGATACCAAGAGTCATGTTCATTCTTTTTCTGGATGTGGGGTAAAGATAGTAGCACAGACATATGCTCAAGATTTGACATATCAAATACATGCTTATCAGGAGCCTGCATCCCGTCGCTCAGTTTCAGGAATGTCCTCTAGGGCGCATTTACAATTGCACCATACGATTTGATGTCTCCCGCTGGCCTACTCGGTTTCAGAATGGGAATCCCAACTCCAGATTTTCACCTCCGTCGGGAAAACCCCAGTCGCCAGTACCTCATTAATTATGGTTAGCATAAACTTTTTGCTATCTTCTCCTAAAGATTTAAGTTGTTTAATGGTGATGCCGTCAGGTACAGCAAGCACTTCTTGAATGTGCCAATGCAAGAGCCATATCCAGCTCAAGTACGTTGAATGGTCGTGATAACTCCGAATAAATTTGTTTATTGATATCGACTTCAGTTGGCTTAGCAATTGGACATGGTGGTATGTCCGGCAGGGTACCAGTTTTTAATAGGTCGTTCAATGCTGAGCGCATATTGACATTATATTTCAGGCAATATGTCCTTAGTGGAGTTGTTGGTTGTCAGATTCGGTAGCCCAATTCCACCGCCACACGTCTGTAAGAGGCGATGTTGACTCAATGTTGACACATATTCAGTATGTCCTGCAGTTCTCTTGAGTACGACAGTGCCGCTTTCCTAAGGGATTCGTACCGTACATAGTCACTTAGAAACCCGTGCTTCTTAAATCGTTTTCGTAACTTGCTGATTGCACCCAGAGCCAATTTCATGTTCGGTTGGGTTATTTGTGGGGGGCCTCGTATGCGTTTGGTTGCTGCTTGCCGTTTTTATTAGTTTATCTATGTTGGTAGTGGTTGCGACGTTTGAGGATATTATCTTCCTATACTTTTCCAGTCGGTTAGTTGTAGAATGCGCTATATGTTTTTGTTAGTCTTCATATTCTACACTGGTCTACAGCCTCTACAGTGGTCCGAGATGAGTGCTACTGGTTTAATATCCAGTCTGCTGGGGTTAACTTTTCACTAACAGCCACAATACCCAAGTGAGTCCACAAAACCACCAATTGCGCATGAATGTTGATTCCCATCATTTAATAAAGTTAATGACAGTTTTTTCATTAGTTCAGCTCTTGCTAATCCTCGGCTATCCATCGTCGGGCTTCCCACATCGGGTTTTTGGCGTTAACATCTCCGGTGATTATGATGTTTTGAAATATCCTTGAGCGCGGCTAATATCATTGAAATATAGGCTTCTCTGTTTGGCGGACAGGTACCTTGTTACTATACTGAGAGTCTGTTGTTCCATTGTTATTTTGACATTTGATATTCTCGCACCTGGTATGTGAGGCAGCTCCATTCTGCATCAATGAATATAATTTCTAACCAGAATCAAGGCTAGAGAAGTTGATGAATTCAGTATTGACGTTGTATCTCCATAAATACGTACCCTTCAGCAATGCTGTTGTTTTTAAAACTGCCTTCGTTTAGGCAGATCACAGGCAGTTTATCTTGTATGCACATTTGCCGTATTGGCGGCAGTGCCTTCGTGTCCTTCGCCCCCATCCACAATTTCAATGCGCAAGAAAACTAGACATCTGAATGCTTTTGATAGATGAACTCTAGGAAGCTCTCTAAGGCGCTTCCAGCCTCTAAGAGTTCTACCAACCTTCTCTTGATGCCACGGCATAATGAAGAGCTTAATGTCTGACCAGAAAGTCTTAGGCTTGGTTGCTCCCTCTGCAAACTCAGAGTTTGATTTGTATGCCTTGTCTTTCCTTAATTCCTGCCCTAGCTTTCCGCTTTTTGGAGATGTCTTCTTAGATGTCTTTCCGATTTTGGAAAGGAAACTGGAAGCTCGCAAACTACTTGTTCGCCACCATTTGCAGAAGTTGAACTAGTTGACGTTTAGCTACCCCCGCCCAACTGGTTTCTCTTTGCACTGCGTCGAGTGTATACGTTTTGTGTCAGGTTTGATTTCCGTAACTATAACCGGAATGCCACATTGTCTACCGATTTCTTAAGTGTGACGGATCTGTTGAGCCTTTGCCCAGGTTGGTACTACTGGGCAACTTCTACTTCCAGACGGATGGCTCATGCGGCAGTTGACACACCATGTTTTACTACTTGTGCATTCCGCCATGATGTGGCCCTCTGTACCACCGTTTTTGCAGAGTTTGCTGCCTTTGCGCTGACACGCCGCGGCTTTGTGATCGTAACGCAGGCAAATAACGCACTGCATTGTTGTTGACTCTAGAACTACGATGTATATATAGCTCACCGCAAATATCAACTTATGCTTTAATCTCTCTTTCAAAACGAATATCCATCTTCGACGTCTTACTCTTATATAGCTGTGGAGTGCCGTCACCGCCTTTACTGCCCTTGACATTATACTGCACCAGTCTTACTTCTACGACCCCCTGCGATTGGAGAGCTCCTGCTACTTCATCTTCGGAAAATTGTGGATGTACTCCGTATATTCTTCCCCATAGTGGCAGTGTACGTTTATTACATACAGCCACCCTTATATCGCCTTGCATTTGAAATTTCTTTGATTTTTCAAACTCTTCCATAGGTTTGACCCATATCTCCAGCCTGTTTCGACTGTTAACACGAACATTTGCTCCAGGAACGTGTGCTCTCACCGCCACGTATATTGGCAAGAACTTTTTGGATTTAAAACCACCATCTAATTCAGCGCCGCCCTCGTCAATCGCCATTAGCTCGAGGCAGTGCTGACCAAATTTTGATGTTGTTTATTTCGACGTTCGTTCTTTCGTGGATTTCGTCAACATGCGCTGACTATCCCTCTCTGCAAGCCACTGGGCTTTAGTTCGCAACTTCTCTTCCTTCGTTGGAACGTGCACAACATCATTGTTGTTCATGAACTCGTCGTGCTCTGCACGTTCACGCACGTCAAATCGATGGTTGTGGCGTGTTCCTCGGCGAAGTTGACTGTTTGTTTGCATTGTTGTAATCCGCAGCCAATTTGAGCTGCAGGTGCTGCAGTACCAGATTTCCCCTGCTGGGCAGGTAAATTGATCTTAGGCTTCAGGGGCGTTTTGCCTTGTGACTGCCAGTTTGTGGTGCTTCTACTGGATTATGCGAGCCCCCCGGAGGAGGTGTCGATTCATTTATTATTTCGGTCTTCGGCTTCGGATCCGGCGAATTGGAACTCGTCCGAATCGTCAGGTTTCTACACCGTTTTGTCGCCAGCTTTGCCTTTTCGGAAATGTGAACTCAACCGTGACAAATATAGACAACACTGATCTTAGACTTTTAGAGAAGCAGTGCTACCATCTCAAGTAAGTCAAATTTTACTAGATGTTTTAATCTAATAATATCTGAAAGTAACACCAATGTATGACCGTACTCACCGATAGCAGACGACGAAAAAGTTTGGTGGCTACTGTGGTTATTTTAACTAGAACTTGTGGTAGCCTGACTACGGTAAATAACAGTGGGTGATAAAGATGCGTACTAGAATTTGATCCTCAGTCAAGATTTAACAGCTATATAAAACACCAAGTTTGATTCGAGCGATTTGTAGTATGTATACGTATCTACATTCGTATTTCTTCGACGCAGGGAGTCGACCCCACCTTAGTTACGCTCCCTACGGATTATATGTATGTATAAACATACACATTCTTATTGCATAAAAAGCTACGAGAGCAGATAAAAGAACTCAAAAAGCCTGGATTTTTTCACCGGAACATATATATATCTATGTATATATATATATATATATATATATCTATGCCGAGCTTAGCGGCAAAGAACCTGTTCTTGGAAGGATACGCGTTTTGCATCTCAGCTGCATTTTGAGCAACAATTGTGATAGGTGTTACTCATGCTCTACACGATTTAAATATTAAATTGAATTGCTGACAAATACGGAAAGGAAGAGTGCTACCCTCGAAGAGGACAATAAATCGCATTAATTTTTCAACATCATTTTGCACAGTGTTGGCACTTTAATCTGTCAAACTGCAACTCCTCAAAATCCCCCTCCCAAACACCAGACAGAAAGCTTTTTAACGAGTATTACTTTAAGTCCATGCCTTGTTCCTTCAGAGTTCATGTTGATCCGTAAATTCATAAATACCAAGCCGACAAGAGCTAAAGTTCCATCCAGGAATATATATATATACCGCGCAGAAATAAAATGTTGCCTTTTTCAAGGGTCAGTAAGCAAAACGTAAATCAAGCAAGGGCTAGTATAGCTTTTACAGGATTCGCAGTTTAGGATTATTTCAAGCTACCTTGAATCCCTTTTACGTCGTTCTCAGTATAATTACTGTTTGGGTAAATTTGCGTCTGACTGTACAAGTCGGTTTCTTAAACGCGCATACTACACCCCTGTATGGCACAGGTGCTGTCATACAGGGGTACAAATTCTTATCTTAGACGTCTCTGGTTAATGTTCTTCTCAGGAAATACGAATGACCGTCTTTTACCTCACCTTTTTTTACAACGCAATGGAAATATCTCTTATTAACATATAGAAGGAGGTGGGCACAATGCATGCCACCGTTTGTGGTATGACTCCTTGGCAAATGCATACCAAAAGTTTGCCGAGAACCCACGAGAGGGGTAGCGTCCGGGCCGCGGGGTCGCTCTATAGAGTTCGTTTAAAAAGACCAACCAAGTCGAGAAAAAAGGAATAGTCTGCTTTGCCAATGCCTCGATGTTATGCATCTCGGTGTATCGGCCACGGCAAATGTGCAACGGTGGGGCTCGAACCCGCGTACCTACAGGGTTTGTCCAAAAAGTAATACGACAGATTTTTTTCCGCCGCGACCGTACTTCGGAGGGTGCGCGCGCCGACTGGATTCGGTAGAGGGCGCTCCTAGCTAACGAACGAGCGGCTGTTCGGTTGTCTTCTAGCAACGGGAGAATCAGGACAGCCATTTTCGCGCGACGTGTTTCTGTTAGTGGTGCAAGCCGAAAATGCAGCGTTCGTTAGACCAGAGGTACGCGATTAAATTCTGTGTGAAACTCGGTAAATCTGCAACAGAGACGTTTGAAATAATCGAGCAGGCTTACCCAGATGTTGCTTTATCAATAAGTGGTGTGTTTCGGTGGCACCAAGCCTTTTTGAAGGGCCGGAAAGAGGTTGCCGATGAAGACCGTGCTGGAAGACCTTCGACCTCGACAAACACCGACAATGTGACTCGTGTGCGCAAAGTTTTGAACTCAGACCATCGACTAAGTGTTCGTTTAATTGCCCAGATGTTAAATTTACCTTGACAGGTACAGGAGCCTATTTTGAAAGTTTTTAAAGAATTGTAACAATTGGTTCAATAATTTTTTTTAAATCGACTCAGTCCTATTAATTTCCGGACAAACCCTGTATGTGTCTCCTCCGGTCGCGAGGCGCAGGCGAATGCACTACGCCACCGGACTCGACACATGCAGAGCATCTGGGCTCCCCTTCTCATATCTGCTGGCTCAATCCAAGTTACTAGCAGTTTGTGCTCTTTAATTCAGCTTAGTATGGGTACTATTGCAGTCTCTACCGGTGGGCACCTTCCAAAACGCGGCTCGTGACTGCACCGTTACAATGCTGCATATGCTAACAATTATTGTTAGCCCTAACAATAAGCCCTAATAACATAGTATAGAGAATGCGCCACTGCAACAAATTATATGGGGTTATAAGTGTCTCAGCGGCTCAACATCACCGTCGCGTGAAAATGTACATTTTGCCGTCGACTCATCTTTTTTCTTTGACACCCACACACACGTATATGTATATATATATATATATATATATATATATATATATATAGTTTTATTAACCAATAATTGGTTTACGAATATACATCATAGACATCGCATTCCAGAGTTGAGACAGCGGAATTGCTCCTTCACAACGCTGACGGTGATATAGAAGTCTCGCACTCGCCGGAGTGCATATGTAAAGTTTACATATGCACTCCGGCGAGATCTCATGAAACTTCTCGCGCGCACAGATCTTCAGATGGAAGCCGTGGACGGCAAATCTGGTGATTAGATGCCGGTTCTCATAACTGCAAGTTCTCCACAAATCGACGTTATTGCTCTCGTTTATAAAACAGCGGGTCGATGTCGGCCACTTTATTTTCCGAATCTAAGACGTGTTCTCTAAAAACCGTCGTCTTAGGCAGGTTGTACATCCTCTGTAAGTACTCGACGAATAACGGCGACGATGCCAGTAAGTACACTAACCTATTCAAACTAGTGCGGTGGACGTTCAATGCTTTCTTTAGAAAACTGGCTTTGAGTTGATCAAACGCTCAATATATATATATACAGGTAGTTCAATAAGTTCTTAGAATGAAAACCGAGAATTTTCCAAATCATGTTTTTAAATTTTTTTATTCGATATACTCCCCGAGAAGCTCAATACACTTTTCCCACCGAGATTTCAGAGCTTTCATACCTCTTCCGCGTCGTTAGACTGAAAATAGGCATTGACAGCAGCCTTAACCTCTTCATTGCTGGAAAAACGCTTTCCACCGAGACTATTCTTCAAATGTCCGAAAAGGAAATAATCAGAGGGGGCCAGGTCTGGAGAATAGGAGGGTTGTTCAATAAGTTCGAACCTCAGTTGGGCCAGTTTTGCCGATGCTTGCCGGGACTTGTGTGCAGGAGCATTGCCCTGGTGAAACGGGACAACCTTCTTCTGCAAAGCGGGGCCGTTTCACGATGAGTTCTTGCTAACGGCAGTCCAACAGTCTTGCATAATATTCTCCTGTGATCGTTTTACAGCTCTCAAGGTAGTCGACCAGCATTATTCTACGTTGGTCTTAAAAAAACTGTAGCCATAACCTTTCCGGTCAATGCCGTTGTCCGCACCCTCTTCGGAGGTCCTTCATCAGGTGCACACCATTGGCAAGATGCTTCTTGGGTCCGGGAGTGTAGTGATGAACCCGGCTTTCATCGACGGTCATGAATCTGCACCAAAAATCCGACAGATTGTTCGACATCTTGGCCAAATTTCGCTGTAAAGTCAAAACAGGCGCGTCTTTTTGGCCTTGGTTGAGCAAATGCGGCAGCCATTTTGCTCTAAGCTCTTTCATCTTCAAGTTTTCGTGTAGGATAAAATGAACACTGCCTAAACTAATCCCTAATGCCTCCGCTATTTCCTTAATGTTCATTCGCTTATCTGTGCCAAGAATTTTTCGCACTTTCTCTACGTTTTCCTCATCAGTTGCCGTTTTTTGGCCTCCTGGACGTAGTTCATCCTCGGTGCTCCTGCGACCTCTTTTTAACACATTAATCCAGTTGGAAACAGTGGCAAAACATGGCGCAGAGTCACTGTACGTCTCGTCTAACTCAATTTTTACTTGGGTCGCATTCCAACCTTTGAAATAAAAATGCTTGATAACCACTCGAAACTCTTTTTTCTCCATTTTTAAAAATCACGCCGATACGTTGCACGGGAAAAGCTATCAAACGAAATCGCAACGGCCAATCACCATAATATATTGAGTGCTAGCAGTCGAAAAGTTGCAGTTCCTATTAGCGGTGAAAGCGTGCCAAAATTCGAATTCTAAAAAGCTCATTCTAAGAACTTATTGAACTACCTGTATATATATATATATATATATATATACATATATAATCTCTGACAGCCACTTCGTTACTTGGTGCAGCTATGCACCCTGCGCACACCCTACGTTTAGTGTTTTGTGGAAGAGGAGAGGGCCCATTCTCCAATGCGACAGGTGCATCAACATTTAATTAGTTATACTGGTTAGGAAAACGTTTACTTGGCTTACTGTTTGTGCTAATGGTAATCTGGTATGACAGGTTAAATTCTGCCCGGGTCGAACACATCATACGAAAAAATGGTCCCCGCTTGGTGTCGCTTCTAGACTCCACCGCTCCTGCGCTTAGTGACGTCAACAAATTAACGAACGGACTGCAACCTCTAAGGTCATGCTCCGTGATTGTTTGCAGGCCCAAGACGAAACACGGCATTTCTACGCAAAGGTAAGGGGCAAAAGTATTTGGTTAGAAAGCGCATACACTGCACAGTGACCTTTGTATTCAATTCATTGAGATATGCATTCAAAGACAGTTATGCTGCGCTGTTGATGGGTTGTCAGAGGCGCCGTTCACTGAACTTTTGAAAACAAACCAGTACGGGGTCCTTTACCGCACAATAATCTAGCCAGTTCAGAAAAGCCTAACCCAAACGTGTCCGCAACTTGTTAGCAGTTTTAGTGTTCCTCATAAGCAGTTTTAGTGTTCGAAAAATTAGCGACCTGGGCTGAAAACTCCTTGAGTGCCTTTCGTTTGGGCCGCTTATATACGTTTTAAGGAAATCATTAACGTAATTCCGAGTTGCGCAATGGGCGTAACGCTTATCTCACCCCTGAATATGATTTCACACCTGGTTGCCGAGAGCTTTTTGAAGTGAACACTACTTTGGTTACTAAAAAAAGTCGCATATTCTCTAAATGCTTATTTTAGGCAAACAATTTCCGCTGTTCTTCTGAGATAGTTATTGAATTGAATTACCATACAATGGTAATTACATTCAACAACTATTTCAGCTGCGCAAATGCGTGCTGCGCGCCATGAAGATACATTCATTAGTCGAATCGACTTGGCTATGTGTATTTTTTAAACTGTGGTAAATTAGTGCAAGTCGTCATTACAATTTTATTTAACTCATAACGGGGTGTAAACAATTGTCCCCCAGTGGACGTGGACGACAAACTACATCAGCCCCTGGTGTCGACCACCTAGAAAAGGTGCCAAGCATCGCCGTGGCGTTACCACATTGTATATCCAATGACAGCCCTTGCATGAAAAAATCACCAGCGCGTACATCCTCCGTGGCCAATCTGAAACACTTGAAGATCTTAGTAATAACTCCCTCAGCAGTTTCACGTGGCCCCTTGAGGTCTCAAAGGCAAAAGGTCGAACATCCATAGAGTCTCTGATTGATGCATACTTCCGACACTTATTTATTTCCGCCTGCGAAACAGCATAACCAGCCTGGGTAGCGCCGTGATTCACCATTGAAGGTGCTAACGAGTCAGTCCGGTAGCGTACCAGACGAGTGTTTTCTCACCCCCAAAGGCTGTTAGGGCTATTCCATCAGGTCGACGGGGAAAAAATCCTTTTCGGGCTGACTCTAAGCCAAGATTTAACGTCCATGGGACTGCTTTGCACATTGCTTTACAGACGGACCCCCATAAATGTAAATGTGCAACGGTGGGGCTCGAACCCGCACACCTATGTGTCTCCTCCGGTCGCGTAGGCGCAGACGCCACCGGGCTCGATAGGTCGACGGGAGTCGTCTGTATACAAGCCTGCGGGTTCGAGAACACAAGGGTAGCCAGAAGACCTTAGAGCATGGGCTAGGGTATCATTCAAAGCAGCGTGTCATGTCCTACGGCCTAAGCTGCGGATGCAGAATAAGCCATGGAGACCTAGGGGTGAGACCTTCTTCGCCACAACTGCACTTATGTTCCTCGACTAGAGGGATCCCAAGGTGAAGACCAATGCAGATCCAGACGACAAAATCCTCTAAGAAAGTTCCAACGGGAACACTCGGTAGAGCATTGAGCTATGCACCAGCACGACTAGATGGTGCTCAAAGCCGTGCTTTGTCCACTTCGTCTTCTGCTGAATTGAGAAGATTGGCTAGTTGTATATCCTCCAACGGCGCAGTCCAGCTTGCCTGGAAAATCGGATCCACCGAAGGGGATGCTCCAGTGCGTGCTAAGAATCATTCCTTGGAATTCTTTAGTACAGTACGTAACCGTTCGACAGCTGGGAAATTTGGTATCCTTGACGCTCTTTGCCAGGCACTAGACATTGAGGCGACCAAGACAGCGTCTTAATATGCCTATGCCTTTATTTGCCACGGGCAGAAGGCTTGCCTGCGAGCTGCCCCTGGTAAACTACGCTAAGCAAGTAAGACAGGGACTTCTTCGTGTGGTTGTTCAATTGTTCTAAGATTTTTATCTTGCGTTATGTCAATCTCACGAAGCAGGTGGTTTACCCGTGCTGTCGAGAAGAAGGACCTTAAGAAAACTCCCCTGAGCGAAGGTCCTCCATTAAGGGCACCATACATTAAGGAAGGGGACTCGAGAGAGTCTATCAGCAGAGTCCTATCTTGATAGCAGGACAAAATAGTGGAGGACCTAATGGGTCGCCCTGCTGCAGGCGCGGCTGTAAGAATATGACGTGGTCCATCAACAGCAGTTGGGTTGTATTTCTGTATGCCTGCATAATGAAATGGTATAGGTCAGGCGCATGCGAGACAACAGCGCTTAGAAAATGGTCACATCGAACGCTGTTTAAAGCATCTTGGCGCAAAGCCGAGCTGGTGCTCAGTTAATGCTTCTTCAATTGGCGACGCATTCTTCCAGCAGGCAATCTTCGCTGCGATCCTACGGAGTGTAGATGAGCATGCGATAGGGCGGGTTGTGCCATCCTTCCTTTGCAAAGCAACTAACCTCGCTCCCACTGCGCGGTATGTATTTTTCTCCTGACACGGTAAAGCATTGCACTTAGTGCAAGTTGTGCAAAAAATACTTAGAAGCAAATCTTGATGTTTTATACAATTGTACATCCGTAGGCATGAAAATTAATTATATGATTTAAGGGTATAGCAGTCCACACAACGCCACATCTGATACTTACCCGCCGTATGAATTTGGATTGTGCACGCTCAATTGCTTGTGTATGATTATTTAGATACGATCGCCAGACCTCGCTACAATAAGGAACATTTTTATATGACGACTTTTTGCACAAAATAAATAAAGATCCGGCTTTTCTAGTGTAAAACATCACAACATTACTTTACAAATAACGCTCACCGACTGAATAATTTGCGTGAATGTATACTGAGGCCTTGTTCCGGTGTCATCGTAACTCCGCGATCCATCAGGTGCTTAAAAACAGGGATAGCCAAACCGTCCGGAGTGTGCCCATGTCTGTCTTTCAGGCATCTTGCATATTTAGGCCCTGATAACGGCATGTCGCTCTAATTACACAATGTACATACAGCGCCGTAAATCTTGGCTAAAGTTAAGCCCAAAAAGTATTTTATATGTACATACAGCACCAATGTACTCTGAATTACTCGCCTCTCCTGACCGGCGCAAGACAATCCATATAATTTCAAGTCGTCTAGCATAGAACTTTATGGTATTTAGTAAAATGTTTTTTGTGTCATGGATAAAATTACAAAAGAAAAGAGCTATGTAAAGTCATTGAGGGACATGCGCCATACCTACTAAGCTGCAATTTCTGCGGACACAAGGAACTTTTATTCAAATAGCTATAAGCTGTCTAAAAACAAAGTTTAAAAAAGTATAATTGATGGTTGAGCAACCGGTCTATGCTTATCCACATTTAACTTAACTCATTTTAAAAACAGTGATCTACAGGATAGTTAAAACAGAGGTTTAAAGCAGTTAAGCTATTTAGTAAACAACTTCAGGAATATAAGCATAGCTTTACTAGCTTGGCTCTAGTTTGTGGCGATTAAAAAAGTATAGCTGAGGACTGGCCTGTTCTCGTGGAATCAGCAGCTAATACGCTTTGGAGCTCTCCCTGGGAAAGCAGCAAAAACCTCTGGTAGACATTCTGTGGCAAATCATAAAATTAATTTTCCATACTAATAGAGTGATCTTATGGAGGAACGCGACTTCAGCTTATTCTTCTCCATAACTTCATGTGTTATGTTTTTTGCCAATCAGCCCTCACAAGGGCCCATATTAACACTCATTATATTCCCCTACGTCTTTCACGGAGTTCGTCGTAGATAGCACTCCATACGCAATCGCCAACCGAAGCTCTTCGAAACACTAATGCTCTTCATTCTCGTTAGAAATTGTACAAAATGTTTGTGCGCAGCCCAAATTAAGAGTTTTTGTTAGAACGGTCATAGTGCCATGGACCAAACGGGAAAAAGCAAACCAATTTTGGATCGTTACATCTATACCAGATACATACTTCATAGCTATCATTTACTTTGTCTGTTCCACGAGGTACGCGGAGTGCGTCTGTCGACTGTGACGCATGCGTGCACAAATATTAAGCGTTTGCTTGCCTGGTCTTGCGAACAGATCACTGCACTATCTTGAATAATATGCTAAGGGCGGCTGACAACTGCGTAAGTGTCAATATTAATGATAAATAACAATTTATACTTATTTCGTTACATTACCGCAACAAACCTTAGGTACCAAAGTGATTGCGACGGTTCAATGTAATCCTTTCCTAGATATCTGAAGGAATATTACTGATTCGTGTACTTGACTAAATGTGGTTGTAACGTTTTATTATTAGTTATATACTTATATGCTACACGTCCATTATTATAGCATACTAGTTAGAAAACATACATATACAATAAAAGAACATTACGCCAATTTGTGGGACCTTAAATAAATTTATTTATTTACTCCTTTTCTGTTCCGTCTCACACGATTTCGTAACATTTGTAGGTGCGTGGCGTCCTTAATCGTGTGTAATGTGTTGATGGATGTATATACGGTGACGGGAGGAACACGAGGTACTTCATACATGGGTGTCCTTAGTTTGGCAGTTTGTATACAGATATATGTATATATATACGCAGATGAATACTATCTTAGCCAAGTAGAATAGTCAGCTGTATTGTGTCATTAGTAGCACTAGGGAATGTAGCATTATTGGAGATTGATGAAGGGCAAATGATTTACTTCGCGAGCCCACAACAACACACAACTCCTGCTGGCGATAGCGCAAAACTTGTCCAACAGCCGCCTTGTTCCCGGTGTCGCTTCCACCTAGTTGGTTTACTCACCTGCCGCCTCTTGCCTGATGGACGTTGTTTCTAACCTCCCCAGCGAACACAAATCTCAAGGGCGTATATGTAATCTATATTAAATATATTCGGTTAGATCTAACTTGACGGGTACCTCTGCCAGGTATTGAGTGTGTGTGTATGTGCACACAACGATTTATTGTGAAACTCATTACAACTATTATTTGTTATATACTGTTGACATCATTAAGACACGAAGGCGAAATAGAGCCCTCAAAAGCTTGCCTTCTCTCTTATTTGTTGATAAAGACACTAAGGGAGATAGATTGGAAAGGTTTAATCAAACCGCCGCTTTGTGTTCCCCCCAAAGCCGCCACTTGTTCCGTAAGGTCCCTTGGTATTCGGCCCGTAGGAGCGAGGTGCTCCGAATCGTTGCCCCCGCCGTAATTGCTGTAGCGCGAGTAGGTGCGACCGCCCCCACCACCCCAACGAGCCATCTCCTCACTTAGGATTGATTTTCTGCTTGGCCTCCTTCAATACCTCGACAAGATCACGGGCCTGTTTCGAGTCTTTCTTGGTGAACATCGTGTAGGTAGGCCTGTGATGGAGAATCATAAGGAACACAAAATGAAAAAAGCGTTAGACAACTGTTTGGCTATCTATATACCTAAAGGGTACACATGCATATATTATTTCTTAAGTCAAAGTTTATGTATGAACGAGTCAAACTGACCCAAATATTGTACCTGTTTTGTTTGACCGGGCGGTCCGTCGCGATGCGGGGTGAATGTAGTCCTCAGAGTTGTTGGGATAGTCGTAGTTGACCACGTAGGCG
>QVRM01001070.1:0-100000 GCA_003439945.1 Dermanyssus gallinae
GCCGCTGGCACTGCTTTCACGATACAAGGGATAATCTTACCAAAATCGGTCGGTCGAATAAACGCCATCACTATTACCACTGATAGCCTTTTCCGCTAGTGCTGTCTGATTTCTCTGCGGTTGCTCTCTGCCGGGCGTTGGGTATTTGAATGCGGTTATTATATAAAAAACGAGAGACTCGAGGTTGCGGTGCCACCGGCACTGGATTTAGCACTCATGTCACACAAGATCAACTAATCTTAAAACGAATACCATATCTCGTTGTTTATAGTTTTATACCATTACAATTTTTACATGAGGCTTTATAATATTTTGGTTGTACCAAAGCGTAGTAGCTTACCTAGCGTAGTGAGGTTTGGCGGCCTTATTTAAATACATGGCATGTGTACAGAGGAAGTTTGGAACACAAACGACAGACTTAGTTTTGAAAAGTTATCGGACGCGTATAAGTCGGCTACGGGTTGGATACACGGGGCATCTGTCTGCTTTTATTATGCTGTGGACATTTTATTTAGCATACCTATCCGATGTAATCTATGTTGGCAGGAGCTCCAGATGGCTTCGCGATTACCAGACTGCGTAAGCAGCAACAGGTCCATTCACTCCTTAAATGCTCGTGTGATCCACACCCCCGGCATCTTGGTTTCGTCATCTTGCACTTTGATGTTGTACGATCCATGCTAAAGAATCTTAAGCATATATATATATATATATATATAGAACTGATGATGACGATGTTGGTGGTGTCGCCTGGGGAGAAAAGTAAGACAGCTACGCAGCTACCGTCTTAGCAGTGGCAACAACACTCACCCCAGCACATTTTGCATGGCGCACGGGGCAAGCACAGGACATGCGTCGTGAAGACGACGTGCAGCCTTACTCTTGTCAGAATGAGCTGACAGCGGGAACAAGGGAGATTGCTAAGAACAGGCATGCAATGGGAAACTCAGACAGGTGTACAAAGCGGGATGGGCCCGCTAAAATCTGAGAAATGATGAGCTGTTGGCGAGATGGCACGTCTTCCAAAAACTGAAAACGATTGGTATCACAGCCACAGCGTGCAATCCACCGCGCGCAGAGCGCGCACGAAGGTCTGGGGCTCGCCCGGAAGCATCACAGACACGGAAGAAAACTATCCGAGTACAAAGTCACAGCTAATCGAACGACCCGCACTCGACGAGAGCAGACGGAAAACCCATTGTTGACAATATCAACGTTTGCTATTTTGGTAGCATGCACAGACGTTAGTAGTTCCCAGTCAGTTGAATTACGGAGACATGATGGTATTTAGTGGGTTGGAGCCCTACACTGCCGGCCCACACTTGCAGGGACCTTCCTGCTGTGGTGCCGTGGTGCAACCGCATTTAGTCTTCTACAAAAAACCTTCACAGACGCTCAACTTCGTAGGTTACTTATTTGTTTGAAGATGCAAAAGTTAACTCGTAGCTGACCTTTTCCTCCTTTTAAATGGTACTATTAGGTTTGAGCCACCATGATAGATCATAAAACAATTATCTTGTACACGTAACAGGTTTATTTATATAACTTTGGTATGTTAGGAGTAAACACTCTCCGCGTAACGTGTGGTCACGGGTTATTTAACTCAAGATTAGCCCGGTTCAATCATGTGTCTCGAAAAGACTACGTCTACTCATTGAATGTCGAGCAACGGCTTCTGACGCAAAATCACGGTCACGCTCAAATGGGGTCAGAGTGAGCCCGTACGTTTTTTATTGTCCTGAATACACCCGGAGGCTCCAGTATAAACATAAAGCCAGCTGATTGCAGTGTTCGACTAAGTTTCATTTAAAACCGAGTGGTGAACTGTCAACCTGCACTCAAGGCGCATAACGAGCCATGATAGGCCAACGCGTCTACAAAGTAAGCACAAGATTGTGGGTACTGCAACCATGACCGCGTCCGGCATACCTAGGCCGCTTAGAAAGACGGGAAGCATTACCTGATCCCTTGCCACAGCGGTAAGCTAACGAATTAATATCTTCTCTAATGTTCCTAAGCTAAGATCACTAAACGGCTGTAAAAGTTCAGGCGATGAGGATAAATTGCAACTTCTAACTAGGTGTGTTAACCTCGTGGCTGAAAAGCAAGGTCTAAGAAGAACAGGCCGCAGTGGGCCCCTCAAATAGTGTAGTCTGTCTGTGGCAAAGTCCAGTTTGTCGTTCCGGCCGGCTAGTGCTTTTTGTATACCATCCGGCTACAAGGGCACACCCAGCAGCTCCATGCTAACCTGTTAACAACGCCACAGCTAGGAAGTATGCTAGAAGATACGTTATCTTATGGCTCAATGGCTCAATTAGTTGTGGGCTGTAACAAACTTCATATATGCCCTGGTTTAGAGCGACTGCTAATTACACAAAAATTAATGATCTTTCGTCCAGCACTTTCGGGAGTCTCCGCCCAGACCGCTGTCATCTAGGTATCGGGGATTAAGGGGGGACCGCAGTAAATCCACCAATTCCTTAATACACAGATAGACATGTGGAGGACCCAGGGGACCTGAAGGCCTGTTGCGATAGCAAAGCATTATGGGGCATGACCAGATGTGATGCTGACTATAGGCCAGATTCGTATGGAAAACAGTCAGGGTGCCACGACTTGACGTATCGAAGCAAATTGTCTCTTCGGAAGCAATTGAAAGCATTTCGGAAGTCTAGTTTAACCATCACCGATCGTACTTTGCGGGATTTCAGAAATGCACGGACACAGTAGACTGCTACCTTTGTACCGCCAGGGGTGACGAATCCTAGCTGGTGCTGACCAAGAGCTGCTAAAATAGTATCCTTGTTATCGTGGCAACCGATTTTGGCCGCTAATCGGCGAATGGCTGACAAATAGGCGATCGGGCGTAATGAGCCATTTTCATAGTGCAGATATCTGTATCCCAAAGGTAAGTGGCATAAAACATGTTGTTGTCCGGCCATGCTGACCAGTGCACCAGATAACAGGTCTTGCAACAGGCAGGGCTCTATGAAGTCCAGTCCGGCAGCTATGTTTGGCTGAATTCTCTCACGGCATTCATTATCTAATTGCGCGAGGTTGACAAAGGCAGTGTGCATGACGGGGGTGTGGACATGGTTAGATCCTGAATAGCATGTGTTTGGAGCAAAGTGCTTCTGTATTTTCGTCCCTGGCGCTAGAATATACTCGAAGCTCACCAATTTAGCTGCCCTAAAGATACTGCTCTTCAACAGCTTGACCATGACGTCTGGGAAGGCCATCGCCGACGTAGGCCATCACGTTAAGTATTGGGTCTTTTGTGCGCCAGGTCTCCCGTTGAAATTCGCATCGGACAGACATTCATCAAAGCCCGATTGCATGTGGATTGCCCGTTGGCGGCGTCAGCGTGCCTGGCCGATATATAAGGCTACAAAAAAGTTTTTTTCGATTTTGTCCGTAGAGAATCATTAAAAAAAACGAAAAAAACTTTTTGTAGACCCAATATGTCTGGCAAAGCCCCTCCTCGTGAAGACACCTTTGCAAACCAGACATGTAGCCTGTTAAAAGTTGTTTTAAACTAAAGACTAGAGATGTATGTGCGGTATCTCTTCCGATTGCGTCATTGTTATCTGGCAACATGATGTAAAGGCTTTGAGTTTCCTCTGTAAGTATAGGTGCGTCCAGGGCCTCCGCAATCGCTTTTCAAAGTTGCAGCTAAATCAGGACTCATACCCTCTAACATCGCATAATATACGCTGCGACATCAGGTCCCTCGGCAGTCGATGCAAGACGAATGCGATTCCTTAACCTGTGTAGAACTCTCGCCTTCATGATGATCATGTTTAGCTTACGAAGGCAAGCCACACGCAGACAATAAGGCGAATCCGGCTGCATGGGAGCCACTGCAGTTTGCAAACCTGGACTGGTTCGTGCAACTCAAAGCCAGGTGATTGCAACCTCCACATGCGTGCAAGCTTGCGAAGAGTGCACCGGTCTTCTACATGCCCCGCTCGTTGACAATTGTAGCATACTTTCGGTTGATCGGGCTCAAGGACGATAGAGTGGGCATTGTATCCCAAGAAGACAGCCACAGGTGGTTGATGGTTAAATGTCAGGATTTCCTTGCTAAGAGAGGTCTCGCCAGCGTGACCCGTCCTAATAAGCATCAAATGTGCACCACACCACAACCTGCTCTCGTCGTCTGTAAATGCGATATCGACCCTCTAAAGCTCGACGCCTAGTAGTTCCACGTCTTTCCAATATAATGTTGTCTAGACGTGCGCATGAGGCAATTTTGCTACAATCATACATTACATAATCGACGTAATTATACATTCGTACAATATTACAATTGCATCTCACGATCTTGTAGAATGAACGCCCTGATTAAAAGATGCGCATCAGAGACGCTGCCATTGTGGTTGAGACAGTGTGTTGACGAGACTTTAATTGTCCATTGAAACATGTTCTTAAATCTTTGTACACCGCCTGTTACAAACTAGTGCGGGACGAAAACAAATTCATATGGTGACAAAGCCTGGTGGGCTGACTACTGAATTTGTAACTGAGTATTTGACGTCCGTTGTTGCGAGATCCAGAATGTTTTGGTCTCTTACAAGGAATGTCATTATTTACCAAATAAGAGCGCGCTTTAACGCAAATATTTGCAATATAACTATGATTAAAAAAATACGCATTTAATTAGATAATCTTATATTTAGTTCACAATTTGTTAAATGTGCGCTAGGCTTTCCATAACTTGCTGGGTCAACAATGCTAAGTTAAAATAACTAAGTACTTGTGCGGAGTGCGTTTTTAAAGAAAAACGTCGCTATTTATGATGAGGGAATTCTGGCAAAATTGTATTCTTCTACAGGGCTGGCAACACCATTAAGAGTCTGCGTAACAACTTGTTGAGCTCGTGGAATTAGTATAAGCAAATATATATTTAACAACATCTATGCGTTAAACGTTTCGTGATTTGTCTTCATTGCAGTGAATTATCTTGTAAATAAAAATTACATTTATTAACATTAGCATCGTCACTTTGATTCGTTCTGCCGCAATTTTGCTGACAATTTGTATGGTCTCAAATAATCCTCTTCGCTTGCATAAGTAATAATAATAAAAGTAATGGTATTGACAATAAAGGTTTTGAATGGTCGGCTCCATACGGCCTGTTTGGTTATTTTGTGCTGCAGCGTCTGAGCTTCCAAAACCGAGAGTCCCACAGCCATCAAAATAATTTATAAACGGCAGCTGCAATTATTCAAAACGATTGACGAAACACTATAATACGTCAACCGGGTAGCGGCCCTAAGCAGAACTTTAAGGTGAGGGGAAATGAGTGCTCGTAGGAGATGCTTCCGCTCACGGATCTCTCTCGGACACCAGCAGAGTAGGAGAGATTGCTCGGCAGGTTGAACAGAAATAGAAGAAGCACTTGAAGACCTTAGGAAATGGATGGGGCTCTGCGCGAGGAGTACGACGTCCTGAAGCGGAGGTCGGGTGAGGTGTTGAAGGAAAGGCTATAAGAGGCCTGGGAAAACCGGCACTACGAGTGCTACAAATACAGACCACGGTAGAGCATCTGCAGCCAGCATCGAGCGGCGGTGGAGGAGGAGCAGAGTTCGGAAGAAAATCAAGCAATTTAGGGGCCCGCCAGGTACTCTGAGTAGGCACCTCAATGAACTCTCAATGAACAAATCACGTTGATCGGAAGCCCACAACTACTAATGCCACTGTTGCATTTTACGCCCTCCCCACTTTGCACTTAAACTTCACATGTCGATCTACTCCACGGGAGCAAAAACTTAACACATCTAGTCTCTGTCAAATCGAACGCCGAAATACAAACTTTATTGAAAACATCATCATTCGTGACAACATTATTTGCGCACTAGGCAACGCGAGATACTCCACTTACCTCGTATGCACTCAGATTAATGAAAAATATTCTCCCTTATTAATTTTTAAGCCAGGTTTGGTTTTAAAGTTGTATAGCTCAACATAGTTGACTAGGCGACGGATATTGTAGTGCATCGTCACCTCCAAGCCTTACCAAAACTGGCGAGGATTGCAGAGATAAACAAAAATTGCGAAAGGAGTATATTTGTAGCATTAAATGATCCAGAGGTGATGACAATGAATGTTTGAGACTCATTTTTAAACATGCCAATATAGGAAACAGAGTAGTACTTACCTGCAAGCTTACCTGTTACATGCTTTAAACATCAGCATTATCTATTGTGTAAAACTCTTATATTACCCATGAAGGCTCTCCGTATGGGTTTCAGCGATTCAACGTCGGCAGTACAGCTGCATAGCGGGCTGGCTAGCCGAAAGGCAAATTGGAGTGCAAGCAAAAAGTTAAGTTGGAGCGATTTGGAAACTTAGAGTTCATAAGGCAAATTTCGTGATACAGCAATATTGGCAATGTTTTGAAAAGCCCCTGCTGGCCGATTTACGTGAGTTTTCGGCGCCGACCGGAAGCTCCGCCATCTCCAAAATAGAATTAGTGAAGAGAATACCGAAGGAAAGGGTTTAGTGGCTCTGCAATGACGACTTCAACCGCTACGAGACTTGCTTGACGCTCATAGCGTTTGCAAAGTATTGTTGTAGAATTGCGAGGGCTTATCTGCGGCACTAAGACAAGTACGAGAACGTGAACTGCAATTTGTAGCTTTTAACTGTTAGCAAGGCTTGTCGATGGCGGCTGAGATACACCGGTAGGCAGAATATCAATCTACTTGGTTGCATACAACCCAACACTCCGTATTAGACAACGCTCACCTCACGTAAATTTAACCTGTACTGTTTTGCTTGCCACCTTAGCATAACGATATCAAGGTGGCCGATGGTGTCAGTACGGGTCTCGCAGGCAACTCAACCTTAAGTGGCACACATTAGCATGCGGCGACTTCGATTATCAAACAGATAGTGGTGCCACCGGCAGGAAGACTTACGAAAACGCAACAGCTGGTTCGTCAGCATCTGACGCCCTTGCTGTCGGATAAACATGGACCTTCAGGGAAGAGAAGGTCACTGCCGTACCACAGAGCCCGTACAATATAAAGAGTAGTGGTCTAGATGAGATCTACTATGAACATTAGGCAGAGTCGGCAGTCGCATTGAGTAATCCATGTAGTCTAGTTAAAACGGGTGTCGGAAAAACTCGAAATTCACTTTTTTTAGGCAGTACAAAAAGTCTTAGGAATAAGCAACTTGGGCTATTGGAAAGAACCTTCATCTGCTAAGCTAATTTATTATTTATTAACAATGGGCATATCTTTTTTCAGATATTGTCACATTTGCGCACTTAATAGCCTTTTGTCACGCAAAAAGGTTGTCCGCAAGCACGTTTTAAAAGTCTCTTGTGTATTGTGGAGATTAATTTATTGTCTATCGCAGCAACTGTGTTCCAAACAGAGGACGGGTACAGTATCACCGGTAACACATACTGTTTGTAGAGACTGACTTAAAGTTTAAATCAGACGGTAGAAGCGCCCGCATAATTCAGATGCTTTTCCTGGATGCGCGGACAACAGTTCCAGTGCGCTATAATTCAGCCTTTTTTTTTTAGAGGACTAAATGGAAATGCGGTTGCACACACGGACACCACTGCAGGGAGTCCCTGCAAGTGTGGGTCGGTAGTGTGGGGCTCGAACCCACTAAAAACCAGTCATGTCCCCGTCCCCCAACTGACTGGGAACTGCTCATGCATGCATCAAACAGTCAGAGGGGGCGAGTCTTTTTACTCCTGGCAAAAGTTGTCCCTGGGAGCCGCAGGGAATCGCAAAAGTCGCAGCTTGTCAGCCGCTGTCTTAGCTTGTAAAATCTTGTTAAAAACAGCTGTTGTCAAGTTCCAGTGTTCCAGGGATTCTGTCATCTTCAGAACGACGTCGCGTAGTTTAAAAATGTGCGTATTCATTAGAGTCCTCAAGGGGTGATGCTGTTCCGCCCATGCGGGACACGCCAGAGCAGTGTGCTCCGGAGTGTCCTCGAGTCCATTGCCGCAGTGGACGCACGTGGGGCTGGGGGCCTTCCCGATCCTGAATAGGTACGACTGAAATTCGCCGTGCCCCGTCAAAATCTGGGTGGTGTGGAAGGTGAACTCCCCACCGGGCCGGTACAGCCAGTCCTTGATGTTAGGGACCAGCTTGCGGAGACTGGCACCAGGGTCCCCCACCGCCAGGCCATCCCACTCCCCCTGCCATAGCTGCAATGTGTGTTGTTGTGCCTCTTCCTTCTTAAGGCTCTGGTCGCCCCACAGGCGGCGGCGCTCTTCTGTCTTCAGGTCCCATGGAATAGTGCCCGCGAGCACGAGCGCCGCCGCTGTGCTAAACGTGCGGTACGCCATGGTGACCCTAAGGTACGGCGGGCTCTATTTGCTTTAGTCTTCAGAGCGTTTGTAGGCCAGGCCGGAGCCCCGTATAGGGCGACTGACTCGGCCACGGACATAATAATCCTTTTTCTTATTTGTTTAGGGCCGTAGGTGTTTGGCATAAGGCGCGCGAAACTATTGGCGATCTTCAATGCCCTCTCTGACGCCCGCCGTAGATGTTCAGTACCCCGGAGGCCCCAGTCCAGGAAGACCCCGAGGTACTCTGTAGTACTGACTACAGCAATCTCCTGGTCCTCCAGGACAAGGTGCGGCGGGGGCAAGCCCCTCCAACCCACCAGGAGAATAGCTTCGCTTTTAGCGGGGGCTAGGATAAGACCCGTTATTTGCATCCAGTGCGCAATGTCAAAGAGGGCTTCATTGGCACGCGCCTCAAGCTGGCCCATTGTCCGGGCCTGGACGGTGAGGACCAGGTCGTCAGCGTAGGTGAGGAGTTCGACCCCGGGTGGGAGATCCCCCAGCCGCAGCACGTCATCGTACGTGATGTTTCATAGCAGGGGGCCTAGTATTGAGCCCTGCGGCACCCCTGCGGTCATGGTAAAAGTTTGGTCGTCTGAATGGATAATCTTGTCATGTAGGTAGCTCGATAAAATCCGTCTTAAGTAAAAGGGCACCCTTTTCATGTGGAGAGTATCGAGGATGACTCTCCACGGGAGGCTATTAGAAGCGTTCTTCACGTCCAGTAGTAAAACGGAAAGGAGGCCGTTCTCCTCCGCGAACTCTCGGAGTCGTGCCTCGACGATGGACTCGAAGGCCTTGGCCAGGGAGCCGAGAAGCCATATGGCCGGTACAAGCCGGGGCCCTTAGGTATTAGCCCGAGGTCCGCGGCCTTCCATGCGATAGGGAACAAGCCTGTCCGAAGCATCTCTGTTGCCGCGACGGCCACCGCCTCTGGGTATTCCTTCAGCAGAAGCTTAACCGCAAAGACGGGGATCCCCTCCGGGCCCGGTGCCTGTACCGGCTTGAGGCGTTCCCCCGCTGCGAGCACTTCGTGCGGGGTCACCTCTGGTATGCTGTCCTCAGATTCCCCTGTGTCTTCTAAGTACGGGGTTCGGTCAAAGGGCGGGTGCCGCGGGAAGAGTGCCATGACTGCTTCCTGGGTTTCCTCCGGCATAAGCTACACCCTTCGTTTGAAGGGGGGAAAACCCTGCACCATCTTATACGGGCGGCCCCATGGGTCGTCCTTCAGCTTTTCGAGAAAGGCTATCCAGAAGCGTTCCTTACTCCTCGAAATTTCCCTACGCAGGCAGGCTCGCAGCCTTATATATTTCGCGCCGTGTTTCAGGGCGGCTTGCCCCTCAGGCGCGGCTTGCCGAGCGCGGGTGAGGAGACGCCGTGCCCGGATGCACCTCTTTCTGAGGCCTCCTATTTCGCTCGTCTACAATTTCTTCGGGGTTCGGGGTCCTTCGATGCAACCGGTGTGTTCCGCGGCCCGTGACGACTTTGCAGACGGCCTTGAGAAGGGTTTGGAGGCCCGCGAGTGTTGTTGGCATCCCGTCCTGGTTGATAAGGGTCCTAAGGGACTCCCGGATCGCATTGACCCCCTGGCGTCTGGTTGTAGGACGAAGCGTTGTGGGCGGTCCCTCGCGGGAGATGGTCACGTGAAACTCAAGTAGATGATGGTCACTTAGAGATTCCTCGTCTAGTAAAACCTTCCAGTTTAAAATCCTGTGTACTTCCGTTCGTCTTGTTATTGTAAGATCGATGCACGAGGTGCGCCCAGCTCTGTGGAAGGTGGGCGTACCCGTGTTAAGAACAACTAGGTCCTCCGCCGCCAGCCACTCGAGGACGGCGTGTCCTCTTCGGTTGGTGGCCGTAGAGCCCCATGTAGTGGAAGCTGCGTTAAAATATCCGGTTAAGACTAGAAGTGGCACGTCGTTTTGGTTAAAAGACTCTGTCAAATTGTCTAAAAAGCTATGAAAGTCTTCGAGAGGGGCGTTGGGACTGCAGTACCCGGAGTAAAACCGCCCAACGCCCGTTAGATCCACCCAAGTAAAACCGTACCCGCTACCGTGTCCGGAAACCCGAGGGCGACATAGGTTGTCTAGTAAAATGCTTGTCAAATTGTTTGCTTCTGTAAAAAGGTCCGGGATGCAGTTTTTCGCCTACCGGACGTTGGGCTCACTGAGAAGTAGCAGATCTGTCCCAGACCTGCTACTAATTTCCTGGAGCATGTTGTGGGCACCCATGCTCCGGTTGCAGTTCAGCTGTAGTGCTTTAAGAGTAGTTGCCATATACGTTATTTAATATTCGCCCGTGTTTGACTGCTTTGTGGATCGGGAGTCTATGGGAGGAGATGATTGCCCCCTCTTTCGACTCCTTTGCGTTACCAGGGTGAACCCGTCCTGGTCCTGAGCGCCTCTGGGGTGGTCTCCCGCTGTGGAGAGCACCGTATTTGGTCGGGCGCAGACCCTGTCGAGGTTGCCGCCGCAGCGAAACTCCGCAAGTTGGGCTCTGTACGTAGGGCAAGCAGCGGCGTTGGCCGCGTGCCCCTCCTCGCCGCAGTTGTAGCATTTGGCATTTTGAATGCATTCCCTCGACAGGAGCCCCAGTTCCCCGCATTTGTGGCAGCGCCTGGAGGTCGCCGCTTCAAATGTGCACGAAGTATTTGTGTGCCCTACTCGCTGGCACTTCTGGCACGTGGGGACGGTGATCCATTCCACAATGGGGCAAGATAGCCATCCCAGTTGGACCCGCTTCAGGTTCAGCGCTCGCCGGGCATCGAGCGGCGCCACACGGACGAGCGCCGACCATCTTCCGGTAGCCCCCTTCCGGGGGGCGGGCCCACCATTAGTGGCCCGTCAAATCAAGTTCCTCTGCGGGGCGCCTCCTCGACTTCCTTTGCCGTTGTCCCCTTCATGATGTCTCTGACAATCAGACGCTTGAGGGAGGACCGGTCGAGGCTCGCCTCAATCTCCCCGGCCGCCTGTAGGGCACCAAGGAATGCGCTGGCCTCTCCTGGCGCCGCTATATTTCAGGCTAGTACAAGTCAATACACCCAAGTCTTTCATAAGTGTTGCAGCTTATAGATACTCACCGCCAAGGGTGTAAAAGTATCTAGGATACGTTCTACTAAAATGTAGAATAGCGCACTTCTGTACTGACAATTTGAGATTAAGTTAACAAGACCATTCAAAAAAATTGCCGAACACTGTTTGTAAGGCTTCAGCCTTGAGATCATAACCAACGTCTGCGTGGATTTTCATATGCACATGTGATAGGCAGTCATTCAAACGAACGCGGAAAGCTCAACCATGTAAAAATGCTGGTACCATTAGATACTATTTCGCTGTATTCATTTGAGAGCTTCCTAAGATTCCAAGTCAGATTTTCAGAAATGGTGTCAGCATCCTCAATGCAATTGAGATTTTGGTAGTGTGCACATCAAATTGCGGTCAACGGACGCGCTCTGACAATTCATCGGAAGACGGATAGCAAAAACGTCACGCAATAATTTTGCTTTCTCAGAATTATTAGTAGAAAACCATATAGTCCGCATTTTGATGTTCTGGCCAACAGCTGACTAAGTCCATACCGTCATCTTCGCTGGCGTCTGGCATCTGAGGACTATACGTAGCCTATTTGCAGTTGTTCTTTCTCCCATCCTTCTTCGATTCTGCATAGGGGTAGGACGTGCACTTAAGATGCACCCACAACTGACACTCAATCGATTTCATCTGAGTAGCCCATCCCATTACCGAGTTGCAATTTGGGCTAATAGGGCTATCTTTACGCTTTCTGATGTTGTTCGAAACCGCAATGGTTAGTTCGAGTTTGTTTACATTTCCCCCCTTGTATGTTTATATTATGGGACGGGCGGACTCAGAAGTATACGGCGTGAGACCGCGAAAAACAGTAGTGTGTCCGGCAGGGTATCAAGTGACCCGGCAACCGGTAAGGCTACACGGAGAGCGTTTACAACACAGAAGTTGTCACAAAACATTGTTGTTTCAGGCTGTTTCGGAGAAAGGCGCTGCTCGGAAGGTACACGGTTACATGAAGAAGGTCCCTAGGGGTTGCACTGCGACTCGTTAAGACTACAATTGTACCAATGTTAACTTACAGCCTCTGCAGGGTCTGGGGGCATTTCTTACTGGCACACTTTGCAAAGATGAGATGTTTGCTGGTATACACGGAACGGGTTTTTGTTTGCCGCGTTTGGCACGAAGCGGATTTGTGTACTTGATAGGCCAGAAACTGTAACAAGCTTCTGGTGACTTCAACCTGATTCTAATTGAAACAATTAGAATCAGGTTGAAGTCAGACGGAAAATATCGAACGCTAACATACTATTTGGAGGCGATCAGTAGTTAATGGTGCCGCGAAGTTTGTATTATATACTAAATGATCACAGTATGACAGACGTTCTACGTACGATAGACGTTCGCGATGACAAGTTTCTGTATATATGCATTTTTTTTAAAATATAAAAACGACTTAATTTTGATAAGCGTGATCATATATTCATAATCAGTGTAGCCGTACTACACAAACTGCATTGTATTTAGCCTGTTACTCTAAAAACCCTGAAACACCGGACTTTGTATGACCTGAAATAACCTGTTTTCATATTTTTATAATTTTTTTTATGAGATCGTCTTCTCCGGCAAACTGATTTAAATTCGGTAATTCCGCATTGAGCTTAAAATTTCCATAAAAACACATAGTTAACACTTGTGATAATTAAGGGAATTTTGCAGAAAAAGCTATCGCCCGTGTTTCCTCGGTAAACGCCTAATAAGTTCACTCACACAGTTCTGCACATTTGTCTCTATGGCTCGTAATGTATGGTCATTGTTGCTGAATAACCGGTCCGTGTTTATTTCGTCTATGTGTTTTATGCAATCTATAAAACGCTAGTGTGTAAATTCACGACAGCTCGAATGGGAATTGCTATATCAGACATATGTTTTAAAGTGATCACTTAAAAAATGTTCTTTATAACTGTAAACCGGCATACGTGAGTTCTCCCACACGGCCAAGTGTGTTTATATGCACAATTTGTTTAAATCTATTGTCATTACATTATGGTCAAGTAGAGTCGAAGTGATTGCATAACGTAGCATTCTACCAGTCAACTAAGAATTCAACTACGAATAGATGGATTCAGTAACGCCTCCTGCCACCCTCCCTTGACAAGCATTGGCGAAATAGCCATGCCGAAATATTGATGGTCTGAGGAGCTTTTCTGCCAAGTGCTTTCGATAAAACAATACGGGGCAGTGCCGCCGCGGTGCTAAAGGCTCTGCCACACAATGGTGTGCTAGCAGTTGGCTGTAATTAGCTAACAGTAGTAATAAAATGTTCAAAATAAATCTATAATATTTCAGTTTCTTTTTTTCTAAGCTTATGACATTAGGGAACCGAACGGGTCATGGCAGAGTAAATTTATACCAGACCAAGCCTTAACTATAGAGCAGCAAAACCGTTGTAGACTAACCTGAATACATAAGGCCCGAGCTCTTTCAAGACCACCCGTGATTTGTCGGTACGGTTAAACATATAAAGGTATTGGTACGAAACGGCTGGTGGGCGAGCAAATACGTTTGCCAGCGTCGAATCTTCCTCCAGGGGCGGAGGCGTGAAATGTTTTATTTTCAATGTCAGGAAGATCTGCAGACTCATGGCCAGCGCAATGGCCACAAAGCCTAGCGCTGTAAATAGAAAAACGGCAAAACTTTATTTGCTAGCTGCCCCTAATAAGATGTGCTGAGCTCAAAAAGCCCTTTTTACAAACATTTTATGATTATAGTCTTCGCCCAGGCTGTTAGTATAAAAAGGCAATGCCAAATATTTAGTCGTTTGTATTAAACCCTCGGGCGTTCAGCAGTATACTAATTCTATTTAAAGCAAAAAATGGCCAGCAACATAATAACCATGTCTTTGCAGTGAGGTTGTGGTTTCTTATTGAAATGACAGAAGTGAAAAATTGTCTTAGTAGCCAGAGCCATAAGGGGAAGGTAAAAGAACTAGAGCATCTATATCAGGATGATTACGACTCGGGTCTGCTAGTTTTGTGAAGTATTTGTAGGAATGTCATGGATTGAACACTAAAACGTTAGGTATAATTTACATAGGGACGACGGCGCATATTAATTTCAAAAGTAATAATTACCAAGCGCGCCTATAAGCTCGGATGCAAACATAGATTGTAGTACTCCACACGCTTGCATGTGGCAACAGCGATTAAAAATGTTCCTGCAATCACTCCGCCAATAACATAATTTGAACGTGAAGTAGAAAAGGTAGCTTTGAAAGCTTCCACCGTACACTTTTGAATTGATGGATTACTGAAAATGCTAAGACCATTTGATTTTTTTTAAAGTGGCCAATGAAATGACTTAGCAGCCAATAAATTACTTAGCCAAACTCATAAATGCTTCATTGGCTCCTGTTTTTTCACTTAAACGCATTAACTCGCTGCCTAGAACGAAATTAACAAAAGGCGCGTCGCCGCAGTTTCCAGCCAGGTATACTCATCCCAAAGCATAGACTACCAAGACCAACCAACTGCCAAGAGTCACACTTGGAACCGAAGTGGATCAACAACAAGAACGCTGCAAAAAATAAAGTCTGTGCATGGCCACAACAAACGCTTCCGTTGCTTTCAATTAACATAAGCATTTAAAATATGATCTCATCAAAAGAAAACGTAGCCACCTCTTTGCCAAGCTTTAGTCTAAGTTCCAGTGTATAATACCCTGTACAGGACAACTACCGTAATAACCCGCCCATGCTCTTACGTAGTACGTAAACTTAAAATTCTCAAGTTCTCCTCTATTACATGCTGGCATCTCGTTCATTACCTTAATGTCAATACATCGGTTTGCTTAAAATAAGCGTGGACTTAATTATCCAATTCTTCTCGCTCAGTAAATATAACTACGGCCTGCGCAACTAAACAAACGAGTACAATCATTCGACAAATTTCCGCTAACAAAATGAGCTGTTTTCTCTGTATAAAATGTGCGACTTCCCGTTTCCCTCATAGGCGTACCAAAAAATCCCGCTCCATGGCTATTTAAAGAACCGAGCATCATGTATTATGGACGGCTATTGTAGTATTAACATATAACTCATTCTTTTTTTGAACCAGGTCATCTATCTATTATATACACATTCACAACGGTACGTTTCATACATTTTCCCTGGGTTCAAACCTTTATTGGGTTGTATTGGGTGGCTGTTTATGATTACAGGTTGCGTTTGAGGGATGGCGTTACCCTTTCCGAAGACCACCACTTGAGTTTTCCTTGCATTGATAGCAATATAGTTTGCTGCACACCAAGCGTTGACGGCAGTGACATCCTGCATCATCAACCGGTGTACCTCCTCACCAGACTGCCAAACATATTTAAAATAGCTGTCACCCGCATAAATGTAGCCGCTCCTTGTGCGATTTGTTCCATATCATTTATAAAGCAGAGGAAGGCTAGTGGGCCAATGCACGAGCCCTGAGGTATACCTAGCAAAACCGGGAGTAATTTTGACCGGGTTCCCCCTACGTTTAAAAGCTGGTGACGCCCGAGGAAATACACCGATAGCAGTTTAATGGCGTGATCATCAAAGCCCAGGTGCTTAAATTTGAGTAGGAGAGCAATTGAACAAACACTGTCAAAAACGCGTCTAAGATCCATAAAAAGTGCTGTACAAAATAGTCCCTTATCTAACTCGAAATAGGTACCCTCCACTAGCCGCATAACGGCATGACCTGTACCCCGGTTTTTGCGAAATCCAAATTGGTAGCCCAAGAGCATGTTGTTGCTTTCGAGATGCCTCGTCCTTTGGCTAACAAGTGTTTTTTCAATAATCTTGTTTAAAACAGGCAAAACACTCACTGGGCGGTATTTTGACGGGCCGCTCATACTACCATCTTTGTGGATCGGTACCACTCTGGCGATCACTAAGCGGCTAGGATACGCTGCTTCTTCTATCATGACATTAATAAAGTGTGTTAGGGGGTCAGTAATGTGAGATTTTACGTGGTGGATAATGTGAGACTGCAAAGCTCGTAGTCGGCTGCTGGATCCCCAATACTACTAAGTAGAGCTAACGCTTGTAGTTTCGTCACCTTTTTAAAACTGAATATCGTCGCGGTGTGTTCTAGTAGATTTTCTTTAATAATACGCTCATTTATGGGATCGTTTGGCAAGGATGAAGCGACACTACTTATAAAAAAATGTTGAAAGTCTTTAAGACCCTCTCGGGCTCCGTGATCGCTTCGCTGTCAATATCCAGCTTGGGCACCGGGGGCATCTTGTTAACCTGTTTTGCACGCCGCGCAACTTTCCAGATCGGTCGGCCGTTGGCCGAGTTCCTATCGACCATACCCCGAGATCGATGGCGCTCCAGTTTGGTCCGTCGACCTTGTACTTTATTTCTCATCGTGTTGTACTCTTCTCGCAGTCCATATCTTTAGTCTAATATATAAACTAAATATTAGTCTATTTTTACCCACACAACACACAGCACGCGTGTGCTGTGTGGGGATCGTTTACGGATGCTCTGCAAAGCGCGCCACAAGCGATCTCTCTCGACGATAAGATTTTTAAGCTCCGGGTGTATGCATTGTGTTTTATGACGTCGGTCTGTTCTTGATGAGCATGTATCGATGAGCTCCATTAGACGGTCGTGGAACTCATTAAAATTTGTTTCAGCGTCTTGAGCCAAGTACACCGGGGCCCAAGTTTCATTTCGAATTATGCGCTCGAATAATCTGGTGTCGGTACACATTGCCTTCGTTGTGAGGCGGCGATTCAAGACAAGCGGTATTCGACACCAGACAGCGAGATGGTCGCTAATACTGAGGTCGAAGGTGCCTGATGCATCAACTTCCAGATCGGTGTAGATGTGATCGAGGATGCGCGTTGGTGTCAATCTCGTAGACTCTTGAATTATACTGCGGAAGCCAAAATAATCTAGCGTTGGATTTACTAAGTGCGGGTCGTCGTCCACTGTGTGATGTACGTTCGTCTGTGGCTATCTAAAAAGGCGTCAAATTCATCAAGAAAATTGGTAAGAGGCCGGTCGGGTGGACGGTACACAGCAGTTACTTTTAGAGAGTGTGGGTGGTGATCTAGCTCGATTGTAATGGACTCAGTTGTTGTCAGCGGGCTTTGGTGGACCGAAATGAACTTAAAATTGCTTTTGAAAAGTATTAGTAAACCCCCTCTTTTCTGTCCGCAGCACGAAACCCTATCATAACCATCAATATGGTAATGAACGACTTCTTCCGGGCGTAGCCAGGTCTCACTGAGTACAATTATATCATGGAGGGAAGCAAGCGTTGAAACCCTTTTCTGAAATTTCTGAGTCGACCTACTGCTGCGTGTATATAAAGGGGACTAGGCGAACGGTTTTTTTGGCCGCTCGAGGTGACGTGCAAACCTGAATACATCTGTAATAGTTCTATATATATTTTTGTGATTATAAGTCACATACATAGTACATGAAGTCATACATATACAAAAAGAAAACATCAGAAAAGGCAACTAAGCCCATATCTGCAATTGCGAAACCGTCATCACCAATTACTTACTTATAAAATAAAATAATATAATTATTTGCCATTATTCGTAAAGCAACTCTGTGTACCTATTTTAAGAGTGTTATGGATAATTCTACTTAGACATAATCCAATACAGCGTTAAGGTGACTGTAAGTGAGATCCATAAAAAAGAGTACATGGAGAATTGAATGTACTATTCACAAGACGATGCAAGGATTTATTAATGACTTATACCATCACCAGTCGATATTCTTTATACTAAAAACATTATTATTGATTTTTTATATTACTATATTTTATTTGACAGAAAAAAAATACAGCATAATAAATGCAAACGGTATACAAATGAAAAATACGTTCATTGCGCCGAATAGCTAATATACTATCTATATATCCCAAGCCAAATGTATCTCTTATACAGTCACAATATATATATATATATATATATATATATATATATATATACTTAGTGTATATATTACTTAGTGTAATTAATCATTCATCATCTTATACAGTTGTTTATATTGCAATCAAAGTAAATTGACTATTTTGGAAACCACCAAAACAAAATACCATAAATAAAAACAAAACGACTTTGCACTGTCTTACGTTCGATATTAATGCAACCCGTCTAATGATACATTGGGCAGAAAACTCTGCATCGACTACATGTACATGATGGTTATGGATTGTACATGCACAAGGAACATGTGAAACCCTTGGACTGCGGATCTGACCACCGCATGGCGGTTAGTGCGAAAGACTGGTTATAATGGCGTGCTACTGGGCTTTGCATTTAGGAATCACACGCACCCACAACGATAGAGAACAATGTATAGAGAAAAATAACCCCTGTTATATTGCGCGATCCGTGCTATTTAAACGTTGAGGTTCGACAGTTGCGTGAGTCTCTCATCCAGCGATACGGCCGAGTCCTTATGCTTGTTCCTCTCTTAACCGTTGCGATAGCATACGGAATGATATGATATGATATGACGTTTATTCATTCTTAATTGTAGTTTCTCATTTGTGTTACAACTTCATATAGCCACAGGCTAGTGCGAAGCATATGTACAAGTTACAGTAAGATTTTATACATTATCACCGTAGTATCTCGTGTTATTGCAATTATTTATCTATAGATTGTGTACATGATTACATAAA
This sequence comes from Dermanyssus gallinae, assembly GCA_003439945.1. Classification (NCBI taxonomy): domain Eukaryota; kingdom Metazoa; phylum Arthropoda; class Arachnida; order Mesostigmata; family Dermanyssidae; genus Dermanyssus; species Dermanyssus gallinae. The sequence continues at coordinate 19,032 of QVRM01001070.1, forward strand.
TATGGTTTATTCAGACGCAAGTAAGGTAAGATAGTGCGTTCTAGCAGTGTTTTTGAATTGACTAAGCGATATTAGTGTCCTAATGTCACTAGGTAACTTGTTCCACAAGGTAACACCTGAATTACATAGTGCAAACCTTGATTGCGTACTTGTGGCCGGGGAGACAATAAGCAAGTGAGATGCCGAGCCTCGGGTGTTTTGGGTCCTTGCAGATTCGATAAGGCCAACCAGGTTGGGATGATGGCCAAGAAGAATACGCTTTATTTCGACAACTATGGTAAATTTAATAAGATGTGGTAACGGGAGCACCGAGAGTTCCTTATATTGTTCTATCGTTATTGAGGCGCGATGTGGGAGGCCTAAGACAAGACGAAGTGCTCTTTTCTGAAGCAAATGAAGCGGAGTTATATTAGATGCATAAGAAAGACCGTACACCTCCAGACCGTATGTTAGGTGGCTCTGTACATACGCGTGGTACATTGCCGTAAGGCATTGGCGGGGAAGGATTTTGCGTGTGCGGTATATGGCGGCTACGCCACTGACAATTTTTTTTCTGACATGTTTCGCATGCGCCTGGAACGTCAGATGTTCGTCAAGAACAATGCCCAGGAACTTCGCTTCAACTAGTATATTAAGCCTGCGGTCGCATACAAAAGCTTCAGGATTGATTGTCGATTGGCCTCTTGGAGTTTTAAATTGAACAATTCCTGTTTTTGACCAATTAATATAGAGGCCGTTATTTTTGAACCAAAGAGATAGCCTCTCAATATCCTCACGAATCATTGTTTCAACTTGTTGGGGAGAGTCGCCCACGAATAGAGCCGTTGTGTCGTCAGCAAACAAGGTTAGTTTTGCGTAGTTAGGAATACTAAAAATATCGTTAACAAAAATATTAAATAATAGCGGACCACTGATACTCCCTTGAGCCACTCCAATCGATAGATTTTCTATATGAGAAGAAGATTGTCCAATTTGGACAACTTGGCGTCTTTCACAGATGAATGAGCGCACCCACTTTATAAAATTTTCACTAGCCCTATAAGTAGAGAGTTTTTTTAAAAGAATGTCTAAGTCAACTGTATCAAACGCCTTTCTAAGGTCAATAAATACCGCTGCTACAGTCTTCTCTGATTTTAAGTGTTTCCGTATGTCCTCGACAAAATCCATGACAGGCACAACCGTCGACATCTTAGGTCGAAAACCGAACTGCCTACGATGTAGGACGTTGTGTCCTTCGATAAAATCTGTAAACTGTTCAAAAATGCATTTTTCAAAGACCTTCGATATTGGCGCGGGAATGCTGATAGGTCTATAGTTGTCTCGGGACAGGCGATCCCCGCCTTTGAACAATGGAACCACACGGTATAGCTTTAGGACATTGGGGTATACTCCTGTTCTGATGGAAAGATTGATAATATACTCAAGAGGCAATGCGAGTGCGTCCGCAGCCCTACGAAGAACCAGTGATGGAATCTGTTCGGGGGCGGTGGAGCATATTTTAACATTTTGTAAAAGGTGGTGAATTCTGTGAACGTTGACTGGCTGCAGAGAGAATTGTTCGGCAGGCGTCGAGAAGTTATCCGGAATGGCATAGCTCGATGAGCACTCGTTGTAACGGGTCACACATGTTGCGTAGTAGTGGTTGAATATGTTAGCTAGCGAAGTTTCATCGGTGACGAGTTCCCCGTTTACAAGAAGTTTGGTACATTTTTTATCCTGAGCACCTCCAAGTACAGGTTGGATTGCCTCCCAAGGACCCCTCCGGTTATTAATTCTGTCTGTAACTATGTTGCAATTCGCTTCCATTCTACATTTGCGTGAGAATTTTGTCACCCTGTTCCTGAGTATACGATAAGTTTTGCATTTCCCGTTGTGTGTGGGGTCAGCTCTGTGTATTGCGTACGCCTGTTCCTTCTCTTTAATAAGGGCATATAATTCCGGTGTCACCCAATTTTTTCGAATTACGTTTCTCGACTTAGTATTCTTGATCTCAGTACTATTACGCTTCACCGCCGACATAACTCTTACTCTAAACAATTCAAATGCCTCGTTGACGTCATGTAGTCCGTATAGGTCGTCCCACATAGACGATGACAGTTCGGCGACTATTTGATTATAGTTGAGTTTGAATTGTGGGCACTCGTTGGCGGCCGACGGCTTAGATTTTAGACAAATAAATGTGGTAAAGTGGTCAGAAAAAGTGGTCGTAAGAACGCCGGAGGCGATAGTTGTCTTGGGTGAAACATTGCAGTAAATATGATCTATGCATGTTTCGGTGATACGTTGGCCGTGAGCAGTGTCCACACAAGCCACTCTAGTCGGCAAACCAATAATCTCTCGAAAGTCATACGAGTGTAGTAACTCATACAGGTCAGTTGCATGTGAGCCCTTATCTAACAAGTCAATATTCGCATCACCGAGACATATTGTGTTTAGGCTATTCATTTTTGGCAGTAATTCTTCTAGTGCACATAAGAAATCCAAGGGCCTCCCCGACGGTTGCCTATAAAATGCTCCCACAACTGTACTCTGACCATCGGCAAACACCTCAACAAAAATACTTTCGCATCGAGCGTCTGCCGGAAGGAGTAGTTTGAGATCGTTCCGCTCGCGTACCACATAATCATGTCTAATAAACAGTGCCACACCTCCACCCGGCTCATTACGGCAATCAACAAATTGGTTATAATTATTAATCTGAAAAGCGGCTGCCTCCTGTCGCGAGATAGCCCTCAATAGTAATTAAAGCGTCATTTGCATGCATATAATTTTCCACTTAAACAGTTTGATGCATTTCAGCTACGCTGGTAACAGGCAAAGCTTCTAAAATGATTGAAGAATGTATGTTTAGTGATAAACTATATTTCATTGTATTCTGTTAGGTTGTGTATGTTTTTGTCTCTATCTGAACCATATATATATATATATATATATATATGCATACAGTGCGTACACATGCCTTTATTTTCTTCCTTATTTTATTTTTTGCCACATTTTTGCTTACGTTACTAGATCACTAATACGTGTTAGTACGGAAATATTTTATAGCAGCAATTTTTACTGTTGGGCCGTGCTTTATATCAGCTTGCAGACTCAGATCGATTTTGCCCACTATATGGGCCATTATTGTATACCGCGTCTTTTTGTGCTTAAGATTGTGCCAATGTTGAACTACAGCCTTGGCAGGGTGTGGAGCTATCTTTCCGCGGCAAATTTTGCGCAGCTAGAAAGACGCTTCACAATATATATGAAGCGCGTTCTTTGCATGCCGCGGACGGCAAGAAACCGCTTTGTGTACCTGCTAGCGGGTTGCGGACCGGCAGTGGACACAATCAGAGTCAGGCTTAAGTCATCTATTACAAAGCCACTTCAGGAATTTTTAATAGAGTGGCAGGGAAAAGTGACCGAGGCCTCGGGTGAGGTAGCGCAGTTAGATGTGTACCTCACCAGGGAGCTTTGGGATGGAATGGCATGCACTAGCCGACACGTGTCCACACAGTACATTGTACATGGCTATCATCACTTGGTGTGTTCGACTCAAGGATTTCACCAAGTTGGCGATCAATGTAGTTGCCGGTTCTGCTCGCAGATATGCGCTAAATACTACGCAGCAAGCTGCCAGTCGCATCGGCGGTCTTTGCACTTTCTTGCCCGGTGGGACGGTCGCTGAAGTGTTAAAATTGTATATAATGATGATTGTATTGTAATTATGCACCATCTTTGAATGCAAAGTTATTGCGAAATAAACAATATGTATGTATTGTATACCGTAGGTGCCCGTTGGCCAAATGTGATGATTTTAACCTAAAATCACATTATGAAAACGGCAAATTAGGCGCTCTCCTTGGAGGTCGACAGGTGTTAATAATATCGCCGTATCGTGATCCAAGATTCGTATTTGCTAGGATGCACAATTCGTATTTACAATTGCTGCAAGTTTCGACAAGCTAGTGATGGCGAAATGTTGCTATAACGATGCTGAAATCACTATAGTAATAATTACAAATTGCTCGTATAGCTTTGTTTTGGCCGACCGGTAGCTCATTCAAAACATGATAAACCGACTCGTTTTGCCGAGTGCGATCTCTACTCCTCATTGTCCACCTGTAATCCTCGACCAATCATGCTCCGAAAACTACTTATTCTATAATCTTTAAATTATTCGCAATTTGTTAGCTTTGCTAAGCCGTTGAACCAAATCTCCCGTAGGTCCTACAGTACCGCACCTGACTTATTTGGGGTAAGTGCCATCACACCTGCTCGCAATCGAGGTCCAAAATACAATGGCAATAACTATCAATCAGTCGCAGTTAAACTCTTGAAAGGGTGATCGCAAAAATAGTATGTGTCCCCTTTTGAATTTTGTCTATGTCCCCATTAAATGCTTCTTACACCGAATACATGTGTTGCGCTCGAAGAGCAATCTCAACAAGTTGTTAACATATTTAGGCTTAGTGCAACAAAAGGCCGGAAATATATACCAGGTATTTTTAATGCGAGATTCTTGAGCGTATTCACCCTCATTAGATTAGCATAATATTTAGTAGAATGATGCACAATTCAAGGATACCTCCTATTTTTCTGCTTGTTTTTCTGCATGCGTGCATATCTATACATTATTGACAACACCAAAAACAAGCATTTGAAAGACCACGCAGGTTTACCTATTTAACAATATAATTAGTCTTCCTTCGACAGCTTCTTGCCACCGACCAATCACATTACCTTTTTGTCATTGAGCGGAAATCCTATTCCGTTATTTACAGGGGGTCAGAAACAAAAATGCGTAATGCTTACTCATTGGTCTAAGTGTGAGGCTGTCAAATTCAATCAAAACCTAGTGATCCCTTAACCTACATGGCAGGATATTTCTAGTATTAATTCAGCTTGCATTGCCAGTCTGCTGCTGGCGCTCCATCCTCTCTTCCGTCATCTTTGTCACAACGATCTCCACAAAATCAGAACCCGCGTCCCAGCCTTTCTCCAGCTGAACATCCCTAAAAGTAGATCGCTTGTCGAAACCTATCTGAACAGTCGAATAGTTGAATGATAGATACCTAAACTTTTTGGGGCTGAGTCTCAGCCAACGTGAAACATCTACGGAATATGCGCGCTTAGAAGCGCGCTGCTCCGCCCAGGCTAGACGTCTCAGAACAGTGTGTTATGGTGTGTTCTCCGTTCCATTGCCGCAGAGGATCCATTTAAGGCTGAGATCTTAGTCATGAACAGGTTCGATTAGCTGGGCTTGACGCTTGCTGGCTCTTTTAGCGGCACACTTCGGAATGTCAGTGAGCCAGGCCGGAATTTTGCACAAGGCAGCTCATTAGCTGTGCAGAGTTGTTGGCTGTTGATTGGGAGTTTGATTGTTTTCTCCGTTGCCCGCTGCACGTGTTTAATACCACGAAGACGGAGACTTACGAGGGTGACTTCGAGATACATCACTTCGTTGACGAATGTAGACTCTTGGAAAGGTGGAGGACAAGGCAGTTCCTCTGTTCCACTAAAAGTATCGCCTCGCTCTTAGCAAGGGTGAGTCCTGTCACGTCTCTTCTATTTACCTGCCTTTAGCAGACGACATCGGCCGGTGCTTTATTTCGTGTGGTTCTACAGCAGGTCCGGTATCCAGGCTTGGACAGTGAGAATGAAATCATCGGCATATGCTAGAAAGTTAACCCGGAGGGAAAATCTTTTAACCGCAGCACATTGTCGTAAGCTATGCTTTATAGCAGGAGGCCAAGTTTGGGGAAGTCTCGGTCTGATCTCTCTAAATCTCGGGGCGGCCAACGTCACCTCAGCTCCACTTCGATTCCCCCTCTGTTATAAACCTCCCCCGAAGGCCAAGGGAAACGCCTGCAGCGCGTCCTTGCAGTGCTGGTGGCGCAGGCCATCCAGCCCGGTGTCACCGCTGTATTCGAGACTCCTACTGCCCTACAGGGCTCACCCAGATGCGTACACGGCGGACAAGCCAGCGGATGTGCCACTGCTGTGTTCCACAGCTTACACGGTGCGCGCCTGTGATTCTCTGACTCCACTGTGCATAACCTGCAATGTAGCTGGCCACAGAGCTGACAGCGTGGGGTGTCCAGTTTACCGGGCCCAGGTACTCCAGGCTCGGCGGAAACGCCAGAAAACGATAAATAAGAACGAAGCTGCAGCCAAGCAGGCCTCTAACAAGGCATGGCAATCGGAGAAGTCAGCTTACAAGCCTGGCGGACCCGACGAATCGACGGAACGCGCCGCTTCACAGGGCTCGGCAGCCGACGGCCCCAGAAGACGAAATCGCGGCAAGAAGCAGTTCTAGATCATCACGCCGCTAACGATGGGGGTGCTGACTGGCAGTTGGTGGGTGAGGGTACAGCTCCTGCAGTACAGCTCCTCCAAGAAATGACCAGTTTTCTATCAGTAAATCTGAATAGGCGTCAAACGGCCCATTACCTTCTTGACGTCTATTCTCGTACCTACGCTGCTTACCGGTATCAAGAACACAAGTCTCTGGAACGGTGGTTTTTTCTCCAGCTCCGCGCAATTGGCATAACTCTTAATTTTTTTTTGACTACAGAATGTACTTAAGATATCTAGCACTCGTCCCATTGCATTCGAATATCGGACAATTGAGGTAGCCATTTTATTACCTCTTTTCTGTCACAATGTTATCTAGGTGCTATCTAGTCGCAAGAAGCACAATAGCACGTTCACGTTCCACAGCCAGGCTGTGACCGGCAACCGATCTGTGCAGCGTCCTCTGACTTGAGAAAGGGCTCTCCTTGCAAGGGAGAACATTCTGCTACCAATCAACTGCAGTTGTCTAGAGAAATCTATTAGTAAACATATATCCTGTAACACCTGGAAAGCTCCAGACCTGGCCCTGATCACATAGCGTAATGGCTCGGGGGTCCCAAATCCCCCTAGCTTGAGGTACTAAGTAAGTAGTCGCCTATTATGCTAGAAATGAGAAGTCTGCTACTGGCCTTTAAACGTAACGGAGGTCTGTACAGGGAGCAGCTTTCCCCTATTGTGTGTGTATTTGCTCTAATTACTTTGTGCCGGCCGTTTCTCTTCAGGCTGTCGAGCATTGCGTAAAGAAAATTCAATCAACAACAAGGATCAAACCGGCGACATTCTGGTAGATGACAACCTTGGCCACGGGGTCTGGAAGTAAGTTACCGCTCTTAATTGAGCGCTTTCTCACCAGGAGAGGCTGTCCTCGCGGACGTCTCCTGCCTGATACTGCCGTCGGGCAGTTCTCTCCTTCTCTTCACCAGCCTGGGCTTCTTTCGCATGCCATTACGCACGTGTCTGGTGTATCTGCCTAGCCTATATGAGCTAGCCTAGTTAACAGATACACCTCTCTTTTTAGGTCCCAAGTTTGCGGGCTTGGGGCAGATCCTAGGTATTTTCTTTGAGTGCATTTTATAACGAAGGTAACGGCCTAGGAAGGTCACCTAGTTCGCTAACATGCTTCAAGACGGCGTTAAGCTGCTAACCCAGACTGCTAGCGGGCGACTAGCAGCCTAACCTAATTGCATCCCAGGTTTAAATTTTAATAATATAAAAAACACCGGATGGAGATAATAAAAGTGTTTATTTTTGGTGGGTCAATTTTAAGGCATGTAAACGTGTGTTTCTCTCGCCGCCTCGGTAAAAAAGCCAGACAAGGGTGGCAAGCCAGCCTCTAGTTCGAGTACAAAGGCGGGTTTGAGGCGGATCGATATCCTGTTGACCAAAGGAGTGTCACAGTCAATTGGTTCAGGCGTCTAAGACCGGAACACAGAGCGGCACAGTGCCAGGAAAAAGACCAACCAGGAAGGGACTGTACGGCCATCCTTTAAGGTGTTAGGTCTGCAACATCAAGGGTCACAAGGCGGCACGACCTGTCCCGCCTAAGAAAAAAGTATATGAAATACGGGTAACGGCCAAGGAAGTTAAGATGAATGGATATAAGACAAAACAAATTGATGATCTTAAGCAGAACGTCTAAGAATAAGCATATGTAATAATCTAACTCTAGTTGGTGAGGCAACCTTTTACTAATTGACGTCTAAACGGTCGCAGAGGAAAAGAAATCGATAAACGATCAAAAGTAGATCATATTTACACTGGTGCTCCCGCCCAGGGATCAGGTCGCTTTTACCACCTAAAGACTGTGGCAAAAGCGGTGAAGAAAACTGATGGAAGCTATTAAGGAGAAAGTGTCACACCCGATACGGAAAGGGCAAATCGAAGAACGTACGGGATTTGCTGATCGCTGTCAACCGAATAGCGGAATCCTCTATTAGAAGGGTTCAGATAGCATTTTCATAGCTGCAGAGCCGGAGTCCGGAAAAATTCCAGCTGTTACCCTGAAAGCCTGCGGCAAGACACGCCCCGCGCCCCAATATATTACTCCAGTCGCTGTATATTGTTCAGGGCTGACCAAGAACTTAGAGAGTATGACGCTGAAGACATTATGTATGCACTAAAGAAGTTGATCGCGTCAGGTATATTAGGTAACCACAATATTGTAAATCTTCTCAGTGGTCGCTGTTTCTTTGGGTCCTCCCGTCATCCAATACAATCATCCTTGCTTCTACATGCATCCCTGCTTTTACAAAAAACGTTTTGCATCCTACTGCCGTTTGTTTTTACATGGGACCGGAGGAAGAGGGTGGTTGAGGCTGTAACACAGCTCGCTATTATGAATATTGCTTCTGCTAAAGTGAATCACCTTTAATGAAGTAATATTTACAGTTTTTGCCAGAACCCACACCCCCCGCCCAGACCCACCTGCCAATAGGGGTGGGAGTAGAATGGGAAGTGCAACCAGACCCTCAAGGTTTTGACGCGCCACCTTGGGACGGTGTATAAACTGACATAACCCTCCTACCTGGATGCATGCAAGTACGCAGATAAGCAGAGACATAGCTGAATCAAGGAAAATGAGTGGGACGACCCTCCCGTCGCTTCGAAAGAATGCCAAGTGTGACCGAGCCTGGGAGAGTGGAGAGGAATCCGAGTTTACTGGGTTTGTGAGTTTCGCACTAGTAACCTTTCAAACAAATAATATATATATATAACTGTTATATTTAAGTAGTGTTCAAAACTACCAATTGTCATAAATGGACGTTTTCACTCTCATCAGTTAATTTTCTATGGCGCTTATAATAGAAACGGCATTCCCTCTACGAACAGCCAATGACATTATCTGCCTCAGAAACATCATTTCGTATCGGCTGCTCATAATACTCGGAAGATTTTGCGATATCCCTAAAAAATTGAGGTTTTGACACTTCTAGGACCTTTAATAACCTAAGTTTTTTTAATTAGCGTGCTTTGCGATCTAAACACGCTCGACAGAGCTGTGACGAAGATATGATAACGCCGCCGTGCAGGAGATAGTAACGTCCCAGATAAAGCTTTTTTTGTGACATACTAAACCGTAACCACGCTTCTACTAAGGCTTTTGCGCTTGAGTGCGGATGGTATTCCCACTCTTCTCGGTGTTATTTTTACTGCTCCTTCTAGCTCCTCGTGTTCTGTCAGCCTGCCGGGTACATTTAGGCAGCCGGTCACAGACGGGGCGCCTATCTGAATAATCGACATCATGCGAAAGCAGATAGGGCTCAGTGAAAGAGCTAATAATAAGCTCTACAAAATTAATACCATGCTAAATAAAGCCGCCCAGATCGTTGCTTTGCGTATGTAGCTCGTCAAATTAATATGAACTTATCTACAGTTTGCAGAGTTGGCCAGCGGTATAAACTTCCACGGCAGGCTTCAGGCAGCTTCTACAACAGAGTTCGAGCTTTAACTAGTCAGAACCACTGCCTCCTTCAAATTAATGTTTAGCAAGATGACCGATTTAGAGTTGTCAAGTTAAATCAACTGCTAAAGGTTCCTTATCTCCATGATTCTCATGGAGGAAGAGGTTTGCCACACCACGTGGAGTCTTGGGCGAAATCTGTTGTTTATAACTTAATCTCTAAAGAAGGCCGCACATTGCTGCACTTTTTCAGGGGTTCCTCGTAGATATTGGAATTAGCCTAATAGGGCGCCCAGCATGTCCTCCCGATTTTCGCTGAACGACAAGCTTTAGCGACACTTCAGGAATTCGTGAATGCTACGCGGGGGAGTGAAATTACATCCCATAGAAATTCAGTGATGAGTTAAATCGTAGACAAAAAGCACCAATTTCTATTGCAACATTGTATAGCCCGGTATAAAAATAACGCGTTTGTATAAAAATGGCGCGTTACATTGTGAGTATAAAATATGTTTAAAATGACGTGTGAGAGGCGATGCAGTGATGTTCCCGACATGTATATGTATTCGTTCAAACCAGCGATTCTTGCTTTCTGTAGATTGTCGACGGTGAAATATGTGATAGTTTCTAATTTAGATAAGCTGTTCAAAGCGAATCACTTGGGTCTCATTTATCCTGTTTCAAGCCACTAGTGCTAATGCTAGTGCTAATGTATCGTTATGCCGTTGAGCGGTCGAAAAGGTCCGACAAATAACGGAATCATTTTGGAAGCGTTCGGAGCTGTGTCGACACAGCTGACCCAACAACAGCGCGCCACACGAACGAACAGCCATAGCCAACAGGACGTCTCTCTGAACGTTTGCTTCGCGAGGTTGCGCTGTTCAGAAGCACATGCAAACCGCCCAGTGCGCGATGCGTCCCACGCCCGATCGTTAAAATCCCTCGGCATCGTGTCACAGCACAAAGCACACGTAGCACACATTAGATATAAATTTCTGACGACTGGTAACTAACGCGAAGGCTATTAAATGCGCATATGATTCCGACCATCGCAAAGAGAGGCGTCTACCTATTCTGCAGTGATCACAGACAGTCACTGAGTGCGCTGCCAAGAATATCATTCGTCGGTGCGGTCCTATAGTACGTGGTTGAAGAGAGAGAAATCGAACAGGGCGAGCGCCACAGTCGGCTAGTGATGTACACCAGGACCGTACTGAGGATGTACACGATACTGTAACAACTCCGCAGGCACTGTGCTAGCCCAAGCCGACATAGAATGGCTCAGTTGGACGTCGTATATGGACCAGAAAAACTCTCCGGTTCTAATGGCATGCTACTGCGCTTTGCATTTAGGAATCACACGCACCCACAACGATATAGAAGGATGTATAGGGAAAAATAACCCATGTTATATTGCGCGATCCGTGCTATTTAAACGTTGAGGTTCGAACGTTGTGTGAGTTTCTCATCCAGCGATGACATGAAGGTCTACGGTCGAGTCCTTTGGCTGGTTCCTCTCTTAACCGTCGCGATAGCATACGGCATGACACTCGTTGGTAAGCGGTACTTGACTGGCTCGTAATACGAATTGAAGCGGCATTAACATGCATATATTTTTCCACTAAAACAGTTTGATGCATTTCAGCTAGACTAGAAGAATGTTTGGCTAGTGATAAACTATATTCTGTGTCAATTCTGTTTGGTTGTAAATGTTTTTGTCTCTATGTGTGTCCGATGGCCAAATGTGATGATTCTAACCTAAAATCACATTATGAAAAAGGCAAATTAGGCGCTCTCTTTGGAAGACGACACGTGTTAATAATATCGTCGTATCGTGATCCAAGATTCGTATATGCTAGGATTCACAGTTCAATTGCTGCAAGTATCGACAAACTAGTGATGGCGTAATGTCCTGCGATGCTGAAATCACTATAGTAATAATTACAAATTGCTCGTATAGCTTTGTTTTGACCGACTGGTAGCTTATTCAAAACATGATAAGCTAACTTGTTTTGCCGAGTGCGATCTTTACTCCTCGTTGCCCACCTGTGATCCACGACCAATCTTGCTCCGAAAACTACTTATTTTATCATCTTTAAATTTTTCGCAATTAGTAACTTTGCTAAGCCGCTGAACCAAATCTCCCATAGGTCCTACAGTACCGCACCTGACTTATTTGGGGTAAGTGTCATCACACCTGCTCGCAATCAAGGCCCAAAATACAATGGCAAAAACTATCAACCAGTCTCACAGTAATTTACATTATTACACTTTGGGAAGGATGCTCGCAAAAGCAGTATATGTGTTCCCTTTTAAATTATGTCTATGTCCCCATTGAATGTTTTTTACACCGAATAAATGTGTTGCGCTCGGAGAGCATTCCCAACAAGTTGTTTACATATTTAGACTGAGTGCAAAAATTAAATCAATATAATCAAGCTAAAAATACATACTTAAAAATGTATTCGTATTTTAGTTGGTTTGGCCTGAAATATATACCAGGCAATTCTAATGCGAGGTTCTTGAGCGTATTCACCCTTATTAGATTAGCATAATTCTTAGTATGATGATGCACAATTTCAAGGATACCTCCTATTTTTCTGCTTGCTTTTCTGCATACGTTCATATCTATACATTATTGACAACACCAAAAACAAGCATTTGGAAGACCAAGCAGGTTTACATATTTAATAATTTAATTAGTCTTCCTTCAACAGCTCCTTGCCACCGATCAATCACCTTTTCTGTCATTGAGCGGAAATCATATTCCGTTCGCTGCAGGGGGTCAGGAACAAAGAATAATAGCTTCCTAACGCATACCTAGGATACTCCAAGAATAATAGCTTCCTAACGCATACCTAGGATAACTACTGACCAACGACTGGTATGCCAACGAGCACGATGGCGTTTTCTGCTCGGAAACGAAACTGGATTCGTTTCAGTTTTGGACACGACGTCCACCGCTGCGAGATGACGCAGTTCGCGTTCTGCCAAAACGCGACCAACTCGTTCGAATTTCTCGAAGACTGCGAGATCCACTGCCTGGGCCACGAGACTGCGCTAAGCAGACAACTTGAACAGGAAGCCAGAGATCATATGGTGCAGGATAGCGACGAACAGGTTTCCCGTCGGCGACGCTCAACGCTTCTCGCTTAGACATAAGCAGTGATCGCCAGTCAGTTAAAAATTCAATTGATTTGCTAGTTTTTGTCTAAAAACAGCTGCCCTTCAAGCCGCCGCGGTCTATTTTCCTGCTTTTCCTGCTGTTGTGTGCGCTTTATATATATATATATATAAATATATATATATATAGAGAGAGAGAGAGAGAGAGAGGGAGAGAGGAGACGTCACTGTCCGTAGCAGATTGAAAAATCAAAACAACTTCCTACACTGAACCAACTTGATGTACTTACCTTGGTTATCTCAATATAAACACATATGTATGTATGCTTTTTTTTCTAGAACAACAAATGTAGACATTTATTTATATAACTTTTTTTATGTACCGTATCTATGCTTTTGAAAAGTTCGACTGGTAGCACTACTCTATGGTAAGCTTGTTTTCGTTGTTTGTTTCTGACAAAGGATAAGACTTGTAAGACTTTACTGTATACCGCATATTGGTACGAACATCTCACTCCGGTCCAATGTTTCACCTCGCTGTCTGCTATAGTTTTCGCGATATTTGACACACTTTGACGCAGTATTATTCATTTCGTATGTATTTGTATTCTTCAACCTCAAATAGTTGTTAGTAGAAGTCAAGGGGCGAGACAACGGCCAGGCAAAATTGCATACAGGCAAACATATAGTTTGTGTAAAGCGCTCCTATATACAACAACTGACTGCAGCAATCAGACCACGACCTGACTGCAACAAAAAGTAAGCATTTTAGAACTAGGGCTGTTTGCAGCGTTTTCTCATATGTAACATCACAAGCGACAAAGCGATTCTAGTTGAATTATTGATAACACATATTTATAACGGTCTTAGTATCAATAAAAAGTATTTGGTTTGATTGCACAAAACATAATGAGGATCTACAACAAAGTTATATAAATAAGCGCCATATTCTAGGTGTTATAAAAAATAAGAATGTAAGTACACATGTTTTTATAATGTGACATGGACCTACTCATCACATTACTAAGCAATCATTAATAAATATTAATTGACTTTACTCACGCAAATAGTTGCAGTTTGAACTGCTTCGGAGTACGCGCAACACTGTAAATCTCGGTGCTTTTAGTTGAGCATTATGGAGTGTCACACGAATTACGCTCTATTCAAATGTGTTCGGAAAGCTAGCCTAAAGTGTGGATTGCAAATATGTATGACGAAATACTATTGGCGCATCATAAATATAATTTTGGATATCATATATAGAGCAGCAGGCGTAGTCGTTCTTTCTTAATTTCCGCGGTTACGTGCCTCTACGACGGCTACAACCTATCGTTAGTGTTTTCATGTTTAACCGACTGGAACAAAAATTCTGTTGTCAGAGCAACCTAAACCTTTTTTCCGGGCGGACTCTCAGCCAACGTTTAACGCCCACGGATTTGCTGTCACATTGCTTTGTAAGACGCGCTGTTACACACGACATCTCCGATCGCGAGCGTTGAGCATTTGGCGCCGCAGTATTCGTTATTTTGGAGCGCGCCAGCAGACGCCACTCGTCTCAGATATGATCAATATGCTACAGGTCAACGGCGTCAGGTCAGAATACGACGACATCACGCGCACTAACAAGAAACACGAATCTGTGTAGAGAACAAGAGTGAAACTTATACGTTGAATAAACTAGGTCAAGAGGTGAGAGGGACAAGCGAGAGGTGCGGCGTGGTTCGTAATGCTAACCGAGATCGAACCGAATGACTCATTCGCAGAGCAGCATTCAACGGGAGTGGTTAGCTGCCACTCGATAAAGTAGCCGCGGGATATCTCGCCTTCGGGGAGAGACCCAAACTCCAGTACGTAGCACCTTCGCTTGGCTACCTCGGATCCTTGCGATCCACCCCCAGATCTAATTGTTGTCAATTAGTAATAAGCGTTAGGTACGTAACACGCGCCTCAAAAAGACAAATGCCCAACGGTGAGGATCGAACCCGTGCTGCACCTATGTGTCTACTCCGGTAACAAGGCGCACGCGAATGCACCACGCCACCGGGCTCCACTGTCAGGCCACGGGACTGCAGTAAAGCCTATGCTGCGGTGAGCGCATTGTAGTGGTAAGGTGGGTCGAGGCGGACCGGCAGAAAGATAAAAAAAACCTAACACGTGTTTAAGTGGGCTCAGAGCTTTCATACATCGTAGAAACCCTATTGTGCTCAATTTGACATACACGTGTAACAAGACTTATACTTATATGAACCAACTATAAAACGCTTAATTCTTTAACGTACTCGTTCAGGTGTAGAGCGACGTTCACACTCATACACGATTCTCTGGAAAAAAGCTGCAATGCAACGACATCTAATAAAGCTTTTGCCAGGTCACACTCCTTTCATTTTCACAATAAGCATACACTATGCACAATTTCGATGTTTTGTAAAATGTAGCCAGGGTCATTGAAGCTAAGCTCGGGCCTTGTTGAACAAGTTTTAAAGCAATTCAAATTGCTCGTGTGTTCCTTGACAGTTGTGCTGCCACTAAGACTGATAAGTATACCGTAGATATGTCAATCCGTCTGGTTATCGGTACCTTAAAGATATGCCTCAGGATGAATTAGTAGGGGACGGATAATGGTTTATAATTAAAAACAACCTCCTTACAAAACTTTTTAAATTCTAGGTAACTTCTGCCTAAATTGTAGAGATCAAATGCATGTGTCGATGTTAGTTGTAAGCGCTCGGCCATTTTTTTTGCTGATGACTTTACAATCTAGCATATGGCAGTGGCAATTTATCGTTATTAATGGTTGACCACAACAAATAAAATGTTTGATATAGACAAATAGTAGTTCTTCAATTTAATGATCGTATTCCTCTATTCGTATATATTCAATGCACTGAGGGCCGGACATATTACGCTATCTAGGGTTTCCCCAACAGTCCTTGTCGCATATGATCGCTGACTCTCAGCGGTATGGTTTATCATCTGTTCTCAATGAGCATCGCTCAAAGAAAATTCGATCAATAACAGGGATCGAACCAGAGACACCCCGGTAGATGACAATCATGACTAGCGCACTAGTCCCCTAAACCACGCCGCCACCCCTACTCGGATCTACGGAAAGTTTGCTATAATTTGATATGCTGATCTCGGGTGCTAGCCCAGAGAGAGTGTTTATCATATGTGTTATATCTATTATATAAAGGCATACTGCACATTGAAGTTATTAAATTATATTTGTGAACTTGATGATAAACGTCTTTGTTGCACTAGCCCATGCATGTAAAAGCTCCATAGTTCAGGATTATCCTAAAACTGGCTGGGGCTCGGTTTATACAGTGCAAGACATCGTAAATCAACTTTGCGATGTCGCAGGCTTAGTCAATGTTTAATAGTAGTGCGCTACTCTCTGCTAGAGCAGTATCGATGATGCTTTTTAACGACTTGTCCAAGGCAAAATTACGATTTCAGAGAAAGTAAACACGTCTCCTCCAATTAGGGCTCGGTCGAAGGACATAAATGCTCATGGAGACCGCTGCCGAGCTTCCACGGCCGCGGCGGGCAATTCTCCTTCCACTCCTCGAGGCAGTGATCACAGGTCTTCCTCGATGGACATCCTTAGACCTACTCGCCTAAATAAGAATTCGTCACCCGTTACGGTAAAGTAGTCAGTATTTTAATTTGCAGCATATATTATTCAAGCCAAGAAAGCCGGTTTCTTTGAGACCTGGCGAATAGGCATATATCCGCTTAGCGTTCTGCCAATTAGCGATCTCTGAACAGAAATAATGGCAGGGAAAGATATAGCTGCTATTTTTCATGTACCGCGTCTATGGTGTGTTTTTAAGGTTACACTAGTCGTTAGGTTTTTGCGCTGCATAATACACGATAACCCTTGTACCTTTACACAGCAAGGTTAACCTATAAATTGTCGTAATTTCATTTATTTTTCCTGCACTGCACATCTTTTTATTCGTGTAATTGAGCAAAAATACGAGTAAATATAGCCAGGTTTATTATTACACAGGTTGTGTAGAAATAGTGCAGTTAAAATGTATACATATATCTACATACACACACACTTTGCGGGAGTAACTATGACTCTCTTACCGGCCTTGGTCTGCTGGCGCGCGACTTCCGCGCGCTACGGGGACCTTCACGAAGCCCCCTTGTAAGTTAGTCAGACGGTACAAACTCGCGTGTTTTAACAACTAACCGGGGGGCAAGGCATACGATAGAAACTGGGTGTCAATGAATTTATATTGTCATCCTGTCGTGGCCCATTCGAGGGCTGTTTAGGCTATTGCCAATACGGGGGGACCGTTCTGCACGAGGACCCCCGGGCCGGACGGTTAATGCCCCGGGTGACACCCGGTGGTACCGTCCGGGACGCCTGCTGCCTTGGCTTAATAGGCAAAATGAGTGAGAAGTTACACATTTTCATGTGTAAAAACTATGACATTATCACGCGAGCTTGATTATCTAGGCTGGCTAGGCGGGACTAGGGTACAGGAGGCAGCATGGTATCTACCGCAAGGTAGATTACTATGTCAGCATACACATGAGACCGAGGGATCGTGGAACCCGGGGATTGCGCACCGTACGTGGTAAAACCCTAGTCTCTACATGACGGGTTAGATCGGTCCAATATTTTCCATTTCTGGTTTTGCATGACTTCGGTGCTTAAGAAATCCCGCATCGATTTCAGCGGATCGCTTGTACTTCCATGTTTTGAGGCAGTTGACGTAATTGGAAGATGCAAGCAGGTTGAATCGTCGTCTTATCTCTTCGACGAATAGGGGGTGTCAGTGAGGACATAGATAAGCCGATTGCGGGCTGAACGATAGAGGCCCAGGACTTCCATCCTTCCTTGATATGTTACAGGAGACAGCGGCCGTTCGACGTTAGAAGCAGCCCTAAGTAGGGAAACTTACTAACGTAAGGTTGGTCGGAACCGGCCAACCGAAGTCCATCGTTTGCAGCTAAGCGCCCGCGTCTTCTTAACTTCATTGTTACTGTTTTCGTCAGGTTTACGGCTAATCTAAGCTCAGACGTGGCCGCGTGAAGTTTGGCTAAAGCTTGTTGAACCTGAAAGCGACTCTTCCCGTAGATGACGGGATCATCTGCGTGCAATATTACGTCTACGAGATTCCTCAGACCCCATCTTTTCGCGGGTAGGTTTTTAATTAGGATTGAGAAGCGTGTGTGCTTTGTAGTCTGAAGAAATTGTTGTTGTTGTTGTTGATGTTGCCGTTGTTGTTGTTGTTGTTGCCGTTGTTGTTGTTGTTGATGTTGCCGTTGTTGTTGTACAGTTGTTGTTGTTCCCGTTGTTGTTGTTGTTGTTGTGGTAGCTGTTGTTGTCGTCGTTGTTGTTGTTATTGTTATCATTATTGATGTTGTTGTTGTTGCTGTTGCCGTCTTTGTTGTTGTTGTACAACTGTTATTATTGTTGATGTTGTTGTCGTTGTCGTCGTCGTCGTTGTTATTGCTACAGTTGTTGTTGTTGTTGTTGCTGTTGCCGTTATTGTTGTTGTTGTCGTCGTCGTTGTTATTGCTACAGTTGTTGTTGCAGTTGCCGTTGTTGTTGTTGCTACAGTTGTAGTTGTTGTTGGTGTGGTGTTGTTGTTGTTGTTGTTGTTGTTGTCGTTGTTGTGGTTGTTGTTGTCGTTGCTGTTGTGGTTGTCGCAGTTCGATAGTTAGATTGATAGATCAATTAGACAGAGAGACAACAAGGGAGAAGGGATGGGTTGATGCCGTCGATCGTCCGTACGTGTTGTCTTCCTGCGTTGCGTTTTATAGGGTAGAAAAGTGCACCGCCCGCGAGGGCAGATGCTGTCTGACTGCCGTGAAAGCTACTGCCGAGCACAGTGTGGAAAAGAAGCACTTTTGATTATAATGCATTTATAAGCACACACACTTCACTCTCTTGCTGCCTATTTAAAATAAGCATAAGCTGTTTTTCTTCACATTCACATATATATATATATATATATATATATATATATATATATATATATATATATATATATATATATATTGAGAGCAAGCAGGGATGACAACGTAAAAAGAGCAACCAATTATCAACTTGACGACGAATTGAACAATCCATGTAAAAATCAGGTACTGGCAGACTAAATCATTTGTATCTATCTCTTCTATCTATCTCTCTCAAGTATCTAAGAGATGTGTGCGGACGTGTCATATACGTTTAGCGAATGTGTAGGCTAAGTAAAGTTCGATCCAGTCGATCCAGAAGTGCGTTTAGGAGACGGTGTGTTATAGATGCCTTGCGACTCTGATATCGTTAATTGTGGGTGACATATATTGCTATACTACAAATGATTGATTATACAAAATTCTTTCTTCTAACTTGTTAGCCAATCTACTTAGGTTTATAGAGATTTTATCATACAAGCGCATTGAACATTACAAATGCTACGTAGACGCACAACAACGTCATTGCTGCACTATTACCTAACGGTAATACCACCGCCGGTGAGCAATAAGACCATATCTTCCGACAGCAGGACGTACATCAAAATTCAAATCAAAGAAAGGCTTCTATTGACTAAATTAGATATTAGCTTGCGTGCAGATGAGCGCGTGAACACGCACACATGCAAGTACACATGTTAAGTCTCAGTAAATACATTTTCTCGCAAACATTTTTGGCACTGGGGCCAATGGGAGAAATTACAAAGGGTTTCCTTGCGGAGTTGGGATCCAGAGTCGCGGTGGCAACCGGCGATAGGAGGGCATGGCAGTTTTTGCTGCAAAGGATATCGGTTGAGGTACAGAGCGGCAACGCAGCGTCGATCATATGTTTATTGCCAACAGGCAAGGGACTCACGTTTTTTGCCGTAGCCAAAGCGGCGCCAGAATTTCACATGTAACCAAATAACAATAAAACTCAAACCGACAACGTAAAAAAAAAATCACTCTCTGGTCGCGCTTTTGCTTACGAAAAATCCAGCGTTTTTGGGAGTTGTAATGACACCCAGTCAAATAATCCAACACTTGCATTCATTTACTTATATACTTAAAACTTGCACTATGATGTGTGACATATTGTATCAAGTTTAACAGGATCTTCCCTTCATCGTATAGTAAACATTTAAAATAATTACTCTTGAAATAAATAGATGTTATCTCATGTTGAACGTGTGGCCACACTATTTATTTTTAGGTGAATATGCATACATAAGTCACATATACATTAAACCATTTATTATATGCACTAAGTCAAGCTGCTTAGTGAGAATATCCTTGAGCAGTTGCCAGCATGATATATTTTGCGCGGTATCCCACATCATCACAAATAAAATGTTCATTGGGATCATGAAAACCCACTGTTCTGCACACATATATAACGAAAGCCATGCACCGCGACGTTAGCGAGTTACAATGTGCCGGTTCGGACGATTGGAGCTTTTACAAGCTTCATTTGTCATGTCCCGTTCAAAATTTAGAGTCTACCTCGGCCATGTTATCTTCATATTGACAAATAAAAGCTGTGCAGGCTGGCGTCTTTTGGAATTTGGTCGTATATCCTCGGTGAATAGCGGTGTTTCGGCAAGCAAGTCGACAGGGCGGCTTTAGACGTTGTGTGTAGGCCCACGGCTCTCTTTAGGAATGCAGGTTAGACCTTGCCGCAGAGCTTCCGCAGTTAGGCTGCATTGAACTTGGAATCCGCTGGTCCTATACAAGGCAAGGTCACTAGCATAAAGAAGGATCTCCGCCCGTCCCGACTCGCGGTTTCCCACGAGGCGATGAGACAGATGACTCAATAGCAGAGAAAGCAGTGCACTGAGGCTATCCCCCTATGCAACGCCAGTGTTTCACATGAAAGGGGCTAATTTGTCAGATTTATTATCACACATGTTGTGTAGAAAAAGTACAGTTAAAATATATGCATATGTATACATACACACATTTGGACTTATAAAATAATAGAAAGGGGCTAATTTAGCCACTACATCTTGAATGGTTGGGTTCTCTCGCAACAGCGCGCAAAAAACCCCGATTATATTGGCAGGTACTCCTGATTTGGCCAGTTCTAATAGGAGAAAAGAGCTTTTTTGCATTTGTCTTTGTCACATTCCAAATATTTTCTAGTAGTATCTGGCTAGCAGTAAAAATTGATCTGCCGGGGCGGAATCCAGGCTGCTCGGTGGGGATGATACCACAAGACTCATGAAAACGCAAAAGACAAACAGTGGGTATTGCTGAAAGGAGTTTGTAACAGCAACTCTTCTCGGTGATTCCTTGCCAAAAAAAAAAATTATTTATATATATATATATATATATATTAAACGAACGCAGGAATAATATAACCTCTAATGACCAGGTCCAGGGCTCTCCGACCACTAGTCTGAAACGGCACGTTTTGGTGTGCTGAACTGTATCAGTCGCGTCGGCATGCTGCCATAAGCGACGCCGGGTAGTGGAAAGCGAATCGATGTAAACCAAATTTGCAATAGCTTATTATATACTGGACGCGTTGAGCGTTCCTCTGTCGACAATTAGGGATCGATACACTGATTTATTATTCGCTAGGCGTGCGTACCTATTTACGCACACGTTATTACACCCGAACCTACATGCAGTCTGATTCATTACCGCAGTATTTTTGGCGAAGCAATTTGGTAATGAACTGGAGTGCCTCCTCGTAAAACAGTTGGATTGGGACCCTCTCAGCCAGGCTTCATGGCGTGCGATAGCCACAAAAGGTGCCGAGTTCTCTCGACGCTTAAATATAGTAGGTAAAGGGTTTACCTGAAAGCTCTTGAAATCCTAACAGCCGAACAAGGTGGCCTTTAAGCCTGAGCACAACACCACCATTGCATGCGTTGAACTATTTGGGTACATTATGGCATCCGTGAAAGTAAAGCACCAAAGTTGACCTTTGACATCGCGCCGCAAAATATTGTTCTGCAAAATCTGGCACCGTGGATACAGCTCTAAACTTGCTACAGTTGTGCTACGTTCTAACCAAATAAATACGCGAAGAAGGAGCTTTGGCTCATAAGCCAAAACGATAGGGTAGCTTCAAGGTGTTGGTCATATGCGAAGGTCGTTGCTTGTATTTTCGGCATGCAGATACGATTCAACTAGACACGAACAATCTGCGCTATTAACACACGACCTGTTGAGCTCGGTGGCGTGCCAGGTGCATTTTTCAATTCAATTTAATTTAAATGCACCTTTATTTTTGTCAAAGGGGGGATAATTTTTTGCGTGCGCCTCGCGACCGAAGAAGACACATAGGTGCACGGATTCGAGCCCCACCATTGCACACATGTGTTTAAGGGGTCCGTCTCACGAAGCAATGCAAAAGCTGTCCCGTGAATGTTAAATGCTGGTTGAGGGTCAGCCCCAAAAAAGTTTAACACACAATCTGCTCAAATGAACAATTGCCTGCTACATTATTCGCAGTTCAACAGCAAATGCTGCTTCCTAACTACTCGATAAATCACGCAAGACCCTTTAATATAAGCAGAGCGGCTCTAACGGGTCTGCCTTTGCTGCCGCTGGTGATACCGTTGTGCCAAATGCAGTTGTCCAGCTGGATTAAATGCAATTTGCAGAATTGCCAAACCTTGATGGCAAATAAGTAGATTAGCCAGCACGGACAAATGACAGGACAACGGTGTGTCTGCGTCAGCCTCCAGCGTACGGCGAACCTAACAATATGATGAAGAACAAATACAGAGCATTATTGTTGATCCTCTTCATGCGGAGCACAACGCTCAGGGGTCGCATTTATTGACAGCCTGTTGTCGTACTACTTGGTCGAATATTAAAGAACTGAGTTAAGAGCTAGACACACTAGACGAAATACATACATATTGTTTATTTCGCAATCACATTGCACTAGAAGAAATCTGCATGTCCGTACGCTGTTAAGGGAACAAGTTTAAAGTTGCAACAATGTAGCCTGAACGGGTCCAATTAGTCAGTGGTTCGTGGCGTCTCCTACCTCGCGTTTGTGTCGGTAACCGGTGTGATAACAGCTTGCCAAATGTTTTTTGGTGCCCAAGTATCAGGGTAAGATCTCTCGAACGAAATCTGCTAGTTCTTATGGCAGGAGAAGATGTCCGTCCCTACAAGCGCAAGTTAATGTTGCAACATAAGAACAATTAACCTGCATCCGTTAAATCAATCTTAGAGTAGACTAAAGAGAGCTCTATTTCTTTAGAAGATTTTCGCTATAATGCTACGCTTAGTGGTAGAGCGCGTGATAGAGAGTTGTTACTAGTGACATCTCTGAGCCTTATCATGTAGAAGTTGTCCTGCGCTGGAAGTGACAACGCAGGGAATGTGCATTTTTATGAGGAAACAGCAGCAGTTGCAAACGTGTTACATATGACGTCAATGCGTTCGTTCACAATTGCGGAAAATGTCGTCGGACCCATTAATTGCATCTAATTATATGGCGATCATGGTATAATTCGTTTTCCTATAGACAAATTTGATCTCAGCTGTTAGAAGCATGGGAATGTCAGCCGAGTCATTATCGCTAGATATTTAAAAAGGGAATACAGCATATGCAAGCGGAGTTTTATGAAGCTGGACTAGTCTAAACTTCGACAACATCTTAGTGCGTGGGTTACGTACGAGTTGACTGATTTAAACAGGGTCAGGTTTCTAATTCGGTTTGTAATTGTTTCTGCGGTGTCGCAATTATAAAAATTAGATTTTCAGCAGCACCAGTAACAACAACGGCAACATTGCGTTGACGCATAGCGCAGACCTTATGGTCAGTTTTCAATTGGAGCAGTGCTAATAAATAAATCGTCTTTATTGTGTTTCAATCAGTATATATATATATATATATATATATATATATATCGAAGGACCGTCGTATCGAGAGTATAAGTAATCGTAGCGTTTTGTCTTTTACTCAGTTTACAACGATTTATTTTGTTGTTGGCATTATGGTTATATGCATATAGAGCCCATCCTGTTCTACAAAAATATGGAATTTGCTTTTTTAACTATTATTTTCTCTTTTCGTTTTTTTCAGGTTTAGACATGGAATACCCAGGAAGCAGAACTCAGCATTTTTGACACCTGCTCTTCTTCGCTTTTCATAGAGGTTGAAAAGCTGCCGAAGCCGCTCGGGACATTTGCGATGTGTACGTAGAAGATGTCTTAAGCGAGTCTACAGCACAAAAATAATTTGTGAAGTCACAAAGGCGACTTTACCTGGGCAATATGCTTTGCACTGGAAGACCTTCTAAGTTTGACAAAGAACGTCTGAAGGCTTTTTAGGAGAACGATCGATTTGTAATTTGGCCAAAAAAATAGACTGCCGTGCGATGACAATCTCCAATCAACTTTAATTATTTAATTAGTTTTACTCAGACTTGGAGCGTGGTAGCCTCATGCACTCAACGAAGAAAACAGAACGTGGCCATTTTATCAGCACGTGGCGTTTGTAGGAAGGCACCTGGTAATTATTGGTCTGCTTAAAGAGAGATTAATTTCAGGCTGGCGTTCCACCATAAATCGTTGTTTCCAAGAACTAGCTATGTGGAGAAACAGTAAGAACGATCATTCTTAACTGTTGTAAATTTAATTATGTATATGTGCTGAAAACATACAGAGCAGAGCAAATGAAGAGCGGTAGGAAGAAGGTAGACAAGCAGGGAGATAAGGAGGCAGCAAAGCTATAAAAAAAGCGCAATTTAAGATCTTATTTACACCGTTTGACGACCGCTGGATTAAGATCGTTCAGTGCTCGTTTTCCTCGGTTCTGTGATCTGCATAGTCTACATGTAGCAACATTTTTTAAACAAAACGACTGAAAAAGACGGATAATCACTAATAATTGACCACTACGTTCTAGAAAAATTATGCATTATAAAAATTTAATAAACGTTAAGATGAATGCACCAGGTAAATATAGCATATGCCTGTCGATCGGGAGTATCCTATTCAATGTTTGTCCTTCTTGTGTGCATCTTTATAATTTTTTGGAGTAAACCTGCAAATCTAAGAGTGAGTCACTCAGTTGGTGTTATATATAAAAGTTTCTCTTTTGAATGAGGAGGTAGATAATGATACTTTACAAAATAGGCGACCACTCACGTTTGCACCTATAACGTATCGAATATTTATGCAGGTGTTTAAAAGTAGAAGACAGAGTATTCTTGAGCCAGATGAGAAAATAGAAGAATGGCAGTGCGGATTTAGGAAAGGGTGTAGGCTAGATGATCATATTTTTTTATTTAGTCAGGTTGTGGAAACATCGAGATTGGAGGGACAAGGGTGTGTGGCAACATTTTTAGATCGTGAAAAAGCATATGATATGGTGCACAGAAGAAAATTGTATCAGATTAGGTTGGAGGAGGGTTTTGAGAGAAGATGTGGGTTACTAGAAAACATTTACAGTAATAATAATAATAATAATAATAATATCAGCCGGACAATCTAGAGAGGTTGTAGTCGCTAAGGGGACCAGGCGAGGATGTCCGTTGTCAACTCCGAATTTTTCAAAATTTTTATAGAGAGAATAGCTCGAAGGGTTAATAGCACGAGTTTAGTATGCAGGCAGATAGGGAAACGAGGCATTCTCCGTTCGGCGACATTTCGAGTCAGACCTTACGCTGCGTGTTATCATCCATTGCCCGAGTCTCCCGCGTAGTAGTCACCGCCTTGCTGAGCTTGCATCCCCCAGCTAACTTAGCGTAGCGTATATCAATACACCAGTGCTACTGTTTTCTGATGGTATGGTAGTGTTAGGGCGTGGTCTAGGGGACTAGTGCGCTAGTCATGGTTGTCATCTACCGGGGTGTCGCCGGCTCGATCCCTGTTGTTGGTCGAATTTTCTTTGAGCGATGCTCATTGAGAATAGATGATAAACAGCCATACCGCTGAGAGTCAGCGGCCATGCTGCCACAAGGACTGTTGGGGAAACCCTAGATATCTTAACATGTCCGGCCCTCGGTGCATTGAAGATATACCTCAGGTTAAGTGCCAAGCCCGTAGGGGACAACGGAGGATAGTCTAGAATTAAAAACAACCTCCTTAAAAAAATGTTTTTAATTCTAGGGCGTGGCACTAGCGAAGCTTAACAAATGTTGAATGCATGTAGGCAAGCAGCGGAGAAAATGGACATAGTGTTTAATGAAAATCAAGCGCAATTTCAGTATTTAATGGGGTTAGGGGGTAAAGGAAGCTTGGGTCGTATACAAGTATCTTGGGGTGATTATGACTACAGGGGATGAATATTTAAAGAAGAAGAGATATTACCGAGGAAGAAGGCCGAAAGAAGAATATAATAAGGCCCATAATTAAGGGCCTCTGGGGGCTTAATAAATATATAGTAACAAGGAATATATAGAGGGCCATTAATGTACTAGGTTTGACTTTTGCTAATGCTTCTCTGGTTCACGGCGCAGAGATGGGAAATAAAATAGAAACAATACAAAAGAAGTGATAAGATCTGCATTGAATTGCCGTTTTAATTGCACCAGGGGTTTCTTGAAGGGGGAGGGGAATGTCAAAATGTATACACATGAAAGTTCAAAGTAAGCTAAGATTTAGTATTAGGATTAGAAATATCACAAATGTGCAGCTGGAGAAGAAGATCAAAACGAATTGAGATCGCAGAGTAGAGTTTGCAGCTATGGAAATGGGGTACAATAGGGTTCGCAGCTATGGCAATTGGGCCAGCAGTGGGTAAGAGCGGCACCAGAGGGTATCGGAGAAAATGGTGAAATTGAAGGTAAACAAGTCATATTCAGGTAAATGGATATTTGCCATAGGTTCCAGATCGAGTTTGGTAGCTATATATAGAAAGTACAGAATGCCAAGCTTGTGGGCTAGGGAATGAGTCAATCGAACATATTTTAAAAATTATTTTAAAATTACAGCCTTGGGGGAGCAGACACA
This sequence comes from Dermanyssus gallinae, assembly GCA_003439945.1. Classification (NCBI taxonomy): domain Eukaryota; kingdom Metazoa; phylum Arthropoda; class Arachnida; order Mesostigmata; family Dermanyssidae; genus Dermanyssus; species Dermanyssus gallinae. The sequence goes on from QVRM01001070.1 coordinate 45,781, forward strand.
TAGACCACATAGACCTGTCGGAGGCTCTATGTTTTTATTATATATAATAGCTTTAGGATCAAATGTTAGAAAGGACTCAAACCAGTGATCTATCGCCGGCTATCTCTCCGAATCTACCTTGCCAAAGGTAAGACTAGGCAATATTGTGTTAATAGACTTTTCAGATATTGGACGCAGGGATTTGCTTTAGAACGTACTTTAGGCCAATTTTACAAAGATGTTTGTTTTTCTCATATGCGAACATTCTCTCAAATATCATGAGCGAAACGAGCAAATGTGTGGATGTATTAGCTGCCCACTGACGTTCAATGGCAGAGGCTCGCGCTCGGGTTTACTAGCGTACGCTAGGCAGTTATGATTCGCATCACGATGGGTATTGTCTAATATCAAGTCAAATTTATAGGACCAGAGAACGGCTTTCTGTCATGATCGTTCAGTTCTATCACCCGCATCCTCTGACTGAGAGCAAACACGACAATGGCGCTCTCCTCATCACGGCAGCCTGACTCTTGCCTAAATCGACTCTAGTGTTCGTTCTTGAGTCCCTCCCTTGAATCCACGCCACGCGCTCATGACGACGCTACCCGCACGATTTTCGCATGTCCAGGTTCGCCTTGACGTTTGGCTACTTTGAAAGTACGCGCAACTATACGCGGGCGAAGACGTCTTTTTTCTTTACGTATGTACAAGTACCCGTGCGATAGTTACGAACGTGCTCAAGGGGCAGAAGTTGACTCGACCCGCGCCACTGCTTGGCTCGTCGAGCAGCGTACGATTACTATATGAACCCAGCTAAGGCTGTACACTAGTCACGCGTATACAAAGATAATCATCATACGTCAATGAAGACTTGCCGGTGCCGCACCCTGGCCGCACCATAGCGAACTCAGCAGTAATGTGAAATTGTCGCTGCCAGAGGATAATAGCGAATGGCTACAAGGCGCAACCGTATGTTGTTTGTTATATACCTGCCTCTGCCAGCGCTGTCAACGCGCCCGACAGCTGACCTGACAGTACCAGCTGTCAGGCCTCCGTAGACAACCTCCAGTAGAGACATCATAGTCGACATCCCACTTTAGAAGCGAGCGAACTCAACCGAAGAAGATACGGTCTCTTCGTCAAGAGCTGCAAAATTGATTCTAGAAATTGTAATATGGCTTCAATGCTGTATCAGTTATTAATAGGGAATTGTTAATGAAATTATAAAAAATATACTTTTTATTATTTATTTAACATATATATATATATATATATATATATATATGCATATATAAACTTGACCCGACAACTATAGCGTACAGACGTGCTAGCGAGTACTCCGTGACAAATATAATAACCTTGAGAGCCGTCTCTGCGGCAAACGCAACCACCGGCACTTCTGTTCAGCACCAAGTTCCCGACAACTCATCGAACGAGAAATTTCCAAATTTGTACTTTCGAATACCTAATTTAGCAGGTGCCAAATCGAACGTCGCAACGTGCGACAAATGCGGCTATGTTCAACGCTTCCAACGTGCAACAATTTGGGCAGTGCATGGCGTAGAAAAATGACTTAACAAATACTGGACCACACATTCATTAAATTCTCAACCAGTACGATCTATGAGCCTAAATATACATGGGATTTGCTTCCTATTAGAAGAGCTATCAAAAATACAATACACAAATCTCATACAAATGGAATGGCCTGTGCAAACCTATACTGCCACAAGCTTCACTAAGGAATTATCCTAGGAGACAAGGCTCCCACAAGAGCTTTGTTACTATCACAAAGGTCCGACAAAGACGATCGCGTAATCAAGCAATTTTTCGTGCAATCCCCCAAACTGCAAAGCAATTTGCCCTTATGAAGGGAAAGCCATTTTACTACAGAATCAAGGCATCGTGAAAATTGAGGGGGTACAAACACCCCAGCTTCAGCCACGGCACTCTATGCAGGAATGATCTCTCGCGTCAAGAGCAAAATCAAGTTCTTTATTCAGGTTTGAAAGACAGCGATCAGTCCCAGTCTGCAGCTCCCTTAGAACAAGAAGCATCTAGGCAGTGGCAGTGGCCATTCCGGAAATCACTGAAGTAACTCTTATAAGGAAAGCGATCCTAGCCAAATGCTATAGCCGAAGCACAGAGAAATGCGCCGAACCCAAACCAGTCGCATTTTCTGGCCAATCTTTTTAAACAAAACACTTGTAGACACAAGCGTATCCTCCGTATTTATGACGTATCCTAGCGTCGTGCCTAAATGCCCGAGCATCTACATACGAAGGCGTGGACTATGCAGTCACAACCGAGATCCCTCAGGGGTCCATACTGACACTAGCCCTGTGGTATATAGCCTCCGATGGAATACTTAGACTGCTACTTCCCCGGGGAGTGAATTGCGTCACCTATGACGACATGGCACTGATCTACTCGAAGGCACCTTGGCACATATCCGACAATACCTCCAAACGCTAGGCCTCGACTTGGCTTCGTAAAAAAACGGAAGCAATTAGTTTGAACGACCTGAAGCGTCCTCCACAGAATCCAACACTTACGTTTCGAAGTAACACCCACACCTATGGTTAGGTATCTGTAAGTCGTTATTCCGATTAAAGCTCTCACAGGAACATTTCATGTGCGCGATGCAGCACAAGCTGCCAAAGCCTCAGTAGAACTGCGAAAATTTGGTCTAACGTGTTGTCGTTTGCTTTTCCACGGACATCTTGTTCAATAAACGCGGATTCTATTTCTAGCTGAAGCAGCATCCTTTGATCTGGCTTCTTAAGCACGTCAACGATGTGGAGAATGTCCCGTTGACGCGGTCATGTGGCCAATATTGAAGCAAAATGCAAGCCGTTTTGCGATTACTTCACCTGGCCATTTTAGCTTGTCATTAAAGCTGCTCGACTTTGTGCGGCGATTATCTTCGTTTCCGGGACGCTAGGGTATCTGCTGATAGAAGCCCCATCGTCGTCCTGGGGTTGACTGAGGGACATTCCGAACCTAGTTAGGGTCTTTTAGGATCTGTATAGAAAACACTTGTATGGCCACTGTGGGCACCTTGTTAACTAGTTGGTGTGCTTTAGCCCTGGTAGGCGTGCGCTTCTATAGGGATGTGGCATTTAGGGTAATGCTATATATAGACCACTGATGGTAAGAGGCGGTGTCGAGCGACTATTGCTCTCCTAGTCCGCAAGATAATTTTTTGCAGTTCTGCTGAGGCTTTTGCAGCTTGTCATGCATAACGCACATGAGGTGTTTCTGCGAGAGCTTTAATCGAAATAACGTCCAGATACCTAACCATAGGCGTGGGTATTACCTCGAAACGTAAGTTTTGGATTCTGTGGGGGACGCTTCAAGTCGTCCAAAAACGAATTGATTCCGCATTTTGCGGAGCCAATTTGAGGCCTAGCGTGTGTAGGTATTGTCGGATATTTGCCAAGGTTCCGTTGGTTCTGCGTTAGAGTAGGTCCCCGTCACGGCCGGTGACGATCAGTGCCGCATTGTCAGCATAGGTGACGGAATACACTCCCGGGAAAAGTAGCAGTCTGAGTACTCCATCGGAGGCTATAAACTACAGGGCTAGTGGAAGTACGCATGTGGTATACAGTTGGGCGTACAGGTCGTTCGAGAGAGCGTACAGCGAATGATCAGAAGATCCAGTTTGCACGCTAAGAAGCCCTTCTGGCAACATCGGTTATATACTCGGAGTACCTTAACTTGTTGCTCGTGAAGGCTACGAGGTCATTTACAACTCGAACGTGTTCTACTCCTAACCTCCGAGATTGCAGGAGTGTCTTGCATGTCCATGTTCGGGACGCAGGGCTCCCCATCTACGGATAGACAGGTTCAAATTAAGGGCGTCTGCCCAAGCCTTGAAAGCATTTAACGTGGTCTGAAGGCGGCATCTATCCTATATGGAGCGGGATCAACAGTAAAGTTTGACATCTGTGCGTACACTTTAGCTTCAAATACTGGTAAAATTACACATTTCAGTAAATCAGTGCACACAATATATATACATATGCTGTTCAAACCGTATCGCGACTGTTGTGTTTTTTTCAAAAATTATTCATTTATTCATGAATATCTATTTTGTCCCCTTTAAAGTAATCCCCATGAGATATTATACACTTGTGCCAACGGTTTTTCCAATCTTCGAAGCACTTCAAAAAACCATTTTTTTTAACCTTGTTCAGCTCCTCCTTCGATGCCGTCTTTATCTCGTCAAGCGTAGCGTAACGTCGTCCTTTCATGGGCCTCTTCAGTTTAGGGAACAAGAAAAAGTCACAGGGGGCCAGATCTGGGGAATACGGTGGCTGCGGCATCATTAGTGTGTTGTTTTTGGCCAAAAACTCGCGCACAAGCAACGATGTGTGAGCAGGGGCGTTATCGTGGTGCAAAAGCCAATTTTTGTTCTTCCACAAATCCGGGCGTTTCTGGCGGATTGCTTCGCGCAAATTGCGCATAACTTGCAGGTAATATTCCTTATTGACCGTTCTACCCTGTGGCAAGAACTCATGATGCACCAGTCCCCTGCAATCGAAGAAAACTGTCAGCAAAACTTTCACATTCGACCGAACTTGGCGCGCTTTTTTCGGTCTTGGTTCGTGCGGCAGCTTCCATTGAGATGATTGAGCTTTGGTTTCCACGTCATAACCATAAACCCACGATTCGTCACCAGTTATGACCCTCTGGAGCAAATTTGGGTCGTCGCGGACAGAGTCCAACATCTCATTAGCAATGTTCATGCGATGCTGTTTTTGGTCGCAATTGAGCAATTTTGGTACGAATTTCGCGGCGACCCGTCTCATGCCCAAATCATTGATAAAAATCGAATGGCACGAGCCAATCGATATGTTTAGGTCCTCAGCAACTTCTCTAACGGTGATTCGACGATTGGCCAATACCATTTTCTCCACTTCATTAATTTTTTCGTCTGTTGTTGAAGTGCTCGGGCGTCCGGCACGCTCTTCGTCGTTCACATCTTCTCGGCCTTCTGAGAACATTTTGTACCACCGATAAACGTTGCTTCGGTCCAAGGTAGCTTCTCCGTATGCCACAGTCAACATTCGGAATGCATCCGCGCACTTAATTTCGTTTTTCACACAAAATTTGATACAGGTTCTTTGATCCATTTTTTTGAATAGGTAAAAATCGAAGACGATCCAAAACACGTGCAAGCAAAGCAGCTGTCAACAATTAAGTGAACATTCAAAATGGCCGAGCTTGTCGGCATAAGTGAGAGACATGAGTAACAACCTAACGCCACAAAAAAATCGAAATTCGAATATACGTAACCCGCGAAAATTTTTCCCCCCGCGATACTTTTTGAACAAACGGTATATATATATATATATATATATGTATCCTGGGATCTAAAGGTGGAGGAAAGGCAAAAACTCTGGGAAAAGAGCTCGAGCAGCAGTAAGGAAGTAGAGAGAGAGAAGACAATGGAAGCATGGCAAGCCAAATGGGACTCCATTCCTTCTGGAGCACCGGGGCACACCCTTCGATCCCTCATCCCAAATATCAAACAATGGATTGAGCGGCCGGGGGGAGAACTAAACCATTATCTCACACAGATCCTCACGGGACATGGGGACTTTCAGACATACCTCTTTCGAATCGGAAAGGCTCCCTCATCGAGCTGCGTTTATTGCCAAGAGGGAACGGAGGATGACTCGACCCACACTCTTCTAAAGTGCCAGGCACTGGAACAGGCTAGAGCTACAGCAATTGCAAAACTCAGGAACAAATGGACCAATGAGGGAGACAAGAAGAGGAGCAAATATTCCAGATCCCCCCAGAGAAACCCTTAAGGAGTTCGTACACTACATATGCGGCACGACTTCTGGGTGGAAGCTAGGAGCAGCTATGGCTACGGAGGTAATGAAAGAGAAAGGAACCCTGGGAAAGCTCAGGAGAGCAAGATTTCCGGCTACTGCACTAGAAAATCACGTTAGTCCGAATGATGCGGCTTCGCAGGTGTTAGTACAAGACACGTCGAACGTCTATAGATATTACTGGCAATGCGACTCTATTCCCACACTAGAGAAACGCTAGCCACGAAACGTTCTGTCAGTCTCGCTGGCATTGAGAACCCACTCACGGCCGTTACTCAGCACACACTGCATTAGCGAGCGTCTGCTTCTTCTGCTGCTGCTGCTGTTGTTGCCAGCTGAAGCGGAGAGAAAACAGACAAAAAAACGACAGACCGAAAAGTGAGGTACGGGTGGGGAAACGAATGGCAACTGTATCATTTGATTGCCATACCCAATATATATATATATATATATATATATATGCCTCACCTAGTGAATTTAATAAGCCTAATTACCCATCACCTCAATCGCAATAAAAGTCTTGACTCGTATCACATCAGACCCACCCTTATCTTCTTCTCCTTCTTGTTCTTTTTCGACTTCATCATCTCTTTTTATCCTGTTACTCTTCGTCGATCGTTTAATATCTCGCGCGCATAATCTATGCGCACCTGTCAGCAGTAATTAACGTCTGCCGCTAACATAAGCCACTAACAAAGCATAACATGGCATAGTGTTGCACAAAACGGGCAATCTACCGGCCAACCGATTGAATGGACAGAGAGCGTAAGCACTGGTGGCCGGGGTTACCGCGGCAAGATAGTTCGAACTGCGTATATATATATATATATATATATATACATATATATATATATATATATATATATATATATATATATATATATATATATATATATATATATATATATATATACATATACATATGCATACGGATGTACAGATATGCATCTCCTATCGTTGCCTATTATCTATGCAGGCGATAATTTGTTGCCGCTTCCATTTGTTTTGTGATTACTGGTGCTGTAGTTGCCGCTGCTGCTGCTGCTTCTGCCCTTTACAAACATGGCCTCTGAAACGTACGCTAGACGGGGTCAAATCCCTCTCTCTGTCATCAATCGCTTAGTGAGCTCATCTCGCAACGTCACGTTATCTCGACTTGATCTATTCACTCTGTCTATGTATCTAGTCTTCTCTCGACGATATGCACACTTTGCACGCTTCCACACCGCATCGAACCAACTGCTAATTACACGAACTTAACGTAGATTAGTAGTAATTAGTAGTTAGTTACTCTGGTGTCGTTCTCGATGGGCCAGTCGCCACTGACCTTGCCGTCTTCGATATATAATGTATGTACGTCTACTCGAAAGTCCATTTATGTCAGGTCTCTGGGAAACGTGAAAACGGCTCAAAATGATGACGAAGATACGCGAGAACGCGTTCTGTAGTGTCTACCCCACCGCACGTAGCAGTCCATAAACAAACAAAGATATAAACGCATACGCGTGTCATATATATATATATATATATATATATATATATACATACATATATATATATATATATATACATATATATATATATACAGCGTAATTTCTGTGTCAAATTGGCCGGCCAGGTCAGACTCGTTAACATTCGGAACGATGCGTGGACCGCCGCATTGATGAGCGTGTCATTCTGAAGTATGGCAAAACACAACAGGATTACACTAACTGGATAAGTTATCGACTGCAGACGTCATGAGGAATCGTCGTAGACCCTCGTGGCGACATGCTACGAGAGAGCACGAGGAGGCACGGAAACACTGTACAGCAAGAGGAGGCAGAGTTGAACTGCGTGCCGCATGTAAGTCGGGCGAGTCCAACAGTGTGGCAGCAAAAAGAATAGCTGTGAGACGATAGGTGAGCCGCGATTGAAATAAACCAACTGAGTCAGTTAGCAGCACAACTTGATATTTTCCTTTGACCCTAAGAGCGCCCGGTTCGCATATACAAGATCTCCCAGAATTCGTCCAGCAAACTTTGGGGTCTAGTACAACTCGGCGAATTTTGTTCTAAAGGAACAAAGGGGCGGAAATGTTTTCTTTTGAAGTGAAGAAACAGTGTCCAACAATTCTCTTGTCACCAGACTGTTACATATATGGCACCTGTAACGGCTCTTCGTGAGTCACATAAAAGTATTCGGTTGTCTAGATGCGACAGTTTTGTTTTTCGCACTTCTACTCTGATAAAAAATGGGCTTTGTCGAAAAATACCTAATAAATTTACTTAAATAAAACTATTCACAAAATCGCTTCATTGCGCTGCATGTCTCTATATGTCCGGACATTGTTCTACACTGTCAGCTACACCGGCGACATTTCCGACAGAACGAGCGCTCCGTGGTCTTCCATGGCTTGGCGCATCGCGTACTGAATCTGTCCTATGAAACTTTTGCACAAGTCCACAAATGGTGCACACCTCACAAGTTCTTCCGTCGACTAACGCTTCGTTTTAGATTTGCCAGGTCTACAATGTATATATACTTATATTTCAAAAGAGCCTTTCGACAATGAATTACATCCTGGTCGGCGTGCTTTACTTTATCGATTGTTTTTGCAGGCACTATTTTGAGGTCGTATTGGACAACGAGTCGAAAACCAACTAAGACAAACCACAACGAAATGTACCACCATGAAAGCAATACATAGTCCATGCTTACTGTTAACAAGGCTGGCGTCTCTCTGCAGCTGGACTGATATGTTCTTTCGGCTTTCTTCTACTGCTAGCGCGCTTTTCCGCGGTAACTGTAATGAGGTCAATAATTGACGTCAGAGTTGTCGCGGCTTGTTAGTGGAGTATATTCAATAATGCAGCTCATTTCGCCCAACATTTCGCCCCGTCATCTGCAGCAGAAGGGATTGTTTGCATTTATCTTTTTCTCTCGTTCCGTCTGCGTGTTCCTCTCTGTCTCTGTGATGTCTATTAGAATTCTCGCTGAAAGAGTTAACTTATGCGGAGTAGCTGCGGTCGCAATATTAACGAAGACAACAACAACAACAACAACAACAACAACAACAACAACAACAACAACAATAACAACAGCAACAACAACAACATCAACAACAACAACAGCAACAACAACAACATTAACAACAACAACAACAACACAACAACAACAACAACAACAACAACAACAACAACAACAACAACAACAACATCAACAACAACAGCAACAACAACAACATTAACAACAACGACAGCAAAGACGCCCACAATAGAAGGAACAACAGCTATGCACATTCGGAAATTTACTTAGCCAAGTTAGCAATCGGCGCATATACGAGGGATCCATTATTAATTAAGCACGGCAAACGAGAGCGACAGAGCAGCAGCGAGAAAGTCACCCTCTCGCCGCTCGTTGCGGTGATCCTCTTCAATTCGTTGTCGCTCCGCTGATAAACCACGCATCATGTAGTTGTTGATGGTGGCTGGGAACTAACGTTCGCTGTCTCCCCGGAAGGTTTCTGGGCTTAAACTTCGTAGCGCGTTCGATGCCATGTCCTATTAGCCAGTAAATAGTCTTGGAAATAACAACATCAACGTCAATTTCAACTTAATAATTCTACAGCATGGCATACTTGTCTAATGTAGCTAAACATAACTGAAATAAATGAAAACAAAAACTGCATACCGCGAATCTAAACTCTCTGGACCATATAGAAGTTTCGCGTTTTTGAGGGCTGCAAAGAGACGAGATTCTTAGCACATGCACACATCGACCGCACGAAGCGCATATGTATATACTTAGGGTGAGTTGGATCTGCTCGGGGACGATGCGTATAAAGGGGCAGACCTGGGCGCAAACACAGTTTGATATACGGGGATTCTGTGGGAACCATGCACTGGCATCGTGCACAAAGGGTCCGGTAGGCCAAGCGGGGGCATCTATTTCCGTTAGACCGACGGTAGGATAAATGAGCGCGGAAATAGTTGCAGAAAATCTAAGCGCAGTAATGTAATCTAAACTAGAACTGGTGATGACTATGCGCAACTGGCGGGAATGGAGACAACAAAGGCGATGATCGAGCGCCTCTTGTTGGGGATAGAAGCGTTACCGTGGAAGGCTCCGATGATCATAGGAGGAGATTTTCTTGCAAGAGCAGACAGGATTGGCTAGGAAAGAACTGTGGTCTTGGTAGACTTACTGGATAAGATCGGCTGTTCGGGTAGTTAACAAGGCGAATGTGCGCACATACGAATGTCATTCCGGGACGTCCGTTACTGACTTATTTGCAAGAGATATAGACGGAAACGACATACAATTTACAGGGGATGACCATTCTTTACAAAAAGGTGCGGTACTCGGAAAACCTATACCTATGGGTATCTGGGTAAAAATTAGAATAATATTCAAGAGCGAGGGAGAGAGGAGGGAAGGCTCAGGGAGGAAGCTTGGCGGCAATGTTCTTTCACAGGAACTTAGCAAGGTACTCACGATGCTAGGTTCAACTCTTGCAATATCTGCTCCCCCTGCCCTAGGGGCTGCCGCCGCCGCCCGGCTTAAGGCTGCCCTAGACAAGGTCGTTGATCTTCTTTGCTGTGGCTTGTGTCTTTCCGACTGGCGACAGCCCAACTAAGGGGCCCGACTTTTCGCCCTCAAGAGGGAGGATGGCCCATTACATGCTCATCCGCATTCCGGAGCTGGCGGCATAGATTCGCATCATCAAGAACAAGGCAGACGTCTCAGGTGCTCTTGATGGACATCAGCTCGGGTTTGCGACACCAAGAGGATGCGAAGCCGCGGTGCATTTAATTCGGTCCTTCCTGGGATTCACTCACTGAAGCCAGTCTTATGGTAAAGCTTGACTTAAGGAACGCCTTTAGCAGTCTCCGAATAGACCACCTGTTGGGTGCGGTCAAAGCTTGGGCACCAAATATGTTTCACTAGGTGGAACTTGCTTGTAAGGAGCTCTCTTGCCTTCGTCAGCCGCATGTGCATTCATTATGTGGCAAACTGGGGTGCAGCAGGGCGATCCAACGCCCTCCCCCTGTTCTCCCTGGCTATTAAGGAGTCAGTTGATTGCTTCGAGCGCCCTTTAAACGTATGGTACTTGGTCGACGGTGGTCTGGCGGTGCTCCCGCTGCAGTTTTGAGGGGCGTTCACAAAGTCGCTGAATTAGCTGAGCGTAGTGGCCTCGGCCCTAAACCCTGCAAGGTGTAAAGTCATATTGTAAAAGCTGCTACTGGATCCGAAGTGCTGGAGGCTCTTTCAGGGTGCAAGCTTCTTGGTATGGACCCACAGCTGCCTATAAGAGATAACTCTTGGTACGTATCTACGGCTGCCCATAAGCGATGGCTGATCAAGCTAGGACATGCAATTTAACGCATTAGTAGGACACTTGGTAGGTTCTCACCAAAAAACTTTTTTCTGCGATTCTCATTTTCGGCCCTACGTCTCAACCACTTGTTTCGAGGTGCAGACTGTTTACTCGCTTCGGGATTCCTTGAACGATTTAAAGTACTGGTGTTGTTGAATTTCACCCTATCCGCGGACGCACGCCAACAAGATTCACTCCCCATCCTTTAGAGTGGCCAAGGTTTGCCTAATGCATTTGTCCTATCGAAGATAGCTCTTGCAGCTTTCCTTCATGGGTATATGCAACAGGACAGAACCTTTTTCAATTCAGTCGCTCTTACAGACCCAAAAGCTCAATTGAAAGCAAGCCGCCGTAAGGCAGTTGCCCTGTGCGGCCACAAGCCCGCCGAAGCTGGGCACCAGAGGAAGTGGTCGGCGGCTCTATATGAGAAAAGAGTCTATAACCTTATTGCGGTATGCGCGACGGGCGCTGACAGGCTAACTCAGTCGTCTACCCCTTAAAAGCAGCCAAAACTTCCTGCGGGAACTGGTGAACGACCAGCAAGCCCTGATTCGTCCCGACAGTCTTACTACACGCTCTCTCCTTCAAAGGGGCGAGCGAATGACTCCACGCCATATCCTGAGCCCGGACCAACTCTGTTAGATGACGAGTTGTCAGTCTCCTCATTATGCCGTAAATTGCACATACGGCATAATGGGCAGTCAGCTGTACCAATGCGGTGCAGGAATCGATAAAAAAAACAGCTATCGTAGCCTGTTAGCAGTTGCGCGAGTGCTAAGGCTCTATAATTTTTTTAAGATCAAGGAGTATTGATTTAAACCAGTATCCAGGGTAACTCGGCTAGATTGCTTGCCAATGCTGGTTTCATTTGCTTAGAGTATCTGTTCTGTTAATTAGTAGCTCCTCTGTCCCGCAGGAAAGTTTTTCGTTGCTCTCCTGAGGCTTTGGCACCTCTTTCGCTGCATAGCGCACATGAGGTGTACCTGTGAGAGCCCTATCTAGGATTACGCTACAGTACATAACTACGGGCGTGGGTGCTACCGGGCGCCCTTCCAGGCGTGAGTTTAGGTTCTGTGGAGAACGCTTTAGGTCGATTAGAAGAACTCTTTCCGTTCTGTAAAGCCCATTACCGTATGGAGAAATTGTCGGGTATCCGCCAGGGCATCGTTGGCTGTTTTTTTCGAGCCGATCAGGTACGAAGCCAGGATGCGTTCTGAGTAGGGGACGGAAGGAGAGAAAAAGCCTCAATGAGAACCAAGTAAATGCGTGACATCACATGTTGTAACTTAGCCGTCTACCTCTCTAGAGCAGCCGAAAGTCTCTGCGGGAACTGGTAAACGCCCAGCAACTCTGGATTCGTCCCGACAGTCTTGCACCCTGGGAGAGCCTCCAGCTCCTCAGAACCGGTAGCACCTCCTTCAGCATGAACGTCATACTTTGCCGGGCTTAGGATCAGGACCCTCCGCTCAGCAAACTAGAATTCTGTGGACTCAGAACTGCATCTTATGGCGCTGTCCAGAACACTATCGACCAAATACCAGACGTTTAGAGGACACTCGAGGGAGTCGAATAACTCGCCCCTAAAGATCAGGGGGCCCTATGGGTCGGTTTGCTGCGTCCCAGTCTGTGCATGTATATACATTTATTTTCAAGTGTATATATATATATATAGTCGCTTGGCAAGGATACCTTAAAAAAATTATATACGGGACGTTTAGAACGAAAGATGAGATATCTAAGATTTCCCCGACAGTTCTGTGACAGAATGGTCGCTAACTCCTAGCGATAGGGCCTATCATCTATTCTTAATGAGCATCGCTTAACGAAAATTCGATCAACAGCATGGATCAAGCCGGCGACACCTTCGTAGATGGCAACCATGCCTAGCGTACTAGCCCCGTATGCCACGCCGCTTAGCAAAGTTTTTAAGACTTCTATGAATGATGATATATATATATATATATATATATATAGTGTGTATCACGCTGGTGCAGAGTACGCTCGGTCTATCTACAGATGACACAACTGCAGATAGACAACTCACAGGAGACCTAGCGCTTTTTCTTTCCGTCGTCCGTTCCTTCTCCTCACCGGATCAGTTGAGGTCAATGCCACCGCCGACGCGAGGCGAAATCGGGGCGTGTCATCTCGCGCGCCCCGTGCCCAACTGTCCGGAACTCTCGACAAACTCATAAGTTAGTCGTCAGTCAGTCAGTAGACAGTTGCGCAACGGCCTGAATGAAACGACGGGTAGAAGCAGTGGCGACCGTTGTGGAACACGTCGTCGCCCCCAAAAATGGTGACTCAATCTGCCATCAATACGGCTCGAAGACCCTCTAGTACTATGTCATTGTTACGCAAGAGCCCTGCAGTCTCGAATCTGTTCAAACGCGCCGCTGCTTCTGCCCGTAACCGTCCGCTATAGCTGTACATAGTCATCTTCCATCCAGCAGTATCCTTACAGTATCCTTCGTCCCCATCGAAATCGCCACCGTCATCACACGAGCAAGTGGCACATTGTATTGTTTTTCGATTCCGAGAAGCCTAGGCAAGATAACAACTCCCATATCGGGCGTGTCTGCCAATACAGCTCGAAAACACGGGAGACGGGCGATCGATAGGCTGTTGTTTTTTCTTCTCCTTTTCGTCTTCGTCAATTACCGGGTTTCTCGTTCATCCGCCGAACTCTACTGCACACTAAACTATCACACAAAATCCCGGTGGTCCTGATCAAAGATTCAGTTGCGCCTTGACCGTCAAGCACTTTGGCAACTTTGTTGTTGTCGTACAGCTGAGATATCTCCGCCCCGCGACGCGACGCCAGCAAGCCCTCGTCCTTACACGTGACGTCGTGTCCCGAACGAGGGCCAGCAAACGCTGCAGTCCCGGATGCGCCTTCCTGCACTTATTGCGGCTAGTGTAAACAAATATGCCGCGGAAATTATCTCTCAACGAGTACACAGCAAATTGGGCTGTCGGAACCCATTGCACGTCAGACTAGTCGTCTTGGGGTTTCTAGCTTCGCGTGAGCTTTATCAATATATGTATGTGTACCTATACGTCTTAAAATTACAAACATTTACTACCGCTGTCTACAACTATAGGCTATTCGATAGGCTTCTGCAAAACATTGAATTGTGTCCTGTGGCATATTTTCATTAGTCTGCATCAAATGTCTCACAATTTGCCAGGCCATTCGTAGTTGGCAATTCCACTTTGCACAGCGTTTTTTAAAATAGCTATCCCGCGGTGCACCAAGCAGGTTTCAATGCCCTAGCCAAAAAAAAACGAATGTTTTCCTGACGGCCATGCCATGCATACAAGCTGGCCGAAAGCGCAATCTCCGCTGCGACAAACCTGAACGCAAACAAACAAGGGTTAATTATGCGCTTCATTTTGCCGAAGCTGGTACAAGTCTGGACTGCCCGCAAGGAACAATTTCAAAGTTAATTTTGTGCGCATACAAGCATACATTAAACTGTTTATTGCCTATAGCGGTGTATTGTACAATATGTATTAATAAGGAAATATAAAAACATATTAAAAAGTCAATAGATCTAAGAAACTCGGGATTTGCAGAAAGAAATTTATCGTTTTCTTCCTAGAGGGACCTAGAACTTAGACTAGTGAAAATGATCAGTCCAGAACACATTACTTAACATTCAAACTACGTCTCACTTTGCCAAAAAGTATCCAGCAATATATAAAATGTTTGAAACCTATATATGCCCGCTGAAATATGCATTCCTACATACAACCAAGTTTCAAGAAGAACCTCGAGAAGCTAAGTTTACAGTAATTTTTAGCGCAAATCGGTTATTAGTGCACCCAACAAACTAGCCGTTACAGCAAAAAAGTTTAATGTCACTCAAAAGAACACACGCCTGGGGGAGTTCTCGCAGATAGTTAGAAAACAGCTACACGTGAAACATTTGGTATATATATATATATATATATATATATGCAAAAGCTGACCAACTTCGTTTGTATATCTGATCAATAATTAGGACATCCGTTCTGTACGAACTTCATTTATTCGTCCACCATAAACCAACAACCAATATAATCGAGGGTTAACAAAATGACGGTGGCTCGCTAATGTTTGTTATGCCTGATCGCAGTGTATACAAGCAAGATAAATGAGATTAACTATCTTTGTCTTTTTGGGCAGAGCCGAGGCCTTTCTGTCAATCGGCTCAGCTAGAATAAGAAGTGGTTGCAACATCTTTACGGGCTGACAGCACATAAACTGCAATACACATTGAATTCTAGAAACGGAACTATGCCTTAATGTAACATTATATGAAACGAACTCTCCTAAAACATAACAATATCACGCGGGTACACTTTTCTTTGATATGGTGATGGCTCTTGAGGTGTATCGGTGCACTTCTTGTCAAACACGATGCGCAATAATGCGTACAAATATACAAGAAGACCACTTTGAAATTAGAACCAACACTCGACAAACAATTGCCCTTGAACTCGCCACTGGTCTATCGGCCAGTCGTGGAAAACTTGCAGTAACTTCAATAACTATAGAGTAATTATTGGCACAGACTAATTTCTTACTACTAACAATGCCGCTTAGTTGCAACGTCGCCAATATATATATATATATATATATATATATATATACATATATATATATAGCACAAAATCCAGATCCAAAATCCGTAAATTTGAGTAACTTGCACTTGCTAAAAAATTTCCGCACTTCGTTTACTTGCCACAACTGTGACAAACACAGCAAAAGGGCTCATCATTGAGGCACTCATTGGCACCCTAGATTGCATATAATCCAAACGCGTTACGTTTAAACACTGGACAAACGGCTAGTCCAATTAGGTGAGAATTAAGAGATAAAACCCGCTAGATAACTTCACTGTGAAATGAACCTATGAGCGCTAGTACCCCCGGATACGTCGGCAAGCTGAATGGCGCGAAACGCACTCTCTATTCGGCCAGCTCCCCCGCAGAACACACAGTTACACAGCTGCTATATATGCAGTTATTGTAGTTCACGTGCAGTATACGTTCACATCATAAACTGGGCATCCGTTACTCGTTGTCTGCTGTTGTTGTTGTTGTTGTTATTGTTGCATGCTTGCTGTTGTAGCCTTTTCGCTGATTTTAGCCGTTATTGCTGCAGTTGTTGGCGTTGGCGTTTGAGTTGCATTTGATACCATATTCAAACCTTCACCGCTAGTGGGGTAGTGGTTGTTGTTGGTATTCTTGTTCGTCCTGTTGTGGCTACTGCTGTTGCTGTTGTATCACAGACGATGCTGAGCGTGAATTGTTACTTCCTATACGGCGAGTAGTTTTTTCGTAGCTTCCACAACGATGAACAAGAGGCCCGTGCAGGGAAATGTTCTAACAAGCGTCGGTGCCAGGCCACGATATAGAGCACGCACGCCTGAACCCTTCACAATCGAGTAGCCCACCTGCAATAGGACACAATATATGTTATTATTATTATTATTATTATTATTATTATTATTATTATTATTATTATTATTATTATTATTATTATTATTATTATTATTATTATATTATTATTATTATTATTATTATTATTATTATTATTATTATTATTATTATTATTATTATTATTATTATTTATTAGTATTGTTTAAATGTTACAATTGTGAGGTGTGAACGTGTACTCCTTGTCTTCTCCTAGCTCCTAAATATTATTCCATGGAACCGACAATACAGCCGGCGTTTCGTCGGCTCACTGCAAGCGACAGCAGTTGCCGTAGAAACTCGCCTTCGCGCCGATTCCCTATGAGATCTGTAATCCGTTGGCCCAGCTCACTGATGAATCTCTTGGTTCCCTTGCTTACCGGACCCATTGTTTCTATAGATATTGGCACTACGATGTAACTTGCCTCCAGTTCTTGGTACTTGCGTTTTTACCCATTATCTGCGCGGTTATTATTATTATTATTATTATTATTATTATTATTATTATTATTATTATTTTGTAGAACCCGAACGTGTACCCGTCTTTATCAAAGGGCGGTCATGACGCGCACGAGGCATCACCAGCGTACAGCAACTGCTTCGATCGTCAACAACGCTGTGACGGACACGTGACGTGCAAATAAATCGAATCTCGTTTTGGACACAAATGATTTATCTCAGCCAGCGTCACTATGGCGTTCGTCGTTAATGGCCTACAAGGGAGAGCTGTCCTTAATTGCCACCATCAACGTTCCGCACTGGTTCGTTCGCTTCCGAATACCGCCAACAGGTCCCAGATGCTCGCATTTCTACGCCAGCCATTTATTATTATTACTATCTAAATCTAATAAAGACTATAATAGCAACCATTAAGGCGGCCATTTGTCTCAAAAATACAACAGCAACAAAGAAAAACTGCAACAGCAGCAGCAGCAGCAGCAACAACGACAACAATAACGACAACAAAGTTGATTCCTATTGTAATAGTAACAACGGAAGATACAACATTAACAATAGCACCATTAACAACATCAACAACAACGAATCCACGAACCACATTAATGGCAAGAATTTACAAAAGTAATCAAAAAGCACAATGCTTAAATATGAGAACGGTTTCAAGAAAATAATAATGATAACAAACCGGCAAAAACAAAAATAAACAGAAGCTAAGCAATACTAACAGTAATGCTGACAAACATGAAAAGGAACCAGCAACCAAGTATAGCCTCTACTGTAAATAGCAAGACAAAGAAAAACATCAGAGACTACAACATAACAGCAATAATAATAATAATAATAATACCGACCTCGGAAAAAGCCAGCCGCAAAAGAAATACGATAAATAGTAAATGGTGGTGTTTTTGGCGTTGCACTGCCAAACAATAGTCGCAGCAGAATCAGATTAGCTCAACTCTTGATAGCAGACAGTACACGCGATTATATATATATATATATATATATATATATATACGCCTCTACATCTAGCGTTCCGCTGTCTAATCCGAACGTTGTCACTCTTCAATGAAGGACGATATGCCTTCTGATCTGACCGCTAATTTGCTCATATTATTACAATAGAGAACAATGACGGGAAGGGCAAGGTAGACCCAATCCTAAATCTGATCTTATTCCACCATCGACGCCGGGCGTCGGCCGGCCTTAACCACGGTAGCAACGAATGTTGTTTATTGTATGCTGCGCGTGTGGACTACGGCGCCTCATTAAGAGCATGGCACCTGTATAACGACAGCCGAATCGCAAACGTCACGTTTAGGTAGATTTTTTTCGGTGTGCCCTCCCACGATCGGCTCGATCGATAGAGTGCCGTACCGATTTAGTAACAACAACATTGCAAACATCCGTAGCAGATGTAACAGCCAAAGCTCAGCATCGATAACACGAACACACAACACACGTTAGACCACTCCACCAGAGATCTATGGAACGATAGGTGTCTAAACATGCTAAGCAACATTATTCAAAGCTAGCTCATTCATTAGATTTTCATCGGAACAGACATCAGAACCATCATCACCATCATCGGATCATCGGCACATCGGATCAGCCGCATCCTCCGGCGCAAGGTCAACGAAGGTCCAAACGGGGATTCCGTCGCATCTAACGAAGGTGTATCGTGTTCTGCCGGGGCGCGTTAAATACCCGTCCCAAAACCTATTGAGAATCACAACGACTTAGCTGCATACTTAATTTTGATGCTACTGTCTATAACAGTATTAATAATAGCTGTAAACTTAATCGTGGTGCTACTTTCGCCAATGGCCAAGTGTAGCTACACGAGAGTTTTATACAATACGAAAAATCTCTAGTACTAAAAAGCTCTACGTGTATTCGGGAAACGGTGTGCAGAAGGAAGACCTTAACGTAAAAGACATGTCAGGACATCAATAAGCCCGAACTTGCGGTATAGGTCATCATACATATCTCATCACAGCGTGTGTACTACTGTATATAAATGCATCTAGTAGTATTGGCCCCATGCTGATTTTTTACTATTGGGCAGTGTCAGGGACATGAGGTATAGAAAAACTTGAGCGTGGTGTTGCCCGCAAGGTGCGCGACAGGTTGAAATGTAGCCTAGCCAGCAAATATGTCTATAGCAAGCGAGCACGTAATTCTACACAACGCAATCACACTTCTAAGCGTGTCCTTGACAATATACATGTGTCCTTGACAAGTACTTGTCGAATATTTCTAACTGTTTTGCGCATATGTGGGTGTCTATAGGTGTAAGTGTGTACACGTATAGATATCTTAAATAGTTTTCCATTCTGTGTTTCTCCACTGAAAGTTGAAGAACACAGAATGTTCCCGAACGCCAGAGTGATCTGGAATTCGATTCAACTTGAGCCGTTAATAAATAATAAAAAAAAACGTTAATGAAACGAAGTGCTAGGGTTTTACTAATTGCAAGGCAATAATTTCAAATATATGTGCCGTTTATCAAACACAGCGTTGTGTGCACAGTGGCGTTCCGCTAACAAGTCTCAACCCCATATCGTGCTGCTGCACATTATTCAAGCTGGGTATGTGTTGTCAAGGCGTTACCTAGGCGATTTTGGTTTTGGACATAGGTGGAAAAATTGCCTATTTAGGTTAATAGGGCAAAAACTTGCATGCACTCTTGACAACCAAGCGTTAGAAACCAATAAGAAATTGCGACATCCGGGGCTTCTCGATGACCGCAAACACAGACATAGACATAAAGACAATACGAATATCGCAAGTATCGTTGAGTAGATCCAAATGCATCAAGAAGTTGCTTCTTCGTGTATAGATTGTCCTATTTGTCATCTGTCCATCTGTTTGACCGTTGTTCTTACTAAGTAAGACTATGTGCGGCACTCGCAGGACATTACCCGACTATTTTGGCTTACCAAGTGTATATATATATATATATATTTGTATTTATTCCATGTTGGATAGATACGAACATACAATATAAACATCTAAAGATGTCCCTGCAATCCTACTACTTCTGCGGCAACTGCGTGGCACTTACTACTCTTGTATCTGGCACACAACCTATACCAATATTTACAAATGCATGTGTCACTTAGTCCACGAAAGCCCTCAGTCTGAGTACATAGAAAAATCCATGGACTACAAAGGTCCGGCCTACAGCCCTCCACACTAAGTTTAGCATTTTCCCTGCGATGCAAGTAGCGCTCTGTATCAATGTCAACATTTTTTTCTCATGTTGCTTCTTCTCCACGGCTCAAAAACTAGAGATACACCAGGGGGCCTCTAGGAATGCAAACTGCTAGATCATATGCTCTACGAACGGAGGGCTATTGGCTAGCGAATAAACAAGGACGACATCGCCATGAGCAAAGCCAGTTGTCTGTTCTATGTATGTTTTCTCTGCTATCCCGTCGTCTAAAACAAGTTGACTGGCTTGCAGTATGTGCTTGATGACGGCTACGCTGAACAGCGCACGAGGCCTTGATCCCGAGTCGAACGCGGCACAAAAGAGCACAAACACACTGTACAGAAATTGAGGTCTGTGGGGAGAGTTGTAGATGCCGTTAACGCCATGTTGCTCGTCTTGGAGAGTCCTCTTGCAATTGACGATTGACTGACTAAAAGGCTCGCTAGCAAATTAGCAAACGCGTCCAGCCCGTGCTCCTCCTATATATATATATATATATATATATATCATTATTTATTTAAGTGTAGCAAAATATACATTTGTGATGTAAGAACGTGTGCACAGCCCGCTGGGGCATAACTCAAGGCACTAGGTCCAGGCTTGGAGCCAGGGTACCTCTCACCGAAGCGGCATTCCCCCTCTGAACATCTAATGACAGACGTTGCAGTAAATACTCGCCCGCCCTCTTGTCTCCTGTAGCGAGCGCCAATCTTTTCCCGATATCCTTGAGCAGTTTCGTCGTGAGCGACCCAGGCCCCCCCAAATAGGAAATAGGAAATATTGTAATTATTTGTTGATCATTTGCAATACGTTTGCACACTCGGCAGGGCTCGCCTTAATAAAAATGGTGGTAAAAAGGTGCCACGTGAGGTTAAGAATCAGCTGTCCGTGTTCTTGCTTAATGGTAGCCCCCGCTCTTATGGACTCGGTGCGAGCGGTATATCCTCAAGGTCCCTTGCAACGTTAAGATCCATAAGATTCCTCTTCGTGACGCCGAGCCCCAAGAGCGTACTCGCAGATTCGGAGTCCCATACACCACTCATAGAAATAGTGATGGATCCGAATCTGCGAGGTTTTTGCGGGTCGGGGAGCGCCGCTCTTAGGAACCCGACGTCATATTTGGTGTCTTGTCCAATATAAATAACCAGTGACTTAATTAAATTGAATATGGTAATCGCTATATGCAAATATATATATATATATATATATTCACATTTCTTAACTCCCACTATCATTAAGGATGCCGGAACGGAATTACGCTTTAAGACTGAATTCGTGCCGGTCTATACAGCCATTATATTCACGGAATGCCTAGGGTTCGCACCTTATTAATATTTGTCAAACCGAAAGAAAAACAACAAAAATGCATTATATCTAATTGTTTTCTTGAAGTACTGAATATCATGGAAGACTGCATAAGCTCTTGGGCGGCCTGTAGACGACACATTGCATTAGACTGGCACGAAACAGTTTGGGACGAATAATAAAAACGTAAAAGAGGCTTCTGGCACACCATATAACGGTGCGCACCATCGCCGCCTAGTACGGGAGATCCCCACAGGAGCAGGAAAGTGATTTACAATGATAAAACTCGTTTCTAACGACCTTCAGCCACGAGTGAAACACCTAACCAGCCATGTACAGTCAAGATGCTTTTGCTCCGTAGTGCACCAGTTGCTCACGACGGAATTTGCACCCGTATTATTTTGCGGAAGTCGGCTAAATTCGTGTATACAGTGCGTACCGCATAAAACTACAACTTGTAGTTAAGGCCACGCGCATGAAGGAGTCGACAAAGTACAAGGCATTGGCAGCGACACGGAGAAGAGAGATGGGTTGCAGTGGTAGCAACATTAACGTAGCAAGAAGATACGTTCCTTGCACTAAAGAAGCTTTTTTTAACACAGAAGTCCTCCCTAACACGGTTTGCTCTTTTATATTATCATGCAGCATAACGCATAACTCGAGTGTGCCTAAAAGCACGACCCGCTAGCGACAGGCAACCCAGACGGGAAAAACTGAGAAAAAGCTCCCTAAGGGTGCAAAATATACGAGCAAGTGAGCGTTGTCATATTAAAGGCGTACACTTCCATCGGTTACTTCTGGCGTTCGTAAATTACCGCCATATTAACGCGGTCATACGGTTCGCAGATTTTCTGTTCTTATTTTTTTGAAAATCATTATTTCTATATCACCAGGTCACCATTTCTAAGTCGAATTCATATTTAGCAATATAGCCGGCCATTTTTCTAATCATAAAGTCTCTTTTGCGTCACTTGATTGCAAAACATCGATTTTACGTTCCTGGCAGTAGTTTTATTTTTAACAAAAAAATAACACTGTTTATCCGTTTCAAACAACAAATCTCACGCCAATAACCGCTACCGTCGGTTTATGCCCTAAGACCATCCTCAGTTCCTACGCAAGTGATACTGCAAAACCGCTCTGCTCATATAAGCAGCGTTTCTACGCTGTCTATGGCGCGCCCGAATGATGTGTTCAACATTTCTTTAACCATCAGAGAGGGGTTTGCGTTGACCTATATTGTAATTCGATTTGTGTTTACCGCTGAGGGGCAACCTGACCGCTCTGCGTCGTTCACGTTTAAAGGTTCAATACGAGACCACGCACACCAGTTTTTAAGTTCAAGCTTTTCTAGGATCTCAGAGCCGTGAACTGAGCGAAGTCTACGAGTAATCTCTGTTCGTTCAGACTTTCGGTAACGTATGAAATGGCGATATTGCTCAGCGATATAATCAACTTTACCGGTGGGACAAAGACTTTGAACTAAAATGGGGGTTACTAGCAACTAGAAAAAGTGCATCAGAACGACATCTGTATTTCTAAAGCACATTTTCTAATCGCTAATCGTTTAATTGTTGACAGTTAGATGATTCATTATGATCCAACAAAAAGTGCATGAAAATCACCATTAATAGTCTAAACTTACGATGTCAATCACACACATCTCGCTGGCAGCATAGTCAAGACATGTTGACCGCTGATCTATTATTATATTTCAGCCTTGTCGTGTATACTTAAAATACTTCGACCAAGAGCGACACCTAGCGAATACAACGCACCGCCTTAAACAACAATAGAGCTGCTTTGTATGTTACCGCCTAGGATCTGCCTAGATCCTGTCCAAAAATAACCTCTATGAAACAAACAAAGTCAATGAACACCCAGCCACTAACTGATAATTAACATTAATAGCAAAAATCAACAGGCTTAAATAGCTATAGCCGATGCTGGCAGACAATCATCGGCGCTTCAACGATACTCTTCGATAAAACCTCTTGTTGTGTGTTTGTGTTGTGTCTGGCCAAGTTCAGGTGGACACACGACTGTCGGGGCTAGGCGCCACGTGCTGGCGAACGTGCAGTGGAGAGGTTAGATACGAGGAAGTACGAGAAACGTCCCGAAGATTCGATAGAAGCGTCTACTTGGACCGAGACGAATCTACTGTATTCGAGAACCGCAATCTGTGAGGCAATAAATACAGCTGACACAGAGTGCAGAAAGAGAACTACAGACAATGTAGAAATGCACTCTACAGGTGACCGCAGGCGATCGTGTTTTCATTCCTACGTACTCGGCTAGTCTAGTAAGTTCAATAGACTAAGTCATTAGATCAGTGTGTACAGTAGTGGCGGTGACTTAGGCGGCTAACGCACCGTTCGAAACGGGGCGTTGCCATGCCAACCACGGCTAGCAAAACATCGCTAGTTCGAGCCCTGGCCGTGCTGGTTGAATTTGTTGGACGTGGTTGTCATTGCCTTGCTGCTACATTCCTCTGCTGAAGAAAGCCTATATAATTCCAGTACGAGAACGCAATGACGATAGATGCATTTAGACGATATCGTGCCACAAGCAACTTAGCTTATTTATGAGCGACTAAAATGTGGTTGTCAGAGCGTTCAAAAAAAAGTGCAC
This sequence comes from Dermanyssus gallinae, assembly GCA_003439945.1. NCBI lineage: Eukaryota > Metazoa > Arthropoda > Arachnida > Mesostigmata > Dermanyssidae > Dermanyssus > Dermanyssus gallinae. The sequence goes on from QVRM01001070.1 coordinate 70,040, forward strand.
GTACATATTAGTGGCGACGAAGATGGGATGGTCGTAACAGTGTATACGTACGTCAAAGTTCAACTACATATTAGTTTGCTTTGTATTATTCGATTCGTCAAATCGTTTTATGACCGACCGCTACGTAACTTAACGACAGCAGACCACACAAAATGCGCTTTGTAAACCACCCAGTCGTAAGCAAATGAACAAGAACGCGTGGTACATTCCGAGGGCCCTAACTAAGCAAAACGGAGAGATATGCCAATCATTGCAGCTCACCTGCCACGTCGTAGCTTTACGCAATTCTGCAGAGTCGATGACCTGCATTCGCGACTTTATGAGATCCGCTGGAAAGATCACCAACCAGATAGAGACGCCGGCCACGCCGCCACTAAACGCAGTACCTGTATACACCGCAAGAGAACAAACACACATACAAATGTAAATTTTTCCTTTTGCTCCCGCACCCTTGCAGTAGTTACTCTGAATGCGTTCTTATTATAACCCCTCTGTCGCGTCAGGAGGGTCAAACCCCCAGCGTGTGATTTTAGAGCTAAAAACAGTTTTTACTACGTGGTCCATCCCGGTCGATCCCGGTAGCGCGCTGCATTTGCGAGCGTCTTGCGATCGGAGGGGACACGAGTGCACGGGTTTGATCCCTACCGTTGTATCTATTGGGGTCCGTTTTATGGAGCAATGCGAGAGCGGTTCCGCGGACATTAAACGTTGGCTAAGAGTCAGCCCGAAAAAGAGTTAATCAAAAGTTCGTTCCACCTTTTTATATTCTATGTCTCTCTATTTAGAAACAAAGATCCACCTTTCTGTTTCTCTACAACTTACTTTCTCTAGTCATAATTGGGCATGAAAATCTAACCTACTATCTTAAAACGGCAACGGTAATGAAAATTTGGGGTACATTTAATCAAAATCCCTGCCATTTTTAGCTCATCTAATCCACAGGAGAATCCACAATAGGGCCGTCAATCCGAGCATAAAATTAGCATTGCATCGCTACTCTCCAAAAGACAAATCCCATATCTATCAGAGGACCCTGTCTCGATTTGACATACCTTTGCAGTTATTCCTTGCCGTTATGCCAGAATGTTCTCTAATTGAAGCCAAAATCTTACGAACCTGTTTGAGCGAAGGCTTTTCTCTAGAACGCTAAAAATTGCTTGTGGATTTTTCGGCTCTCAAGGGTTTGGCTTTTCAAATATTTTAAAAGTAGACCACTATTTTCACAAGCCATAAGGTGCATAGAATTACCGCTTGTATGTAGAGCCTTCTATAGCAGCAGTTGACAACAACCAGTTTTAAATATATATATATATATATATATATATATATATATATATATATAACCAACTGTACTGTTAGTAGTAGAGATCCTTGTTCAAGAAAAATTGGTTCACAAAAATCAGACTGAATTACATGCTTCAATGCTGGTCTCGACTGATCGTCGTGGTATTATAAGACTACACTTTACTTTTCAAAGGCCCCACGGGAAAAGTCTAACGGTGTTAAATTGCAAGATCGAAAAGCCAGCGAGTGTTCGTGACATTTCATCCCCAAAAGGCGACTTCAAAATACACCAGGTTGACGTGCGCACAAAAACCCAGTTGTTGTGCACGTCGCCGAACCGATGTTTCCGTGCATTGTTCCACATTGTCGGCTATAGAGGCGATTTTTTGAGCCAAACTGGCGCTTCATGGTCTTCCACGGCTTGGTACATCACATACGGAACCTGCCCTATGAAACTCTTGCACATGTTCACGAATGGTGATCTTACCAGGCCGGTTATGTCTACCGTCAATTGCACGAAGAATTGGCCAGCACGTCGGTATATATATATATATATATATATATATATGTGGTGTCCGAATAATCAGTTGGCATCTCTCAAAAGTTCCCGCGCTCAGTTTTGTCCTTTACGCGATTTCCCCTTGATATATATATATAGGATTGATGCAAAAGTTTTTGTTCGTTTTTGCCTAAAGCGAACACACGATATGCATATTGTTTGGAATATGCTTTGCAGCTCAAGTATAGCGGAATTATAAAAAACAAGCATATACACACCTACGCATATAAACGTAGGCCCACAAGTGCACCGTAGATAAGTGGAGAGAATCTACGTAGAGGCGGGAACCAGAGGTTCTTATGGTGGCTCGTTTTCCCAACCACAACTCAAATGGGAAGTCTCGACTGAGTCTGACTGTACAATGACATAGCATGGCTTTCCCAAACTCAGCGACACCGATAAGGACTCATTCAGGGCTATGCACTGCCCCCCAAAAAGTTTGTGAGCAAACTACAGGCACCGGTCATTAATCTACACAATCGGGCTTAAGCTACAATTAAAGCATTTACAAAATTAAAATTCAAATTAGCTAATGAGCTGCCACTCAGGCAGTGAAAAGTAAGGACCCGCCTCCTGCGCCTCGTTTGAAAGGTGATTTCCCAGGTAAGCCGCGAATAGGAAAAGAGCAAGCATAAACAAAATAATAAGTACACAAATGGCAGACTTAAAGAATATACACACAGTTTCAGAAAGTAATTAAAATAATAAAACAATATTCGCAACAGCTTTAGTAACAACAAAAACGACGATATTAACAGCAGCATTAACAAAAAGGAGCAGTGGCAAGAAAAGGCGAGCTCAGTACTGATATAAAAATAAATTTGAAGGGATATTCTCAAAAGGAACAGAATGCAGACAAATGTTGGTCGATAACATATATTTTAAGACTGTCACACACACCCTAGACACACATTCAGGACATCACGCCAGTTGACTGCGCGGTTTTCAGGGCTAAAATGTGGACATTAAAAAAACCCTGTACCCTTCCACCCCAGAACTATATTTCCAACTTAATAAAATTCAGCTGTATCTGTGAACCTGGCAAAATATGTGCAGAATTTGTATTTCACCAAAGTAGAACCACAGCATACATTTCTAGCCCGTCTCTGTGTACAGGCTACGACAGGCGTTGCTGGTAACCTAATAATAACTGCTAATGGTAAGTAAGATAATAGAGAACCGAGCAAGATGGCTTAGTAGCAAAGCCTTTATCTTGCATTCTGAAGGTCTGGGTTCGAGACCCAAACCGGCCACTCTTAAATTGGTGTTCATGGTTTTTAATTTAGACAAGATGAATGCCGGAGTAGACTAAAAAGTCGACCATGATATGAACAAAAACCGTGCACGGGCATTAGCCTTGCGGACCAACGAAACAAATCCCTTAAAAAATAAATGATTGTGCCTAACACAATATGATAGTACGATTATGTAGATTTGGGACTTTTAAATATCACTGAATTCCCTTACATTACTAGCACACTGCTTGTTCTAGTTGCCTTACGAAATATGAAAATCGAGCAGAACCGACAGCAAAGATATTCTGCTGCATCAGTGTCTTGTGATCTATACAGAAGAGTTCCACACTGAAAACGAAAACTGCACTTTTTGCAAGTGTGCCGCAATATCTACAATATAATGCAAGCAACAACAGCGGCATTCATATCAATCCGAGGAGTATGGCAATATCGTAATATGTCTGTGATTTGGCGAAGCTAAAGGTAGCAAAGTACACTCAGCTTGTGAACCCTATTCGGTTACTTCTCTCTAGGAAAACCACAAAACTAGAGAAACCAAACCAAGCGGCCGAATGAATAACCCAGGCCGTAACATTTTCTTTGTGAGAAAAACAGTCCTTTGCACGTCTGTTTTGAGCGCCAACTAGTTTCGTGTGCGCCGATGCGGTCGGCAAAGTAGATAAATTCAAAACTGGACAAAACTGCAATTATGATGGTAGCTGTGACGCGGGGATCACGCACTGTATTGTAAGACCTCATAGGGCAAAAATAGGATAGATAGACTAAACGTTTTTTTTTCATTTTAACGCGTAGTGAGTTAAAATAGAGCTCACTGGCGGATAGCGCCATCTTTACTGATGTTAGGGTACACAATTTGATTCAATTCTCTCTCCCACAGACAACGGTGTAAGGAAATGATAAATAAGAGCATGTCGGTGACACAGCAGCCGTACCGAAAAATTTGGCTGCATACAGCTTTTTTGTATAGCTTCCAACGAGGATTAAAAGCACTAAGTGTTTCGAAGAGCTTCCTTGGATTGAGGATAAACGGTCTTCCCTGAGAAATTTCGACAATTGAGAAGAACGTGGCCTGTGTGAAGGTTACGATTAACAAAAACTCAACCTTAGCATATGTACCGCTAGAGGAGGCTTTAAGCTTGACTGCCAGGTCTCTCCATAAGATCATTGACGGCCACTCCAAACTCACCACAAAATCTGCTCCTGGGAACCCCCTGATTTGTCAAAAGACGAAAAGAAGCCGCCCTTCTCTCTGGGAAAAAAAATTCCAATTAAACTTGATAAAAGTCCGTCTTCTTTACTCTCAAGACTCGGCACAGACCATGAGACTTGGTTACATTTTATGACCCTTTATTCAAGTCTCCGGAGCTCGTAGTGGTAAGATGTTGGAGCGCATCGTTCATTAAAGCGAAGCGTTAATGGTCGCTCAGGATCGGACTTGTGGTGAGTGTACACTCAAAGTGCTAGAAGAGATACAATGACAAGCGATAGGTATACACAAAATGCCTGCCAAACGTTTTTAGTGAGCTCGCCAAAAAGAGCCCAAAGCGTCTTGTAGGCGACAGTTCCGCAGCAGCACGATAACGTAATAGCCCTGTGGGCTGAAAATTCTAAGGCTTTTATCGCCACATCTGGAAGCAAGCTGGTAAAGCACGTAAGCTATTCACTCGATTTTGTACCATGCAATTTCGTCCTCTTTCCGAAAATTAAAAACAAATCAGAGGAAGACGATATAATTCACACGAGTAGCACTCGAGATGAAACTGAAAATTACGTCAAAATCCAAGTAATAAATCCACCCGATAGATACAAAATGTAAAAACATACACATTTCATTATTGAAGGCAACGGCGGTTACTCTACAGAAGACCAGCGATGGTAGCACCAGCTTTGGAGGAGACACACTTTAATCCGACCAGGGGAATCTTGGGGCGCTCACGAAGCAAAAGCTACATTTATCCGCTGAGCCATACTCGCCGTTCAGACAAAAGAGTGATTTTATTATCAGATTAAATAAAAAAAAGCTATAACCCATAAAACGAGTGATAAAACAGTGTGCGACGTTCTTAAGAGGTGGTTTCGCCCCACGCTGCTAGGAACCAGGACACGTTTTTATCTTCTCTTACGTCGCTAGACACGAAAAATCCAGCAAAATTATCAATAGGCGCAGTCGAGCTCGAGGACTACATTAACATAATCCCTCAGTCCTAAGAGACGTATTTTTCCTTGGAATCGGAATATGTGTCCCTATATTGTACGAACAGCACTGATGTTTTAAGTACTTCGATAAGTTACCCAATAGCGTCCTCGAAGTCATTTGCGCGCACGCCCTCAAATTCCAGACATCGTAGAATGACTCTAATTTCTGACGTGTCAAAGTATGTAATGCAACGAAAAGCTCATACCAATAGTGATGTGTGCCCTAACGCGGAGCCTTTTTCTTAGCGAATGGTATACAACCAAAGAATCTATTTTATAGGGCTTCGCATTTATTGTGAATACGCTGTTCACGGAAATTCATTGTGACCAACGAAAGCCGGGGTAGGGTCCGGATTGACCATGAATTGAACACCCAAAATTATCGAGTCTGCCAAAGGATTTGAGTGCAGGTAAACGTAGGTAAGTACTGAAAAGCGCCAAAATCTTCACAAGCGACGAGGTTACTGCGAGCGGTACTTCGTGGAGCACGTTCAGAAGCTTCTCAACAAAAAACAGACATTGATTCTGGCTCCCACGGACTACATTTTGTCAACACTAAGATACCATCTTCTTCATTAATGTTGACTGTAAAAGCAGCGAGTGTTGCGACGCCCTAATAGATTCACTAGAACTTCCTTGGATATATCTGTAAAAAAAATTCGTTTTCGTAAACGCATGTATGCCTTTCCACAAGCTAGCGACGAAATGTGTTTATACTCAAAACTTGCCGCCACAAGCTCGTTTAGGTCGAATGAAACCCGGACGTAGATAATTAGCGTCCCTGTTTCCATTAAAGGATTACAGCGGCTCCCTCCTCTATACTCCCTTGCCTTTTTGGAAGCGTGCTACTTTGCCCTGTGTAGCTACGCGTGGGTTCCTTCGGAGCCAATGGAACGGCAAAGCGAGAGACTAATATACGTGGGGCTTATCTATATCGACGCCTCCAACGTGCTCAGGCCACAACAGTGGCTATCGATGGATGGCATCATTTACTCTATATATGTATTCAGAATAAAAAAACAAGCAACCTAACGCGCAGCCATGCTGAAGATCATAAACTGTATATTACTATACATGCATCGCTCGTGGTCGGGAAGGTGGGCCGAAATGCACCATCCGGAGCGGGGACTGCATTGTCCCCAAAAAGTCACTGAACTAAATGACAGCCGCCCCCCGTCCCTCCCGATTGATCGCCTATACAGGGACATCATCTCGTCGCCTTCGGTCGACATAGCGCTTCGACGAGCTCGGGGTACAGGTGTTAGATGCCCGCAGGCATAAACAATTAAACTAATAGTCGAGGACGTTGTTCCCTCGTTTAATCTACACATTATTCTCTCTCTCTACTCTCTCTCTCTCTCTCTCTATATATATATATATATATATATATATATATATATGTATATATATATATATATATTTAAAGCATCTGCTTTCACCGAGCGAAGTAAACGTCCAGAATAGTCTCGCAGCGTTACGAGAAACACGGCTGTTTTTTACAGAGGAACTTTCGAGGACGCTCGCTTCGAATTCACGTTTGAGACCACAGCTTAACCAGATCGGTATCAACAGGCAGAGCAAACTGTCTGGCAGATAACATGAAAATGTGTCTCATAAAGTTATGAGTATCTACCTTATCAATTGACGTAGCGTCTTATCAGTGACAATTAGGCGAATGTTGTTTTATTCTTTAGAAACCCACAAGCGGACATTAGTAGCACGCTTATCAAATCGAATTCGTTTATTAACATATGTATTATAGGGTTTCAGCCAAAGTATATACGCGCACCGGATAAAAACACTTTGCATGGCTTTGCGAAAAAAATTTGAGTTCTCTTTGGGCTATAGCTAATTTTTTAGCAAACGTCTGCAAACGCGTTAAGCTGTTATCTGCCTTAGAGTCTATATCAAACCCTACTACTGGCAAGATCACGCCATGCTTTTAAAGTGCTATTTTCCTTAGGCCATGCTTTTAAAGTGCTATTTTCCTCAGGATGAACATAATGTTGCCTTTTGCCAAAAAATGGGGGCTTTCGTATATATATGAAAGAGTCGAACTCACTAATGGGCGACTATGGGCATGTTAAAACGCTCGATATCTTCAAATAAGCCAACTCTAAATGCACAACATAGTTTAATTAGTAAACAGTCTTTAGAAAAATTCTGAAAAAAATAAATTTTGAGAAATGTAAATTGTGCAGTGCAAATTCAGTGCAAAGCTTGTAAACAAATAAAAAAAAATGCGGTGCGTTACTTGAATCAGAGATCAATTTTTGACAAATTTAGCCACCAGTTGCTGCTTACTAACGCGTGCCCATTCAACCTAATAGGACTCGATGGTGTAAATCCCCCGAAACAAAAACTGTTATAGAATGAAGGTCGACCGTATCCTTGGCATGGCCTTTGGCATACCGCAAGAGATGCGAAAATCGCTTCGTCTCACTGCTTTTACATAAGCTTTTTGTTCTGGATGTGATCAAATTCGAATCTGTCTGTAGTCTAGATAATCAATCTGCCCCACAGCAGGCTGAATCTCTAGTTAATATACAATAGATGGTTTATTTATTTTTCAGTCAAAGGTTTAGCTCGTGTTAATCTGCCACATTCATCAGCTGGAGGTGCCGCTCTTTGGTGTAAACACAATGAAATGATTTCCATTTTTTACTGGAAATCACAGTACTCATGCTCAATTATTTTGTTTTCTTCTTTCAACATATAACACACTTATTAGCGTTATTTCAGAATAATTGAATATTGAAAAATAAATGACGCACAAGAGGCGTCCAACCGCAATTCCTGTAGAGGCTACGGTAAATATGCACACTAAATTGAATTGCTGAAGATAACACTTAATTTAGGATTTACTATCATCTTCACCTATCAGGACATACACGCTCAAATTTTGTGGAATGCTCTAAAACGTGTTAAAAATATGGTTGTCTGTGGAATGCAGCAAACCCTTTATTCAGATAAGTTGTAACAACACAGTAGAAAATGTTTGTACACATACTATTAGAATGCTAATGAGTACAGAGAGTGCCCACGGACTAATCTAAAGGGACCACAATGCACATCATCTACCCACTGATCATCGTTTGCTAAGTACAAAAGTTCAGCCTCCTCTTTTGCCACATTTGGTTTCGAGCTTCGTGGGAAGAAAAAGTAATAACCTACCATTCACCATGTGTTGGTAAGTATGCGACGCCGTCACCCTATTAAAAGAAGGAAACGAACTTACTCACTGCCGATATTGTTGCCGACGTAACCTTTAATAATATAATCAATAATAATTTAATAATCATTTATAAGCCAACAGGCCATCGGATAAACCAAACAAATAAAAAATGGCCCCGGTGAGCGGCGGCACGTCCAATGGCCCAAAGACGCTTACCAAAAATCCCGATGTCGTTCTTGGGGCAGCCGTAGTAATGAGCAAAACAATGCCGCGACACTTCGTAGCCCCCGAAAAACGCAAAATAGCCCGGCATCTCGCGAGCAACCGTCGCTCCTAGGCCGCGAAAAAATCCCCGCATGCCTTCCTCTCGATAGATTGAGCGGCACATCGATGCCATCGTCCTGTAACGAAGATCAGACAAACCGGGCAGACTAAAGATTGGTCGGTTACATAACCGACCCGTGGTTATACATAGAAGTATAACCACGGGTCGGTTTCACACACACGGAGGCTGGGCCAATCTTTCGAACGAATACGAAGAGTGATTAGTCAGCCTCAGCATGTGCCGATGCCACCAACAACGACGCCGCCGTTCACATATGCTTCGTGAGCAAAAAACCACGGCACTCCCTTGACATAAGCTTATCGTCCTCTAAAGTCCTAACTTCCTCCGCAACTCAGCCCAATGAACATCCACTACGACCACCAATCGCCTCTTTGACTCATGATATTTTCTTTGTTTCAAACTATTCGACGCTTCGTTCACTGTCGTTGTGACTGACACTCTTGTTCGTTTCAATGACCTTCGCCATGCATTACCATCCGGTCGCATGCGACATCGCCATGTGCATTTCATTTAGGAGTTGGAGCAACGTATTTATAGCGCACGCTCTCTCAAGAATCATGACCTAAAATCTCACCCGAGGTGCTGCTGTCGTTGAAGTAGACCTCCCGACCCCTCTGACCCCAATCCCTCCGATCCCAATCCGTCCGACCTCTGCTGATCTAATACCTAGTCATAAACAACACGGTACGTGCTAATCTTCCCGCTCCTCTAGTCCCTAGTCTTTTCGGCCTGCTCGGATTGCCCCGCAGCGATTGGATTGCGCTCCTGTAATTGTCATTGTTGTTGTTGTTATTGTTGCTATTACACATAGCCCTACATACTGACCCTGTCGACCCCGAGCCGGTTGTCTCTCGGAGCGCCTGCAGTCGACACTTGACGAGTTCCGTCGGGCATAGCGTGAGAGACGAAAAGATGGACGCGAGGCCACCAGCCGCAGCATTCTCAAGCGATGACAGCTCGTCGACCGTACTGAAATTCAATCACGCGACAGGCGTACTATAGATAGGGTATACGCACAAAAGCGGCTGAACGCGAGCCGCCAGGTTTTAGCTGAGCAGTGTCAGAAAACAGTTACTAACAGTAGAACAACTGGTGATGGACCGAGGTAGAAACTTCCTGAGAGCTCCGTATATGTATGCAATAAAAACATTATTGATGTTGATTGCCTATTATTTATGGCTGGTAAAAAAAACTAGTGGCGGATATGGTAGTGGAAACACTCACCCAGACAATTGACATGTACACAAGTGTGTTTTATTAAGCCTTGAATATAGCAGATGGCTTGTGGAAGACGAAGGGGTGCAGTTATGGAAGGTGTTAAGCACCTTGATTATGTAAATGTCAATAAACGGGAAAAAGTAATGTGTATTAGTAGGGCGGTATTTCGCTGACGCTTAGCTAAATTAATTCGACAAAATCCGAAGCGAGGTCTTGAGTTTAAAATCAGGTAAATGCGACTACTAGCAAATGTTGAAATACGTTTAAATGTGGACATTTTCGTCGTTGATTCTTGTTGTAAACTAGTAAGGGACACTAATGCGGCGTGTGGTTTAGTTATTGCAGTTCTTGGCATTGTTGTTTTTTGGGGTCAATCGTCTGATATAGCAGCAAAAATGTATTATTTGACACCGTGAAAAACATATTGCCAAATTATTTTAAGGAAAGCTAGTAATTCAACTCAAACAGTGTAGGATAGTACAAGCTGCAGACAACAAATATTTGCAGTTGAAGAAAGATCATTGTGTGCGATACTTGCAGTACTTTTCGCACTGGCAAACGATTACCCTGAGTAATGTCAGTTGTAACTAATATGATTTAGTCAGCAAATTTCTACTTCAATTATTATATTGAAAAAAAACAAATATGAAAACAGCTATGGCAATGTTTTGTACTGGGTCGCTTCTCGAATGCATTGCAACAACCAGCGAAAACCGCTCGAAATGAGGCTAGCTCCGCTCAGGAAACAATGCCATATCTAAGAACTGCCAGGCTAATCCGCTGCGTAAGTAGAATTGATCCGCCATATCCACCTCACTAGGTTTGGTAGCGTGACACGTTGCGAAAGTCTCCTTCGACATCAGTGGAGTTAATACAACTAACTACTACGCACGTGGCTGATCCTGAGACGACGTCTCGCACGGATAGGCCACGGAGGGCCAACCGTTTATCATGATCGTGCATGCTTATTGCCCTATACAAATGTGTATGTAACATGTTCTTATATATATATATATATATATATATATATATCAGGACTTTACTACTCAAACCAATTAACATAAATGTGTATCTGTCAAAAAGTGTTTTTTTGGCATTTCTTTAATTGTTCTATACCACCTTACTATACGAGTCAATATATATATATATATATATATATATATATATGTATATGTATATATTTATGTCAAAAAGCATATCTTACGTTTTGCCAGTGGCTTTTCCTACGGCTCTCTGACAGAAACCGTATGCGGCAAACAGGGCGGCATTTTCAGCAACGTTGGCTACGAGCGCGGGGCCTGTTCCGGCGTATAGGCCTCTAGTCAGAGGCCCGTCCGGCCAAGCAACCCATGGAAAACGCAATAGAAAAACAGCATACAGGTAGGTAAGCGCTCGACTACAAATATTTATCTCTTTAGCTTTATCTATTGTTGTAAACTGTTTGTTTTATAGGTGTTATTTCTTAGGAAACTCTGAAAAAGAAAAATAGCTAGACAGCACAGATCGATTTAATCTATATATATATATATATAGATTTTTTTTCTTTCTTTTTCTTTTTATTTACGTTTTCCTTCAGGTGCCACACTCCAAAGTAGCCAGGCTTAGGTAGAGGCCAGAACCATGGCGATTAGACAGATTTGCGAGAGATGGTCCAGAGCGGGAATCACCCATATCAAAGTTCAGAATCCCCCACGAAATGGCCGGGGACTTGTCTGCTGGCCTGCCCCTGCTGCTTGTGCATTTGAGGTAAGTTGGAGTGAGAATGAAATTATATATGTCTGTAATTTATAGAATGAATCTACGGTGAACTAAAATTGTCCCTCAAACAGGATAGATATTATATGCCTGAATTGGAGTGATACAAGGCGCAGTACCTCCAGTTAAATTTGAAAACAACTTTTACTTTGTTTTACTCAAAACAAGGCCGTAACGCTTCACATAGACACACATGCACGTAGAGATTCTAGCACGGATTCAAACTCTATCAACAGCAAAACTCAACTAGAACAGGTAGTACCAAATGCCTAGTGTGTACGTGGCAACTGTCACATGCAGGACCAGACCAAAGATGCAAGGCATGAACACGTCCAAATCCCCGACCTCTCGTCTGGCTTCCTACTCTAGTTTCCTGTTCCGAAATGAAGCATTTCGTAGACTACTGTACGCGACACCTTCCTTCAGCCTTAGCCGGATTGTGTTAGTAGGTGGTGGACAGGCTGACATGAGACATGTCAGATTTGAGTCCTGTAGTACTTGTCAGTACGAGAGGCTTGTCGCTCGCATCGACAAGTAAAGCACTTTCTTCATGTATAAGAAACAAAGTACTTGGAAATCTGGCTGAAATTTGCCTGCGTAAGGTTATTCCAGACTTTGCCAAGATCATGCATTAACCTGAAACAATCTGAAGCACAAAGAACCTCAATGCGAATGAGAAAACGAATAGCCTTTCTGGACATATTTTCCTTTCCGTAAAGCGAGACGACAACCGTCCGTACCGTTTTGTTTATATGCTGTCAACGCCGCTCCCGAGTAGTGAACCCAACGGCCAAGATAAATAAAAGTTATCAAGCTCCGACAGTTGTTGACCGCGACAACCACTTGGCCAGTTGGCCAGTCGACATCCAGGCCAGAATTTAATGGCTTTTTCCGTCTAAGTGTCCATCTCAACTCTCTTCAAAGCAAGGAATGTCTCTTTCATAGATCGAATGCACTTAATAGGACTTAGGTTGCGAACTGCGACCACGACATCATCTGGACACCTTTTATCCCAACAGCTTTGTGTTACTTCTGTCGGACTCCTCTCTCCTCGCGGACCTTATTGGCTACCAATAGGGTCCGCGAGAAGAAAGGCAGAGAAGAGACTCAGGCTTAGTGCATACCCTCGTCGTTTATGGTTGGCCAAAATAATTGTTTATAACATCTACAAGTCCGCCCTTTTTGCAGAGAACTAACTGGACAATGCGGTTGCACACGCGGACAATGCGGTACGAAAGCCCCTTGCAAGCGCGGGCCGGAAGTGTAAGACTCCAACCCACTAAACTGGTCGTGTCCCCGTCCCCCGGTCTGACTGGAAACTGCTTGCGCATAGCATGAAACAGTCAGGGGGGCGAGTCTACAACTCCTGGCGGGTTTTCTCGCTGGGAGCCACGGGGAGGCGCAAGCGAGTTAAAAAAAAAGAGGCCTAGGTTTTCCTGTAGTGTACTCTTGAAAGCTTGCGTTGATTGGTTTCAGAAATGTGTTTATTCCGTCACCTTGTTTTTTTTACTTTTTGCCTTACCTGGTAAGTTTGAGGCAATATATGAGATAATGTCGATGCTGTTTGAGTGTATCAGTGCAAAACCGTACACTGACATTAGTCTTACGGAATAATTAAGTAATGCTCATCGTACGAAAAAAAGTTATTAATGAAACGACTTCTTCGACTTCACATTTATGTTACAATCAATAACACTACGCCAGCCACTTTATTTGTCATTTGCAATCTAAAATTATCTACATTTTTTTAATTCTACCCATATTCAGTACGTGACATCGCACAGCCTTTCCCGCACGCTTATCGCCCTCCTTCCATCGCCGAACAACGCTACAGTCTCAGACAAATTTTCATTTCCAACCAGTCATGCCAAATATATCGTCTTCAAATATACCTGGCTGTCAGCTGACGAAAGCATTGATAGTGCTCACATGCATATATATAATACTCAAATTTGTGTATACGGACAACGTTATGTTCTACATATTACTTCTAGCCATATTACTTTAGGTTCAACCGTGGTATACATAGTTGTTACTAACCACAGCTGTAGGCTTTCCCGCAGAAAGTAGAGTGCAATTTCTAATGACCAAGATGGAAAGTTCAAGAACGATAACAGTCTTAACAAGAAGCTTTATCAAGCTGCTATATATATATATATATATATATATATATATATATATATATATATATATATATATATATATATATATATAATATATATATATATATATATATATATATATATATATATAATTCTGTTCAACTCCTCGCAATCTCCAATCGGGTCATCCGCCTAATTAAGCAGGCGATAGTTTGTGACTTTGTAGCACCTTCGACAAAGCGGTAATAATGTAACCCAAATACGCGTTGCCGTACGAATGGAAAGCAAAACCAAAGAGCCAGAATGCAACGTTAGATTGCCTGATTTAATGATTCTTCTAACAAAAGCCAACAGCGTTTAGTCAGCTTACCTTCTCAAACCGTCTTGTCGCACCGTTTCCTTGATGCAGACAATTGCGTTTGAGTACAGTTGAGGAAATGTCTGCATTTTCACCTAAAACCAACACATAGATCTTTCATGCTTAGGTTTGCGAAATAGGCATTTTTTCTTACACCATCATATTAAGCACTTGTACTTCAACTTCTCAGCTCAAAAGTCAACTGTTAGCTCGATATTATTATTAGCTAAAAAAAATTTAAAAAAGAGCGTCAATTTGCATTTCGCTGATGTACAGAGTAAAACCCTGCTACGGCAGTTGTACCAGAGCGTGTTGTGAAGCCAGGGCATACTGAAACCGCTCGCGTAACGATCGGGAAGCTATGCGCCGCCCGCCGTAGCTTTCAAACGGCAACTCAAACGGCTATGGAAAGGAAAACCAAACGGAAAACTGGGAATGTATTAGTCAATGATCTAAAATTATAGTAAACAGCGGCAAGGTAATAGCATACACAACAATGCATGTGCGTAGCAATCTATAGTAAGCAACATAGAATAACACAGCCAGCCAAGCGGACGAAAAGAGACGACTATCAGTGGGACCGACCGCTTTGTGAAGTACACGAAAGTGGGCTGCCACCTGCTGCCGCTTTGTGCAAGAGAAGTACACGCAACTGGGCTGCCACAGACCCTAAAAAAGTCATAAAGAAGATTAAGGGCCAGCCAAACCAAAGGCCGGGCTATCACTAGACGATCCTGACCCTAGATTTCTGTGGTAACCGGCCTCGTGTCGTCTTCCAACACAAAATGGGGGCGTGCACTGCATTCACTTATTGGCACTTTTCGCCCTACCACCCCCGCTGAACTCACCCGTCATTCAACCTCATCATGATGCACCAGATGCACCACGTAAACGTCTACTCCCTCCATTTGGTAGTTCAGGTCTTACCTCGGAACCTCCAGATACCGTCTAGTGCGTAATCTGAGAGACGGCCTTTATAAGAGGGTTACAAGGATATCATGTAGGCATTTATTTGGGTCTACACCCCTCTTTCAAATCAACCGTGCTAACGTGCTAAACCTGCCTAAACACCTCCAGAGAGGACCTCGGCAGCTTTAGCTTTCTTCTCCCTCAGCTTGGCAGCTGAGGACCTTAAAACTTATTGGGGCTGACTGTCAGTCAACACTTAACGTCCATGGAATTGCGTTCGCATTACTTCGTAAGACGGACCCCATAAACACAAAGATGCAACGGCGAAGTCTGCCTTTTGGCCAACTCTCCTACTTCATAAATCTCTGATAGTTAGACAACTGCTTAATTACAGGGAGCCTAGAAATGGTTAAAAAGGACAATTCAGTCCATTCTAGACTTGTAAATTATAAGCGGTTTCCATCTGAAACAATGCGAAGTGTTCTTACCGGCCAGGGCAGGAGAGCAGAGAAGTGAAGTGAGTTGGAAAAACAACGTATGCTCCCTTCTGTCTGGATGTTTACAGGGAGAACTAGAGCTTTTTGGGGGGGTCCCGAGACTAAGTCGATAACTAACGACTTAAGACTCACTGACGAATTTTAGCAAACGTGTGAACGCCTTTCAACCAAGTAGATGCCCAATAGGGCATATTCCTGTTAAAAGGATCGTCCAACGCGAGCCGAATTGAGCACCTTCTTTGCGGTAACCTCGCTCCCGAGACAGCTTTCCCGGGTTCTCTGATCGAACTAATTACGAGTTCGCTCACATGTTTTCTCACCCTCCAGATTCCCCCGGATCAGGCGTGCTGCCAGGTGCTACTGCCTGAGGCGTTTGGCCTGGAGCGCTGTGCCTCTCCGACGCGACGGCGGTAGCGGGTCCCGCCCTTGCTTCTGCCGTTTCTCCACAAAGGGCACTCGCTAGACATATAGAGGAGAAACGCTGCATCTGTTCTTAGGATGCTCTGCGAGGTCGCAGCGGGGCCAAGCCTGCGCTGCCTGTGACATCGCGCGTTTGGGCAAAAAAAAGTAAGCACGTTCATTTCAGGCACAATTATTTTTCCTTATCTCAAGACTTAATAAGTTACTTATTATTAGGTCCACCCAAACAACACAGCATGTTGCTACATAGCATGCTTGGAAATGGGTAATTTTACGCGATGAATTAAAAATGAAAAAGTGATCTGCTAGTAGTCTCATCGAAGCCATTTTCGAGAATAGAAATGTGATTTTAGATAAAAGACGGAGCATGCAGGTTTAATGGAAACAATTAGGGGCTTGAGGAGATAACCTTAGTGCCTTGCTATTCTTTGTGTCAATCGTTAGTGTAAGATCTTTCGAGCTCGCCTAGTAAACGTTGCATATATTTAGGGATGCCGCTTTATGTGCACATGTCTGCATTATGAGTATTGTATTAGTTGCCAATATGGAAAATACAAAGACGGCTTTTTAGCATTAGGGCGGACCGATTAAAAATTGACCACAAATTAGAAAAACGTAGATTGCATAAAAAGGCGTGCCCTTGGAGTTTATGGATATAGTCGAATCCAGCTTGTCTAAATGCCGGCAGAGATGCTCCCATTCGCTGAAGATCTGCAGCGTACAATTCAGTTACCACGGACAGACGTCTATAAAACCTACCTTCGTGGGCAGAAAGAAGAGAGCGACCTCTATAGAGAAATATTTTACCAGAGCCCTCATTAGTGATCTTTGGAAGGGATCTTACTGGACCAAACAATGTGGAGTTCACAACGCGATGCGAGATATGTCTATGTAAGTATATGTCTATGAAGATATCTCACGTATCCTAGGCGTGATCTCGGATAAGGCGCTATGCAGCAAAAAACTGCTAAATCTTTATCAGAATTGCCGCGAAAAATTCTACCGCGGTTTGGAGGAACAATTTACTCCTGACGCCATCTCTTAGCATCAGTACTCTATAGCATTGCGTTATATGCCGCACTCCTATGAGAGCGCACAACTACTGCTGCGGCTGCAATACGCCAGCTCCACAACAAGACAATAACTATGGCGCTCAAATCGCGCAGGAAGGCCGCAGCCAAACAAGTTTACCCTAGATTCCCTTAAATGCAAGAAAAAAAACAGAAGTAGTTTCAAGCTATACCTCAATCAACCCTGGCACGGAGGGACTATTAATGAGCAGAATAGATACCCTCAAAAAGTGGAACCAGCAACGACAAGCAGTCTAGCCGGGCCATCTTGGACACTACATAAAATGCATATTCCCTGATCTCACAAGATTCAGCCTTAAGCACGCTTCGCTCGCCAACACCGCATTTGCAAAACTCATATATGTATATATATATGAGTTTATATATATAGATAACGGTTTTTCGCATACCACGTGAAGGTTCTCAGTTGCCCAGATGTAAACCGTTTTGTTCATTTACATTCCATTCAGATAGTAATTGGCTTCGTCGGAAATATACTTTTCTTCACAAAATCGACATCAAGATCAAACTCCTGACCGTATATAAATAGATCGCGATATACAACCTAAAAATACAGCAAGTTGAACAAAAGTCGCTGTTGTTGGATACGTTGCCAAACCGATGTTTCCGGACAGTCTTCCACATTGTTGGCCATAGCGGCCTTATTTTCAGCCAAACGAGCGCTTCGTGGTCTTCTACGTCTTGGCACATCACCTACTGAATCTATTCTGTGAAACTCTTGCACAAGTTCACGAACGGCGTTCTCCCCTGGCCGGTTATGTCGACCGTAAATTGCACGGAGAGCTCACCAGCATGCCCGTACAGAGTTTTCCTTTCCATTAATTTTGTTTTCACAACATCTGCACGTTTTTTTCTTTGTGTAACGCTTCCTTTATTTTTTTATTAAGCAGCCCTATCCTACTCTGTTTATAAAGAGAGCGGATCGGAGAGCCGAGCGCAGAAAGTGTAAAAAATGCCTGTGGCGCAAGAAGTGTAAGAAATATAAAAAAAAAAAAAATATATATATATATATATATATATATATAGTTTTCTAGCTTTTTTGTTTTATTTTAAAAGGTGGAAAATGCTTTTACGCATACCCTCTGATGTCAGTGGAGGGTAGTGTGGGACTAAACGGAGGTTTTCTAGCTGCGACGCATTCATGGTACCGAACCCAGCCACTGTATTCATATAGGAATTGAATCAGTGGTATAGTCCACCTACGGTGTCGATCCTGCTAGCCTAAACACACGACGATGACCACCTATGGATATTTCTATTGGGGCGTACTACAGGTAACGGCCCAGTGCCAATGTGAGCTGCTTTTGTTGAATATTGGTGGAATGTCGGTGCATGTAGGCCGACTTACCTTGACGGTGTCAAGCGGTTGTCCAGTGAACACGTTTGCGACCCCGCCTAGAGTTCCGGCCAGAAGGTCCACGAGCCCATTGCGAACAGTTGTGCCCCGAGGCTTGTTATGGTCCGTGTCCATGTCTGCCAGGCAAATAACAATCACACAAACACACACACGACCATATAGGCACAGATATATCTGTAATTAATACAGAAGTGACGATAGAAGTAGTTGAAATAATAATAATAATAATAATAATAATAATAATAATAATAATAATAATAATAATAATAATAATAATAATAGAACGGATAAACGCAGATCGACCTTAGCGGCAAAAACACAATCCGTTGAAGAGAGCTGTGGTCTCTTTTTCTCTCTCTCTCTCTCTCTCTCTCTCTATATATATATATATATATAGATATATATATATATATATATATATATAGGGAAGGATAATGTCCTAGGTTGATATGTTCGAACAGAGCACGCAGACAGACTTCTTTTTTGAGAGTCATCAAAGCCAAAATTCGCATATAACGGATCTCACATATGCGAGGTAACCCCATAGTCGTGAGTTCGCACTTAAATACAAACAACTTTACAAAGTACGCCGCAAAATGCTCTTTCCGGTGCAAAACATAGTGATGCTAGTGTATAAACAGTATGTATAAGCGTTTGCTGCCACGTTTAACTTCTGGTCGGTAGGAACATATATATATAAATATATATGGAAGTAGGCCATTTCCTTGAGCCTTGCGGCCATCTCTCGGATGTGATCGGAGGCGACGGGTTACGAGTGATCGGGTCCGTGCCCGAGCCTTTGCTCATTGTCGCTTGCCTTCCACAGCTGTCGCAGTCTGTAGCAAGGGTTCTCTGTTTCAATATCCGGTTCGACCGCGAATCGACGTGAACAATGGCTGACGAGCCCCCAGCCAATGACCGTAATGTCATCGATGCCTTCACATGTGGCAGAAAAGCAAATATAATAAGGGTGATAGCCTTTCAGTCTTCTACATGCATCCGCTGGTAGCACGTAGATACTCTCATACACAGACATACATATATCCGTTATAAGATGGGATATGCTGTAGAAAGACATAAATATATGCACACACATCTCATATAATTATGAAGGCTGTTACTAGGTGTTCCCTGGGTAAGGGCACTCCCTGAAATGAGACGCCTATAATACATGAAAGTTTACACGTGCATGATGCCACTTCACCAACAGCACATAAATTAATATTTTACTAAGTTGAAATATATATATATATATATATATATATATATTCAAAGTAGACAAATGCATATATGTGAAAATGTGCAACATTATTAAATATATTAATGAATGATACTGCTTAATAATGTCTGAACTAACAGACAAATAACATCATTGTACCACTTTTAGTCATGTTTCGTATATAGATTATTGGAGGCACCGAAGAGCAATCGATTGTGGATATAGCAAAACAATCATGCAATTTGTATAGAAGAGCGAGGGATGTATATATCAAAGTAGACCAAATTCACATATTCATTGATGAAAAGCTACAAGGTACTAGCAGACATGATGTCGACAGTATCTTAGCCGGAATATCTCGCATAGTGGTGCAATTATCAAGAAACTATCTGGCCGGCTTTATGATAGTAACGTTGTTGACTACCAGCCTGGAGCACGACTTCAGCACTGTTCGCTTCCGTTGACACACGACAACGGTGGACGTGCAAATCTTGACTGAAAATCCGAGATAAAGCGCGGGGCGGTGCCCTGTCTTACCACCGCAATCCAAAATGGATATGTATAGCGTGTGCAGCTAGTTGACGGAAGACGTATGATCGAATGAACTGTTCTGCGGTAGAAAGTACCATATCTTCCAAAGAGACAGAGACGAAGATATGGGGAACGCTAAAACCTTCTTCTGACAGTTTAAGCCTCGCCTACATTATCCTCCTTGGAATCGCCATGAGGCATATGGCTTCAATTCACCGAGAGCCGAACATGTTAAGAAATCTAGAGATTCTCCAACAGTTCTTGTGGCAGCATGGCCGCTGACATTCAGCCGCAAGGTTCATCATCTATTCTCAATGAGTACCACTCAAAGAAAACTCGATCAACAACGAGAATCGAACAGACGATACTGCGGTTGATGACAACCTTGACTAGTGCACTAGCCGCCTAGATCACGCTGCCACAAATTTACGCCTCACACCGCCGCCACATGTTTAAGCCACACCAAAAGTCACGTTCAAAATTATGCCAGTATATCTACACATTCAAACTCGTTTGGTCGCCTTATTTAGTCTAACTGAGTCCTCAATAATATCATTAGCAATACTCAATAATCATGCAATTGAATCATGGCATGAGTGCTCTCAATAGGCATATTTGCTAATGATCGACCGATGTCTTCGTCGGCGATTTCGACTAGCCACAAATTATTTGAAACTCTTAGACGTGTCCAAAATACCTAACACGGGATTTGAACCGCGTAAACAATGGTGGTGAATTTACTAAAATATCAATGTTCTACACATTTTCTACGTTGCTGCAGTGCAGAAAACCCTTGCACAATTCATAAAGAGTCCTACCTAAAACTCCGGCACAAAAAGCCTAATGCTCGCAAATGACCACTCAATTGAAGATACTATGTTTAGAACACTACCTATCAGGAGGAAACTGCATTGCTTAGCAATTTTTAAACTTTGCTTTGGTCCCGGCAGATGACCGGCAGGTAATCCAAACGGCCTAGAATTATTACTGGAAGCCATTCCTTTTAGCAAATGTCTAGGTAAGGAAAATATACAATATATTCACAAAGAGCATTTATTTTACATATGTGTTACTAAATTAATTGTAAAGTTTAAACACATTAAACGCAGCTAAAAAATTAGAAACAGCCTTGCATTGTTTAGACACAATAGTTGCCTCTTCCTTACAACAAGGAAGCCAAGATATTGCATCCCACGGGGCCGGTGGCCTATTAAACTAGTGAAGAGTGCGTCGAATTCCGCCCAATTTCTCGCCCTGCCAATACTATCCGAATCCTGTCTGAAAAATAATATCGATCTGCCTCCAGAGAACCTATTTCTTCATCAGAAGCTCCCCCTCCCTCCCCCAGGACAGCGAGACCCTAGATGAAACACCTGCCCACTGCGAATAAAGAAATTGTGGTTTATCGATTTCCCTACCGCCGCCGATCATTTTTCACCGCTTTTTTGTCGACAGAAAGGTGCCAGTGGTATTTCGTCATGCACTAGAATGCCCGGTGTGCAAAATGAGACACAAATAACCCATAAAACTATCGCTTTGTATTAGCTCTTAAATTGGTTTCCATGGTTTCCAATTTCGACAAAGTAAATGCCGAAGTGGATTAAAAATCTGCCATGACATAAAAAACCGTACACAGGCATTAGCTCTACAAAAAAGCTTAAAAAAAGTATATATATATATATATATATTTAACTGTGTATACTTTCATTTAAAATTTGCATTCAAATCGCTTACGCACGAAAAACTCTTAGACATCCTAGGTAGCGATCAGCATCCTTGACTGAACTGCGGCCTGTCTCATAACGAAATCGTCTTCTCTGTTCCGGGCATTATGTAGGAAATCAAACTGGAAACGCTTAAAGTAGAGAGAAAGAGAGACTAAATTGTTAAGAGTTCCGTTCACTCTGTCCCGTGGCGATAACAAAAAGAAAACAAAACAACTCGCTAGATTTTCATGTTAATGAATAGCCAAACACACTGCGGGCCGAGCAGGTCATGCCCCTAGGCTAGCAGAGGCTAAAAAATGCAGAAAAAAAACACTCTGACGTTGATTATCCATACCAATGTTGTCTGTTGGCGTTCGAGATTATGCGAGATGCAGGCCCCTTTACCCCCAAGCTGATTCAGTGCGTAGTTAGAAGCCTTAATTTTTCGACGGGAGACTCGATAGCATCCGCGCTCTTGCGCCAGGGGCTGTCGCTCAGCATTCAACGAGGAAAAGCAGCAGCTGTTTGGGGCACATTGTTGAACTAAGCTAATCCTAGGTTAGAGAACCCGTGACCATACACTGTTCGCACGGAGACAGTTGTTCACTCCAAAGTGCTAACATAGGGAAGTTAAATATATATATATAAGTTTTAAATAACCAAGCTTACTTCTGGTATGCGCTGAGATTACTTGTTACGTCGTGGGGCAACCCCTCTCGCCGGCAAGCCGGAAAAACCCGGAATAAGAATCATAAGCATGCTCTTCCGCCACGAAATCATAATAGAGGCAATATTACGGGCCATCGTGCATGTCAACTCGGCCAATGGACCGTTGTTGTCTTGGTTCTCACCGCCCCATATATATATATATATATATATATGACGGTAAGAACGACAATTCCTAAAGGAGAATTACACTCCCTTATTTATTGCTATTACTTCCGAAGTGCGTCTCTCTCTTTGCGGCGCTGTACTAGGCATGAGATCTTTAAAATTGTAGACAAGCGACGCTACAAACGTTTTGATCCACCCAGTATATATATATATATATATATATATATATATAAGAGAGACTCACTAAGAATGGCATCACATAATGCTTTAGCCTTCACAAACAGGGGATCATGAACACTTACGTGGAAGATCAGCTAAGGAAGGCAGTCATCTATCCATCTATCCAGCTACAGGTGTTTTATGCCTACTCCGAATTTAGGCAGCTCCTCAAATAGTTTAGCATGCGTTACAGTTTCAAAGGCAGGTTTAAAATCAAAATATATAACGGATACACCTTGATGCTTGAACATGTGCTGCCCAGTTATACTGCGTCTTCCGGACGATACTCAAATTTGTCTCTTTTGTGTGAGCAATCCTTGTTTGTCAGCGTTTTGACATATAGCATGGAAATTACACATTTTCTAGTAGTTT
Organism: Dermanyssus gallinae; assembly: GCA_003439945.1. Classification (NCBI taxonomy): domain Eukaryota; kingdom Metazoa; phylum Arthropoda; class Arachnida; order Mesostigmata; family Dermanyssidae; genus Dermanyssus; species Dermanyssus gallinae. The sequence goes on from QVRM01001070.1 coordinate 93,444, forward strand.
ACAAGCTATAAAGGCAAGCAAGATCCGTCGCTTAGTCTTAGAGCATCACCTACTTTCCCGCGTGTGTACTGGGCAAACTATCGATAGTCTTAGATCTCAAACCGCTTTAAATGCTGCAACATGTTCTCTGAAGTGATGTCGATTTCATTCACGACCGCTAAGCCGACTAACCATTTGGAGGCTGTGTAACACCCGAATCTCGTAGCGAGACGCAGTGCTTTATCCGATATATAGGTGTATGCAAATGTGTGTTCGATCAGTTCTGCTTTATCCTTATCATCGGAAGCAAATGAACCATAGGGACGCATAATTGATGCCAGATAACCTCACACTGCGATTTGTTGTGAACGTATCTGTGAATTGACTTAACATCGCTGTTTCGAGTCGCAGCGTGTTCTAGAGTCGTTTGTCGAATGCATGCTTGTTGCGTTCTTTCTGACGCTGGCAAATCTTTTGCTCGTTGACTTCACGATCAAGAGCTGCTTGGAGTGCACGCACATGTCTGTCAATAGAATAGACAATGTGCGGCAGATTCGCTGTGGTACGTGTAGCTGTATACGAAAGTACACAAAGTCACTAAGTTAAATGTACGTAGAATTCATAGAGAAGAAACCATGGAAAGATCTGGTCCTGTTTATGAAGTGTAGCTTCAGCTTCACGGAATCGCAATTCCTTCTTTGATAATCCAACTTGCTTGGTAAACTTCCAGTTCGTTTCAAAGAAATCCACCATCCGATGATCGGAGGACAAATGGTTTGGCAACTCCGTCCACCTATCATCCTTGCAAAGAACATTGTCTAATAGCAAATGGCGTTGACTACCCTTGCGTGTTGATTCTGTAACATATTATTGAAGCCCGTACTTGGCGCACAAGTTCAGGAGTACGGCTTCCTTTATATTGTCTAGCTGACTGAAGTCCCCGATTAGTAGAACTGTATGATCACATTCATAAAATCTTAATATTAGCTCTTAGGTTATCATGTCGTCCAGTAGGCGACATGATAATCTAAGAGATTATCAGCTCTTATAAGCCGGACTGTGCGGCCACTAAAAATGGCATCACACGCTACAAACTTGGAGTTACAGTGCAGTACATCCATCTCAGAGCATGTCAGCTTACCTCGGACGCGACCTTTCCTAAATACACGAAATAGTCCCCCTGAAATTCTGCTGAACAAAACAATGATTGTGTAAAGGAATGTAGAGTTTCTAGAGCACCAGATTTTACAATGGATCAGGTATCGAGGTAAATACGTCTCAATTTGTTCTTAACAGCACGTTTACTGCAACAGCGAAGCGTGGATCTATGTACAAAATATAAAGCTAGGCCAGTCATACATTCGGATAACATTCTAGCACCACATTAGGTCATCAGGTATGACCACGGAATGAAGGTTTACGCACACAATCACACTCCAAAGAGTTACTTCAACAATAAGCTTAAAACAAATGATCGAAACATCACATGAAGAATCAACCAACATACCTGCAACAAAGTAAAATAACTGCAAGCACCAAACGAAACACTCAGCTATGCAGAATAATTTAATGTATCTAAAATGCATCGTGCTATACGATATTATACAAATGCCCTCCGTTTGCTTAGCATTTTCTATAGCGTTTAGCGGGCAAGCCGCAGACAATTCGAGCCCACCTTTCGCTGAAGACAACACCTTTCAAGCTTGTGCTTATTGCTGTGATTCGAGTTTGGCCGATTGTACTTCAGATCAAAGCAAACAACAGAGTTTTTCGACCGACCCGCAGGTGTCTGGAACTGTCGGAATTTCGAGCATGCGCAGAGTACACAAAATGGCCCACACACTTAACCACCTATTGTGCCGAGCACAATAGCACGACTTCTAGCAGTGAATGGTCGGTCAGCCGCGTTAGTTAGCACTTATGTACGTCTCACTAGTGAAATGCACCACGTTTACCACTATTTGGAGCCAAACCATCTGCTGCTACACACGACGTAAAGCCACAGCCATGTGTAGACAGACGTGTCTGCCGCATATACAGCTCTGAGCGCACGCTAAAAAAATGGCCTGGTTAGAAGGATGGCCAATGTACTATGCATACACAGTAGAATCTCGGTAACGCGTCGTCGTCGTTGTTGTCGTGAGCGTTGCCAAGACGGTTGGTTCTGGCTTAAGTCGTGACCTGCGCGCAACTAAAGGAAACAACCCTACTACTCCCTTGCCTTGAGATTGGCTGGCTAAGAGCTAAGTAGTTCTCGATCAGAATGCCACCCCGTCTGGGAGCGAACCCGTGTGAGAACGCGATCGCCGACGCTGACAAAGACCGAGATCTATGATTCGGAGAACAAACGCTATGCTGCCTGCCTGGCGTCGGCCTTCACGAAAAGAGCTATTCGGTGTCACTGAGCATACATAGCATACGCTCTCACAGAGCAGCCGGATTATTCCAAAAATTCTATTCGGCCATTCATGGCCACACTATGACGCCAACACGCCTCGGCGAGAAGCGAGTCTCCTACTCGAAACCACCCGACGAAACAAGCTAGCATGTTGATCAAACGACACCTCCTTGCACTGGATTAGCTGCCGAATGTATTGTCGGGTCATAGACACACAATGCCAAAAATTATTACAACGTTTACCCAAATCTGCAAAGTATCATCTATAGACAGATCGCGGCTACGGCGCTCGTACTTCTCACGCGTGCACATCTCAATACGGAAGCCATGGACTGCAAAGCCGGTTAATAAGTATTGATTTCTGTAGTTTGGTCCCTTCCCGGCGTTCGACCGCATTGCCTGTCTCTTGTAGAACAGCACGTCTATTTCAGCAAGGGTCTAATGCAACTCAAGAAGGTATTTATTGAGAGCAACTGTCTTCAGAGGGCTGTGTGTCCTCCAAAGACCCTCCCTACAAGGAGAGGCGTATAAGCTAACAAATGCAGTAGCCGATTACGGAGAATGGTACGACGCACCACTAACACTTTCCTCTAGAAGTTAGCTTTAGTGCTGTCAGGCATTCTGAGATTCTTCTACATTAGTTGAGGTCAAAAGACCTGTGTTCCATACAAAAACGTTGACGCTATCTTCGAATTGAGTATAGGAGATCGACGACTTTCTATATCGATAACTTATGAGGTGTGTCTCCTAAGCTGTGAAACGACAGGAGTCCCTTGCGAGCTCTTTCTTCCATGTGCTTGGTCAACTTCATTCCCTGTGTTGAGATTGTTGATTCTTTGTGTTGAGATTGATCCTTCTGTTGCTATTCTCGTGTACGGAAACTGTTGTACGAATTCTATTGGCCCTGATCTCAGGCGTAATGCATCGCTGTCCGCATTTATCACCTTTGTTTTATTTAAATTGATTCCAAGAGAGTTGCGGTCGACGTGCAAAGTGACCAGCAATTGCTGCAGATGCAAACGGCCGTAGCAGTTGAGTATCAGCACATCTGCGTACATGAGCGTTACATAACTAACATAAACCAAATAGTGTAGAAGTCCTGGGATATTCGTAAGTATCCCCTTAAAAGCCAGCATATCAATCATCGGATAAATGCGAGCGATTCTGATGAAGACACAGCCCTGAAGGCGACAAATAATGCATATAGATGCGTGCTTTTCATTAGTTCAGGAGGTCGGCACACCCTGACATTGTAGATCCGCCTCTCCAGAATCCGTGAAGAATGTTGCTCTTCAGGTGTACTGCCGAAGTTTCTGAGAAAATATGCTATCGGTAAGCCAACAGCACTGAAAGAAACCTGCACATTGGATTTATTTTGCAATTCCGCGGTACAAAGAGAGGGCTAGTCCTTTAAGTCCTTTACTTTCCTTTTAAAGTAGCACTGAGTAGGTTTACTCTCCAGCAGACATGAGGTCTGCGGGCAGACATGAGGTCTTCAGCATCTCATTAATAAGGGCAGCAAGGCGTGTTGCTGGAAGGGCTGGTTGCCATTCCGAATCAGCACTGCTGTTACGGGACGGCGCCCTTCGTATCGCGTTCCAAACTTCAGCTACCACCAGCTACCCCCGTTGTTAGCGTATATCTAGGTGGCGGCGTCGTCTATTGGGCTTAGTGCGCTAGTTATGGTTGTCATCTACCGGCGTGTCGCCGGTTCGGTCTCTGTTGTTGATCGAACTGTCCTTAAGAGACGCTTATTGAGAATAAATGGTAAACCATTCCGTTAAGAGTCAGAGATCATGCTGCCAAAAGCACTGTTGGGGAAACCCAAGATATCTCAACATGTCCGGTCCTTAGTGCATTCAAAAGAAGCTTTACGATGAGTTCCAGGCCCGTAGGGGACGGATGATAGCCTAAAATTAAAAACAACCTCCTTAAAAAATGTTCGTACAGCCGAAGTTGGGCCTCCCTCAACAGCTTTTTCTGTCTTGCCTCTTCAAGCACTGCTTTGGCTCGCCTCACCGCTCTCCTGTAAGTGCGGTTTGCTTTGAAGTAGTTGGCTATCAATTCAGGTCTGTCTCGTGTCAGAATGCATGCTTGTACCGGTAGTGCTTTTTATCCCTATATTGCTTGCAGAACCAAGGAGGACACTTATAGGTCGCTTTCATTTCAACGTTCTTTGCTATCGCATCAGCTTTCGGCGCTGACTGTATCAGGTATTGTAAAAAGTGCTTTTGACAATCCCATCAACCTGGATGAATCGACGATTGTCCCTAGTTGGCGTCACCTTGATGTGTAAGTTGCGCCTCAATTCTCAGTCTCATGACCACTACCGGTGGGAGCCACTTGGATCCGCATGCCAAGACGTCCTTCTGCGATTCCCAGTACGTGACGTCGCACTCCTTTGCATTCGTGCACAAGATATCTACTGTGAGTCGGGCCTGTGATGCAATATAGGTGTGCTCTTCGGGATTAGATATCGCCCACACGTTGCGGGATGCCAGTGTCTTAGTTAGCACATTTGTGCTTACATTACATTTTTTGTTCAATGGGCAATTGATATTCTCACTCTCAATTCAGAAGATCGTTGTATCTTCCAAATCAGCCCTGTCAATACAGTGAACAAATGTTCCTAGCTTTGACGGCTTAAAATTATTATTATTATTATTTTTGAGCACCACACAGTTTGCTTCATTCCACAACGTCTTTTATACCGCGGAGCTTGGAATTGTATACCACAGCCACTCCCCGCTTGCTCTATCGGATTTTCTCAGAGTGATCCGGGACATTTCACTGAGTACACCCCAGGGACCACAAACGGTTCGGAAGCCTAAGACTCACTAAGGACGATCACATCATCACACTTTAAAGCGCTGGACAGGAAAAGTAGCTGAAGACCTGATTTGCCACCCTCACGAAGTAGTCTCAAACCAAAGTCTGCCCCCCCCCCCAGCTCTGGGATTGGTATTGTAAAGATTGTAAATATATGGTATAATTAAGGTATCGTTGCGTTTAGTTGGAATGAATCGTCAGGACCGTCGGTACATCGCTTGTTACGCCCCTTTGCTGAGTCTGTGGATACGCAATATGTGTAGCGTGTCAAGTAAAAACAACTCAATACATTGGCGAAGTACCTCACTGAAGCCTAGATGTTCTGTAAGATTGATCGGTTCTGTACCTGCAGTCGTTTCGGGCATTTCGGTAAAATAAAAAAACTTGAGAAGTAGCTTCCCGATGGCGGCGGAAATCGCAACTTGCGATTGCATTTCAGTCGACACCGCCCGCATTTTGAAACGGAATACCTCTAGTATTCCCTTGCGAGGAACAGCATATTTCAGCCGATTGTTTACGATTGAAAACCAGCTGCGCTTAGAAAAATATTCCATTTCCAGTCGTACATTCATATGCGTATATGCATATATATAATTATATTCAGGCATATGTATGTATAGATGGTGTTTCAGGAATATTTGAAGCGCGATATATGGAACTGTAGAGCTCGTTAAAGCAGATGTTTTTTACCAATGGATGATAGTCTCTGAGAAGTCTTGTTTCGGAGTGAGAGTGAAATTACTACAATTTGTGACACTGGTGTTTTTGCCCAAAATAGGAGCACAAAATGTGCTGTTGCGAGACAACCAGTCCTCCTATACAGAAACTAAGCATACCGTCGTATTCACGAAATTTCTACTTCTTCTGAAGAACATATAAGGGCGGTCGGAAGATGCGGCATGGTAGCTTAGAAGAGAATTCGCCAAAAATGAAATCGTTTATTAGCTTTCACGTCAAATACCTTAAAATAATTACCCTACGACCACTCAGCGCTCGGAGGGCATGCCCAAATTAAGTGCATATAAAATGACAGCGCGTCATTTTTCATGCACTTAGTCTCGATATGTTCGCCGAAAAATCGTCATCACTCCGCAACCACAGCTCGCATTGACATAGATTTGGTACCAAAATGGTCGTTCAAACGCGCGTTTGCCTGGATGTGTTAGTGGTGGTGTTAGTCGTAGGGTAATTATTTTGAGGTTCTTGGCGTGAAAGCTAATAAACTACTTCATTTTTGGCGAATTCTCTTTTAAGCTACCATGTCGCATCTTCTGGGTGGCCTTATATGTTCTTCAGAAGAAGCAGAATTTTCTCACGAACACGACGGTGTGCCTAGCTTCCGTATAGTAGG
>QVRM01001070.1:102500-254486 GCA_003439945.1 Dermanyssus gallinae
TTGTGTTTCACCTACCTTGATGATCGGCATGGGTTGCTGCATGTCGCCGCCAAAGCAGTAGCAACAACAACAATAATGATCCAAGATGATGATGGTCATGGTATGGATCATATGGCGGTGAATATTCGATGGTCATTCGATAGCTAATAATCCTTCGCTTCGACGTGCTCGATAGTATATATATAAATATATATATATATATATATATATATATATAGATATATATATATATATATATATATATATATATATATATATATATTGCCTCGGACAAAACAAAGGCAGCGATTCTACACTACGTTCTAGGGTTAATGACAGTTGATACTAATCGTACGCGAATTGTGGATGGTGAAGAAACAATTGTGGCTTAAATTGATATATATATATATGCAACATTATTAAGTCGTACCCTCAATTGTTACAATTGATGGAAATAACAATGTTAATTTCGGAAGCTGCAAAGCCAATGTTGAATATTTGAATTTAAATTTGTAATATATATATACATATATATATATATATATATATAATGTGGGAAGAGTCACTTGAGGATTTGTTTTGCATTTTTCCGAATGGTGACCGTATATCGCGGTATCAAAATGTTCGTTGTGGAAATTTTAATCCTTAAGATTAACCCTATATCGTAAAACAGTTTCTGAGATTGCACACTGTCCGCTCTCACGCTTCCAGAGGAGACCGTGCTTACTCGTTGAAGCAGGCTCCGCGATAAAAGCAAGCGCATGATTGGATTGTGACTAAATGTCAGCCAAAGGTGTCTGCTGAAGCGGCACCGCTCGAGTCTTTGGCCTTGTTTCCTCCTCCACGACAACGCCCCTGCTTCCACAAAACGTTTTCAATGACACGAAGATTAAGATACGCAGACAGCTCCTTATCTATTGTATCTCCTATCTACCGGCTTCGTGTGAATAGTTTATTCTGCTGGCCAAAAAAAAACGAGAATTTCGCAAAGTCCCGTATATGATGTAAATCGATAACGAAAAACTACAGGCACATATCGTAGATATTGCATCTTCAGCATCGGCAATCGGCCGCCGTAGGGCATTGTCACCGTCATTAGAGAGAGAACCATTGTTACCAGCACCCAGTACCATCATCTCGTTGTGTAGTCGTTGTAGTCGTTGAGCTTCATCAGCAGCTTTGTAGCGCCAGAAGCGCTTACCCCTTTTGGGGCTTGCAGTTTCGCAGAAACATAACGATACAGAAAACGACATTCAGGCCGACAGAAGAAGAGACGAGGCAAAGCATGCACATACAGGGACCCGTGTACAGGACGCGGACTCTTGCCACTTCTATTAGTGGCTCTGCTGAGAATTGCTCGCCGACGCTATTAATTGATTGTTGTCGTTGTTGTCGCCGTCGCCGACTTCGACGACAAAGACGCTGATATGCCCAATGTAATAATATAATGATGTCGACAGCGTTGACGAAGACCACTATGACAGCTCTACTCATCAGACATACTGTACAGATTTGTAGCGAGCAACCGCGCATATAGCCCCGCTTGTTGATGCGGGTGCAGAAGCACCATAAAAAGCACCAGAACGGTGACACTCGCGTCAACAGCAACAAAAATAGAAAGGAACGTTCGAAAGTATACTTATATTTATGTATGTACAGATGCATCAAAGTCAATGCATATATATATATATATATATATATATATTTTTTTTTTTTTAATAGAAACACAAACAAACTTTTGTTCACTTATTAGTGTCTCTCTCCAGCTCTCCACTGGAGCAGCAATAGCTGTTTACGCGGGGGCATTCGATACGAATCTAGAGTTACAAACGAGATCGGCCGACCCCGATTTCTTTTCGGGGTCTGACTCTCAGCCAAGATTTAACGTCCATGGGACTGCTTTTCGCATTGCTTCATAGACGGACCCCCATAAATACAAATGTGCAACGGTGGGGCTCGAACCCGCGCACCTATGCATCTCCTCCGGTCGCGAGGCGCAGACGCATGCCACCACGCCACCGGACTCGACGGCCGACCCCGACTGCTCGAGATGAATTGTTTTGCGCGGTCTATTTGAGAATATTCTTCGCTGCAAAATTGGAACATGCAATGCCTTGCATGTCCTTAACTAGCTATTCGCACGTTAGTCGGCAATGCGCAGTTAGCGCTATCGAATTTCACGCCGACGTTTAGTTTCTCGAAGAAGATCGCATTATCGGCGCGCAACTGTACCCAGTGATCTTACGAGGCGTTTCAAGAGACGATCACAACAGGCTGATGAGTCATAAGCTAGAAAGAAAGTAAGAGAGCCTTACCTAGGGCGTCCCCCGACTCCCTTGGCAACATGTCGTTCATTTTCAACCAAACAAATCGGTACATGCGGCGCACGTTATGTAGGAGTCGAAGTCAACTGCAAACGAAGCGCAGTATCAAAACAGCAATAAAAATTGGGCACGTGCATGAACCGACCCTTAATCGATCCGGTACCTTGCAGGGCTTTTGTCGCGCAGCCATTAGGTGAAACCCTAACCGTAGGACAAATTTGTTCCCGCGTAAATACCGTTTGTTTGGACTGGCCGTAGCACAGCGGTGTTCACGGCAGCTTTTAGAGCTGGACAAAACTAACCGTTTTGGAGATTAGCTTTTAGAACGGGTTAAACTGGCGGACAATAGAAGAGTCTCCGACAAGAGCGTTCCCAACAAGGTAGCCCTGCAATTGAGATGGCGTACCAATGTTGAGATAAAGTGATCACCTTAAGAACGCTTCACTGTTCATCCTTCACTCATAGAAGAAGAGAAAATAAATCGCTTTTCAAAACAAGATAACAGGTACAGGAGCCACTAATTGATCACTTGGGCACTGATCACTCGCTTTTACGGCATCCGATGGAAGGAATGTGTCTCAGTCGTTGTGGAATCCCCGGGGCAGTCTTTGCTGTAGATAGGGCTTATGTCGGATGCAATTAATACCCAACTAAATCGACAGACGTGATGTTTTTACTCAAATGAAACAAAACTATTAAGACGGCGTTATAAATTGACAATTAAGTCGCCGGGGCTCGCTACTTTATTGAGCGCGCATTCCCAATCTGTTCGCACCTGTATGACGTGTCAGCCGGATGCTACTAAATGCATCCGAGTGAGAAAGGGTCAAATGAGAAGCGTAATGTAGCAGTAGAGAAATTACCTTGTACCCCACAACGGTGCTACAATACAACAATGAACACTAGCAACAAACTGCTCAGATAAAGTACTACACGGTTCGCTTGCCACCCTAGAATTGACCAACAGTTTTTCCTCCAAAAATGTTGCCAGTAGAGCGGAGAGCAGGTGAGGGTTTGATGTTCAATTCAGCACTTGTTTTCATAATTGGCACAGCGAACTGCGCGGTGAGCCTTCTGTGAGGAAGGCTTCCCCCCCCAATGAAGGAGGACTACTTAGCCTGAGCGTAGCGTCGTAACCTTATTCGCTTGTTACTTTCGGCAACTTTTACACCCACAAGACACCACCACAATGAAGTCTCGAACAACAACCAGCTAGGTGTGTAAGAGTTCGATATTGGTTCCATATACGACCACGCTTCCCATAGTACAAACTGAACCGAAGACCTGGGAGGCTTTGAGCGAAGCATAGGAGGGGCAGGCTGCTTTGCGGAGGTTTTCAGACCAGCAAAAACCTGGAGGGTTTTTAGTCGGTGGAATCGCTGGTAGAGTCTTGCGGCGGTGAGTCACTCCGACACTGTTCGGCTCATATCTACAAGTGGTGTCCGTTCGTGCGTAACGCATTTCTCTCCTCCTTAAAATATGTATATGTATATATATATAAATATATATATATAAATATGTATATATATACGTTGACGTGCGTGTCGTCGTCAGCGTGACATCAGTCACCACTAATGAGTTTGTCGTACGTCGTTAACACCAGCCAGTAAACGAACAGCTGGGCTGGACTGAAATAGACAGAGCTGACCTCTAAGTTTTACCCACCTCTGGCCGACATCTGCACTCCAGCAGATGGTCGTTCGCTGCAGGGGGAAGTGCTGTCGCACTCCGCTAGCGCCTCCCACAGATAGCTTCTCTCTTCACCGTCATACATTCGTTGAACACGTACTGCCTACAAACGACCTGACCACATACACTACTCTTACAACTGCTGCTAGGAATTACTACTACGACTGCGAGTATTATTAGAACAACTTTCAAACCGAAATTAGTAGTCAGTCGTATAATATTCCCTCTATATTGTTGTTGTTCTTGTGTTTACTATTATCGAAATATCTTCCAGTTGAATATTGAAAAAAAGGAATCATAATATTAATCATCATCATCATAACAATACTTTGACTACTTTTCCGTCACCAACCGTATAGATAGTTTATAGTTTGCCGACCTCTTCCACGCGCAGCCCGCCCTTTCCATCGTCGTCATTTATTCTCGACCGATCCGAGGAGGTCCGGAGAAAAAGACAGCGCGCACGAGAGAGAGAGACGCGTGAGGGGAAAGGGCTTTAGTCTCACACACAATCAGTGTAGCAGCTTCGACCGCGTGCTACTCCGCACTTTTGGAGCGCCTAATCGACGGACGGACGGACGGATTAGCCGTTAATCGTCGGAAACAAAACAACCGTAGTAGCAGTGGCGGCGCCGGCGGCAGCAGCAACAGCAGCGCACCGTATCGATGTTGTTGTTGTTATTGTTTTATTGTTGTTGATGATGTTGATATTTAGTTGTTATTGGTGTTGTTGTCGTTGTTATAGTTCGTTTGTTATTGTTGATGCTTCCGCGCCGGCAGCAGCTGCTGTTGCATCAGCGAGAGTGTTACGGCAGCGCTGCCTTCTCGCCGGCGGACAGCGGCTTCGGCGATGGTCTAACTCCTTCCCCTTTTCCTCCCGACAGCTACAGCAGGCACTATAGCCTGTAGCGGCGGCTGTGGCGGTAGCGATAGGGTTTACTGACTAGCTCTACTACTGCTGGCTGGTAGTGCTGTTTACCTATATGATTAGATGATTAGAGATATTATACCTCCTCCTTACTATTATTAATACTGCTGTTGAGTCGAGACTACATTGAGGAGAAGGGGAAAAAGGAAAGTCCCTCCTCCCCTCACATACATACAGCCAGGCACACATCCATCCACACGCACCCACAGACGCGGATCGCGTTCGTTTGGCAGCAGGAACAACGGCAGCAAAACGACTGTGATGTTTCCCTCTTTCTTAGCCGTCTTCTGGGCCGTTTTCTTCTTGCATCCACCACACCCGCTAACACACACAGAGCCTCGCATGCGAGAGCACCGCCAACCACAGTTACTTTTACTACATGACGACCAAAAACATGATTGCTACCGACGAGCTTCTTCGGCGACCTGCAGTGCGTTAGCTCCTTGGCGTTGTAATTTCTGTTTCTGTTGTTGCTGATGGTTTGCTTTCGTCTTCTTCTTGTTCTGGTTTGTCTTCTGCTGCTGTTGCTGTGGTTGTGATTTCTACAGCTGTTGCTGTCATTCGTCGGAACGATCCGTGTTTGTGCGGGCAATTTCGTCGTTCAACAGCTCTTCCTCCTCCAATACTACAGCTTCTCTTAGTCCTCGGGCAGCGCGATTGCTCACAGCGACACTCGAATCAGGCTCATCATTAGCAGCAGAAACAACAACAACTACAACAATAACAACAGACCTATCACCATCAACCACTGCGCCGTTCGGCCTCAGACACCGCTGATGCTGCTGCAGAAACCCCACAACCTCCACAACGACTACATCAGGAGCAGAAGCAGCAACAACAACAACAACAACAACAACAACAATAAAAACAATAACGACAACAAAGGCAACCACACCAGCTTCCACTGCTGTCAGTCGAGGAGGAGTGGCGGCGCCAACAACAGCAACAACAACGGTAGGCGACTACAACAACATCCACAACAACAACAACGCGAAGGCTATCCAGGCTTTGCTGGTTCTTATGGTTACTGTTGTTGTTGCTGTTGTTATTGCGGATGCCGCTCTCACTGGTGGTGGCGCCCTTTCATGTCGGTGCATGTTGGTTGCGGAGCCGTGCCAGCCGTCAAGAGGCAGTGAAACTAGGCAGCGACAGCGGCTACAAGAACTGCAACAAAAACGACAACAACAACAACAACAATATCTTCAACAGTTACAACAACAACATCTTCAACAGTAACAATAACAACAACATCTTCAACAGTAACAATAACAACATCTTCAACAGTAACAATAACAACAACATCTTCAACAGTAACAGCAACAACATCTTCAACAGTTACAACAACAGCAACATCTTTAACAGTAACAATAACAACAACATCTTCAACAGTAACAGCAACAACGACGACGAACCCACCACAAAAGCGTTGCTGGTTGATTCGGATCGGTGACTTGTTCGAGGTCTCTCTTGGGGGTTGGTCCCGTTGGTGAAGCTGTTGACCTATCAGGCCTGCCTCTGTCTGCCTGACAATAGATGTTAAGTGAGCATTACAAGAGTTACAACGATTCCACTGGTTGGCTGGATAGCGATCTGTTAGTAGTTGTTTCAGCAGCAACAACAACAACGGAGGATCGAATAATCGACATCGACACATGATCATCGTTGATAGAATCTAGCGTTTGGTCTGATTTTTTCTTCCTAATCTTCTTCTTCGTGCTTCTTTGTCTTAGCCTTCTTCTACGATCTGCTTACGATTCGAGTACCACCATCGCCGGACGAGGGATGGCCTAAACTTGACCTGTTGATCCTGACCTACCTGTAGAGTATATGGAGATTGGTCTATCTATCTGCCTACCTACATGCATAGAAAGTCTATGTATTGACATAATTGATTGATAGTTAGATAAACAAACATACAGACAGGGAAATAAGTGTCCCTAGAGGTGCGTCTGTATGTGCATTGTCGCGGTTTCGGTGCATTTAGCCAGCGTTGTGATATGTGAAGCTATATATTCAGTGGAACAGTGGCTGTGTTTGTGTGTGTATGTGGACGTGGTATGGTAACTATTACCTCTCAGAGAACAACCCGCTATTTGCTTAGAGGCTGTTGAGGCAGCCTGATGTTGGTGCTGGTGTAGGAGGAACTATCGCAGAAGAAAAACGAAAAGGAAAAGAAGAAAGAAAAATCACTTTCGTCCTTTCGCGCTGTGCGCTGTGGACCCCTTGTGGAGCATTGTTGAGTGATCGTGCACGATCGATGTGTTGACGCCCTTAACTTCTCTGACCGTTACGTCTCTGGCCAGTCAAGACGTCTCTCCGTCTCTCCGGCAGTCGAGACATTACCGTCAGCAGAGCGTTGATTGCAGATGGCAGTCATTGACCACGAACGATCCGGAGACACTTCTCAGGTGAGTCACCATGAACTTGTTTCTTGTTAACCACCAAGAAACGACCTGGTTTTGTTAACCACCCCCATACTATATAGTATGTATAATATGATGACTCGTAGGCCACCTACATGTAAGCACACACATTCTCTCTTTCACACACACACACCACCAACTACGACAATTTCAACAATTGTAACTACTTTGATGAATTAATTGAAATATTGACTTTGTTTCGGTTATCACTGCCAGTGCTACTTTTGTTTGTTAGGGTAAGAGGAAAGGAAAAACGCTTGTACGCACCGAGACCTGAGACGAGGCTTGTAGTGTAGACAGGTAGGGAAAAAGGTCGGGCCCTACGTTTGGACTTCAAGCGCGATGTGCCACCAACCGACAAGAGCCCATTCGTAGGTTGGGAATGAATTGCGTGGCTGGGTCGAGTTAGCAATCCACAACGAGACTCGATGCCGATGTTGTTGGCATATTACCCACCAAAAAGCCTCTCATCTCAAGGCCTCAGGTCGAGGCGGGTTTGAGCGGGGCTATATTCCTTATTTATTACACTACTTCAATCCGCTACGTCTCGTAATAACGAAATATATATTTATTACCATCATCACCACAACAACTATAATAAATTTACTTACCACAACAAGTACTACTACTACTACTACTACTAGGTGAAGTGACGCATTTACTATTGTTTAAATACCTCGTTCACTGCGAATCTCGCTGCCTTCGGTGTTGATAACGGTATTGGTAGAACGAATAAGCATATAAAATCAAGTTTGCGTGTCAAGTGCCCAATTGCATAATATATCAAAGTAAAGTCAAGAGTATGATAATAGCGTTTATCATGTTAACCACTGTATTTATTATTATCATTGCTTAATATTATATATATATATATATATATATATATATATATATAAATATATATATATACAGGTAGTTCAACAAGTTCTTAGAATGAAAACCAAGAATTTTCCAAATCTTGTTTTTAATTTTTTCTTATTCGATATACTCCCCGAGAAGCTCAATACACTTTTCCCACCGAGATTTCAGAGCATTTATACCTCTTGAGTAGAATTCCGCGTCTTTAGACTGAAAATAGGCATTGACAGCAGCCTTAACCTCTTCATTGCTGGAAAAACGCTTTCCACCGAGACTATTCTTCAAATGTCCGAAGAGGAAATAATCAGAGGGGGCCAGGTCTGGAGAATAGGAGGGTTGTTCAATAAGTTCGAACCTCAGTTGGGCCAGTTTTGCCGATGCTTGCCGGGACTTGTGTGCAGGAGCATTGCCCTGGTGAAACGGGACAACCTTCTTCTGCAAAGCGGGCCGTTTCACGATGAGTTCTTGCTAACGGCAGTCCAACGGTCTTGCATAATATTCTCCTGTGATCGTTTTACAGCTCTCAAGGTAGTCGACCAGCATTATTCTACGTTGGTCTTAAAAAACGGTAGCCATCACCTTTCCGGTCAATGCCGTTGTCCGCACCCTCTTCGGAGGTCCTTCATCAGGTGCACACCATTGGCAAGATGCTTCTTGGGTCTCGGGAGTGTAGTGATGAACCCGGCTTTCATCGACGGTCATGAATCTGCACCAAAAATCCGACAGATTGTTCGACATCTTGGCCAAATTTCGCTGTAAAGCCAAAACAGGCGCGTCTTTTTGGCCTTGGTTGAGCAAATGCGGCAGCCATTTTGCTCTAAGCTCTTTCATCTTCAAGTTTTCGTGTAGGATAAAATGCACACTGCCTAAACTAATCCCTAATGCCTCCGCTATTTCCTTAATGTTCATTCGCTTATCTGTGCCAAGAATTTTTCGCACTTTCTCTACGTTTTCCTCATCAGTTGCCGTTTTTTGGCCTCCTGGACGTAGTTCATCCTCGGTGCTCCTGCGACCTCTTTTTAACACATTAATCCAGTTGAAAACAGTGGCAAAACATGGCGCAGAGTCACTGTACGTCTCGTCTAACTCAATTTTTACTTGGGTCGCATTCCAACCTTTGAAATAAAAATGCTTGATAACCACTCGAAACTCTTTTTTCTCCATTTTTAAAAATCACGCCGATACGTTGCACGGGAAAAGCTATCAAACGAAATCGCAACGGCCAATCACCATAATATATTGAGTATTCGAATTCTAAAAAGCTCATTCTAAGAACTTATTGAACTACCTGTATATATATATATATATATATATATATATATATCTTTAATTGTGTTCTGAATGTTAAATAAGACAGGAAAGAACCACTCGTTTGGTCTGGCATTAAACGAGAGTCACTCGATAGTGCAACAGGTTGTTCTGACCTTTAAGTCTAAGTGCGTGGCCAGTACTAGGTGGAGATCGTCTTCTCTTTGAGGAGCCTAGCTACAACAAGGCGAAATGAGCTCACCCAAACCGACTGAATCAGTCAGTGAATTCGCGAGTCAGGTGGTCGAACTCATTGAAAGGTGCGCGCAGGATGCGCGCCAACAGACAGTCAAGCCTGCGAGAAGTCTGCTATGTGTTTCTAATAACGCGAAGTTTCTAATCAAAGTAGTAGTCGCAGTTGTACTTAGCACTGAACGTGGTGAGCAAAGAGATCAGCTGAAGTCCGTTCGATATCTGTGTGTATGTAACAATAGATATGGCGCTCATTAGTTACGGGCTCATTTGTAAGGTGACCACGACGGCACAAAAGCTGGCAAAGAGCCTGACCGAGAACCGCCTGGCCAAGATTCTGCCAAAATCGGTAGCAGAGTCCATCGTCCTGTAGGCCGCTCCTTCATAGGGGCCACTGACTGGGTTATGAAGCTGAAGAGAAGCAGGAGACAACTTAGAAAGGTGCTAGCAAAACTGGTTATACGAATCGCTAGTGTGCAGCGAACAGTTGATACAATGGATATTGTCACGATAACAAGGCAGATACCGTGCGTGGCCCCAGATGATCGAGAAACGAACACAGACGAAACAGAACCGGCCTTTACCAAACCGAACCAAACTCTTAACGAGTGTCACGAGGAATGGACAAACCACCGACGGGAGTCTGGACCCATCAGGTCCAGACTCCTGGTACGCCCGATCATTTCCCCCACCATGGAAAAATATTTTAACAGAGAGATCAGAACATCTATCTGACGCAGGTATTGACGTAGTGCGGGTGCCTCCAAAAATAGGCGAGGCTCTGGCCGCAAAGTGTCTCATGTGTGAGACAGTCGAGGAGAATGGCGTGACCCACACCATTTTCCTCTGCCCCGCATTGGAAGACGTACGACGGGATTCGCCGGCAATATAGTCTCCGCACATGACAGTGACAGACCTAATCACCGTCATGCTCGGGATTGAGTGCAGAGGGAAATGCAGGCTATCAGGCTGGTGGAGGGTACAATGAGAAGGAAAAACGAGCTGAGAGAACAAGCCGACAACGATATGGGACAGGGGCCGCAGACAAACATTAGAAGGGAACAATAATACATGGAGTGCAGTGGAGAATCTATTTTTAACTAAGTAAACGGAATTAGTTCCAATTGAAATGGTCGTAACATATATTCAATCAAAAAATGGCGGAGTTGTAGTTACGATTTACGAAGACGACGATTACGAACGAAGAGTTACACAATTTTCGAAAATATATCTTGGCTGCTTAAGCCCGCTAGAATATCATTTTCTTTTTTAGAGACAAGAGATGAGCTCACTATATGAGTAGACTCACGTGTCGAAAATTATTTGAAGATTTTTGTGATTGAGATCCTCGCCTGCACGATGATTCGGAGAACCTTCGGTACTAGGCAAAAAGTTGGCTTTATATATACGCAAAAATGCAGTGGTTGCCACTCGCGAAGGAGCTTGAAATTGACAACAGAGCTGTTGTGAGGGGTTCAGGGAATTATGAATTACTCTGTGTGAGCTCCTCACACTCTCGGGTGGCGCAAACAAATTGAACGGTTCGCGGGGTCTAGCATAATCGAGGCCCGCATGCGCTTAGTGTTGGCTGGCAGGAGACCGTAGTCCATCACTACGCCTCCAATTTTCTAGCTAAGTCCTAGCGTGCTCAAACCAGACTCATCTGGGTCCTCGATGGAAGTAGAGAACGATATACGATTTTACGCACAGTAGCACCTCAATTTTATAGAACCCCTTAAACCAACATTGCTTGGCATTGCTTGTATATTGCGACCAAACCGCGATTCTTAGATCATGTAAGTACGTGCAACGAGACATGAGTCTTCTAGGAGAACATTGGCAAAAAATGTTCCGCCATGAGACATACTTACTGTTCTGCCGTTACCAGAGTCCGCTGCAGAGTCTGTTATTCTCAGCCTCAGCGACGCGTCTCTATGTAAGTTGGCGTCAAAATCGTTCGCACAGTCGTTAAGCAATAGTTTATGCTTTATGCTCAACATTTTGGCTGGGAAAAAATTGCGCCATCGAAGTGTGCTGATAAATTGTGCATTGACATGCAATATTTCCTTGGCTGTAGCGATGAACTTCTACAAACGAAGCATCATACATCAGCTAATTAATCGATCGCCGCTATAGTATTGTTGAAAAGGAAGGAGACAATTTATTGACGATGAAATGAGCCCGCATGTTTTGGCAAAGTGTTGTTTTCGCTATAGATAGCAAAAAAAGGCAAAAAAGGCCAAATTTTGCGTATATATGTATATATATATATATATATATATATATATATATATATATATATATATATATATATATATATATAAACGAGTTACATTGTAGGACAGACGCACCGACGATGACATCTCTTCCACCAGCGGTGGAATTGATAATTGAGCAATAGCCGTTCAGCAATAATAATACACTGCGTAGTGTGTGAGAGATTATGGTGGTCTGTCATGTCCGCGAGCCCCGCATATACAGGTACGTATGATGATTGCGTTGTGCGGCGTCTGATGTGCGCAGACAGTGAGTGTCTGCCCCCTGGTGACTAACGAGTTGTTGGTTCTCATCCACCGTTGGCTCCGCCAGCTCAGATGTTTCGCCTGTGATCTGTATGATACGGCGTCTGATCTCTGCGTGTAGTGTTCTTCCATGTATTATTGTTCTTTATGCTACCTTATTATTACGATTGTTGTTGTTGTCGTTGTTGTTGCTGTTATCGTTGTTGTCATTGTTCTTGTTATCGTTGTTGTTGCTGCTGCTGCTGCTGTCGTTGTTGTTGTTGCCATCGTCGCTGTCGCTAATAAGCCAACTATTACGCAGAACCGAAACAGAAGCGGCCGATGAAGATCGACTTTTCCACACGTTCCCGTTGTTGAGTCGTCATATTGTTTGTTAGTGAGAGACTGGCGGCGGTTGAACCTCGACGGCTTTACCATCGCCCGCTTGACGCTGCCGCATCTACCATCATCCCAGCAATGATGACGACTTTGGTGGTGGTGGTGGTGGAAGAAGCTGCATGAGCAGTGGTTGCAGTGCAACTGGCAGCTACTGTTTTTGTTGTTGCTGTTCTCGTTGTTGTTGTTGTTGTTGTTGTTGTTGCTGTTATTGTTGTTATTGTTGCTGTTATCGTTGTTGTTGTTGCTGCTGTTCTTATTGTTGCTCTCGTTGTTGTTGTTGCTGCTGCTGTTGCTGTCCTCGTTATTGTTGTTGCTGTTATCGTTGTTGTTGCTGTTGCTGCTGTTCTTATTGTTGCTCTCGTTGTTGTTGTTGCTGCTGCTGTTGCTGTCCTCGTTATTGTTGTTGCTGTTGTCCTTATTGTTGCTGTTGTTGCTACTACTGTTCTTATTGTTGTTGTTGCTACTGCTGTTGTTATTGTTGTTGTTGTTGTTACTGCTGTTCTTATTGTTGTTGTTGCTGCTGTTGTTGTTGTCATTAGCGAACGCGCGTTGTTGTTCGCGCGGGACGGCTTTCTCGCCACCGAGCACGGTTCTTCATCGCGTCGTGTAGAGATGGCGGCCGCCTGTCACCTACCGTTTCCCCGTACGGCCTTTCCAAGCTCTGCGCATCGCCGCTCTGTGTCCGTTGATACTGCCCCTGCGCCACCCCTGCGACGGCTTTGGCGGCGGTGGCAGCGGTAACAACGGTGCTGCTGCCGCTACCACTACTGTTAATGTTGTTGTTGTCGACGACGACGACGACGACGACGACATTTCCTTGGGTTTTCTTTTCCTTCGTGTCAATGCCCTCTCAGCCGATCGGATCTGTCAGCCGGCAGCAGACGGCAACAACAACGACGACAACAACAACAACAGCGACAATGATGACATGCTCCCTTTTCTACGCGTCTGTGGTGTGGCTACTGCTGGAGGTGGCTGTTTTTCTTCTCGTACCCTTTCTCCGCCTTGTTCGGACGATCCAACACAGAAGATTATGGCACTGATAATTACACACATATATATATATATATATATATATATACCATAATCTTCTGCGTTGTTTATTTATACATACACACCTGTCTACATACACTCGTCCCCCTCACAAATACTCCACCACGTGTTTGTGTTGTTGTTGTTGTTGTTATTGTTGGCCCGTTTGCTCTTGTTCCGATGTTGTAGTGCTCTGAAGCACTATATCCCTATAAATCCTTATCATCGGGCACCACAAAAGCCAGTTTAGCCAGTTAAAAGGTAGTCGGCGTTCGCGACCTCTCGAACGAAACACCGTTTTGAAATAAGCACAAAAGGTCATTTAAGACCTGTTGTTTTATACACGCGCATACGTATACTCATAGTGGGAGGCCCCATTTAAACATTCAATAATGTTAATATAGGGCTTCAGGCAGATCGTGACAAGGCATTTGATAGCTGTCGCGTTAATGCGCACATTATTGCATGATGGTTCCTCCTGTGATCTTGTAACTACGAATACTACAACAGTAGGGTTCCTGGCAGCTTTAAGTTACGCAATTGAGACGTTGGTAGTGCTAATTCATCGTGAGCTTATGTAGAAGAGGTACGTATATCCGACTCGTCGTGCCATTCGCCGACGTAATGCGGTAAGAATTGTAACACGTTCTGGTCAAACGGTAGATTACAAAGTGTTAGTCTTGCATTCTGCTGTCACAATCTGAAATTTGCTCTGGTTATTTAAAGGGAGAAAAACTGGATTGTTCTCGGACACCTGACTTTGAATATATAGCGTATGTAATACCTGGGTCCATCAGAAAGACATGATGAACGGAAAGTTTGATATAAAATGAAGGGGGTGATACTATCGGTCCCCTGTTTTGCTTCACGTAGCGAGTGAGCTTCTGAAAGAACGTTCCTTAGTAAATTCATGCTGTTGTCTGGGCTATAAAAAAATGCCCATTCTTGCTGACAGAAATCTCGTGATGTTCCCAACACCAATATTCTCCCGCAATTAGACATGGGATGATACATTGCACGACAATCGGCGGTAGTCTTCTGTCAGATAGCGAGATCCTTTCCTGTGGACAGTCTTTCCTGTAGACGTGAATAGTACGAACTGACAATAAATCCTGTGCTATCTAGATATCGCGGTCGTGTTGACCATCACCATGACCCACACCGCCGATGACTGAGCAACACTGCGGGTCAGATGATGCAATGATGAGGATCAATTTGAATGGAGGATCAATTACGCGCTGGGAAATATGCATGCTCTTCGTTTGGTTTGCTTTTTTGTTGTTGTTGCTGGAACTATAGCTTGCCACTGACAGGATCCTAGGAAATTTAGTTTATGGGTCAGGTAGTCTTCGCCAGCCTGCTTTATTATTTATATATATTTATTTGTTTCGACCTATCGGTCCGCTCCGAGATCACTCTGGTTTTCATTTGAATCCAAACGATTGTTCTTTGAGGTCGTTCGTCTCCGAGTCGAGGTCAGAGCAACAAAGTAAAATCCATAGCTAGTTGGCAGTTCCCCATGGAACTGCCAACTAGCTATGGATTTTAACAGCCGCCCATTACGGCGATGATGGTCACCGCGTGCACCCGGTGAAGTGAGGGTGAAGGTCGTCAAATCAGAGCGATTAAATTATTAAATTAGCCAGCAATTAGCCATTTAGTCTGCTGCACCGTGACTAGTATTAGCATTCATATTATGATTGTATAACAATGTTGGTGATGATGATGAGTATTATTATTGTTATTATTATTAATACTACGAAATACATTATCGTGTATTGACCTTAGACGCCCTACTGGCTCTGTCTGTGCTGGACTTGTCCTGACTTGCTTCGTCTTGCCTCTCTAGACTAGGATTATGATGAAGGGGGCCTCGTCAAATAGACGTTTTCAAGAGGCCTAGTACGAATCCCACTCAATGTGGGCTGTTGAAAACGGCATTAGTTCTTCAACATTTTGCTAACAACGTGTATTAGGAAAAATGATAATGTTGCTTACGAGTAGTTAAGTATATGACTAGAGCGATGATGTCAATATAATCAGGCATGTGATGATGCTAGTAATTAATCATATCGTACACAAAATTAGACTTATTTAAATATATTCGTGATGACATTTCTACTCATGTTATGCTGTTAAAGATACGCGCGATGCTGCTAAAGATAGACCGATTGATAAATTTCTCTTAACTATTTAGCTTTCGTTGTCTACAAAAAAATTACGATTTATGATTTTGCATTCAAAAACAAACGAAACATGCTAGGTGATTAATGATTAATTATACTTAATGGAAGAACTTGCGTTATATATATATATATATATATATATATATATATAGAAGCCATTAGAGGCAAGCATGGTCTAAGATTAGCAGAGAGACAGACAGTTCCAACGGCTATAACCTGCGACTTTGTAAATCTGATTCATGCAGTAATTGGCCTTGACTTATGCTTTCAGATTGTTTTGAGCCACCTGTACTTTTGCTTTGACGTTTAAACGGCTACTATTTTTGCGCTCGATTTGTGTACAGCGATTGTTTAAACCAATTCATTGATAACAAATCGTATTGTACTATCACTAGCAAGATGAACCTTTAATACACTTCTTTAGTAAAAGCTTCGTCAACACCTCAAGTTGTCTCCGCGACTGTAGTTACACGGCTGCTTTTATACATTTTACATTCGTAGATGGCGATTTGTCCTATATAGTATACAAAAACGTCTCGCCAGACATTGCAGTTCTGGGTGGCGAAATGGTCAAACTCAAGTGGCCGAAAAATCTGTTGTTCAAGGAAAACAAAAATGGCGGTGCACTGTTGCTAAGTATATATCTTTAATTTTGCTTTGCAGATTTAGTTGAACTAGCGGATTTATGCTTTTAGTATGTTATTCTTAACTACCCAATGTATGAAGTTCGGTCTACGTAAATCAACTCAATTGACGAGCTAGATTGCTGATATCTTATTGCAAACCGTCTCCGCATCATATTTGATTTCAAGGGGGACATGGCCGAGAGTCTGGCTATCTTTTGGCATCTGTTAAGTCAGGCGCACAACTCTATGATCTCTCCGTAATAGCGAGTGCTTAGGATAAACCTAGCATGGTCTATGCTGGGTCCATTGCGGGCAAACTCGGACTGAGCCTTACGAGGGGCTTAATGCCCTCGTGCTATCGGAACCCACTGAGTCTTTTAATTATTATTATTATTATTATTATGGGGCAAGGATGCAATCAAACTGACGAAAGAGCTTGGGAAGAAGCTCTTTGAGGCTACAGCGGAGCCAAGATCAAGCGCGTTCCTTCGACAGAGGGTGTCATTGGAGCTCTAGAGAGGCAACGCCAAGATGATGTTGAGTGGTCAGCGACACTCGAGCAATAACAATGATGTTATATAATTAATATATTGGTATTGTGATACATGTACATAATGATAATAATAAAACCGTTTCCAAAAAAAAATTATTATTATCAAACGGGACATACTGGGGAATATCGCCCATTAATAGCCACTCGATTTTGGTGTTTTTGATCGACTACTTAACTATCAGAAGCATCACTCAATCTAGCGTTAGTTTTCTACGGTATTTTGATAGTTTTCTTTAATATAAGGTGTGTCCAAGTTTGCATTAGCTGGGGTGACGTAACATACAGATGGCCACCTTGGGAAGTAGCTACGGGCTTTGGCGCTTGGTGAGTTCACTGCTTCCGCGACTTCCTGGTTCATTACCGATGTTTCTAACTGCCCCGTGAAGTGTTTGCTCACAGTATGGACCGCAACAGTGGAGCGCATTTGTGTGACGAATGCTCGTCATTTTCTGTTTCACACTTGGATGCCAATGTTCCGCATTGCTAACACTGATGTCAAAATGAGACAATAATAACAGCCGAAACGGTATGGTACTAATTGACATAACGACCACAAGCCCAATAACAAATAGACAGGTAACAGTTTTTCTGTTTGATTGTTTTCTCTTGTAATAGTGTATAATCATGCAGTAATAGACAGCCATTGCAAATTTATAGTAAACAAACACACACGGGAGTGATTGTGACGATTTATGTTTAAAAGAATAGGTATACTGAATGACTGTGGTTTTGAGCATAACTTTGACAATTATGGAATTAACAACAACATCAGAGACCTTATAAAATTAATGAACTCGGCACTTCTACAAATAACAATAATAATAATAATAATAATAATAATAATTATTATTATTATTATTATTTTTGTTAGTAGTAGTAATACTATTATTACTACAATTACGATGCTGAAAGACCTAATAAGTATTACTTCATTGTTAACCTTTCGTATCACTGTAGCAAACCACAGCGTATATCGAGTTTGTCTTCGTGACCAGCATTTGTTTACATTTGTCATTATTATCAGTCTACACAATCCCCCACAACACTATCGCAACATAGATCAACAATAGCAGTAACAACAAAAACGTCAAGGCCTACTATTACTACTTTCACAGTAATACTAAGCGTAATTAGAGCAAGCGCTGAAGCAAACGCCTTAACCCTCATGGCGGATAAATTGGCAACTCTAGTTCGTCGTTATACCTGCGGTGACAGGAGTAACAGGCGCACACAATAATAAGCGCGCAGTTAACGATAACTACTTGCGTTAGCAGCCTCACCGCCACACCTCCCGCCGCTAGTCTCGCATCTCGAATCTCGAACGTTATGCCAGGAAGATTTCTTCGCACAGCTGCCCTTCGTTGCTAGCCATGTCGGTCAACCATGGCAGCCATGGGGTTGGTGCTGAATCTATATATGTTCTCATCTACTCGTGCTGATCTGCTGATTGCATGCAGAACCAGTAACAAGAGCTTAGAGAGACGACATCAGTTGCAGCAACAGCAACAACAACAACGACAACAACGACAACAACAACAACAACAACAACAACAACAACTACAACAACTACAACAACTACAACAACAACAACAACAACAACAACAACAACAACAACAACAACAACAACAACAACAACAACAACAACAACAACAACAACAACAACAACAACAACAACAACAACACAACAACAACAACAACAACAACAACAACAACAACAACAACAACAACAACAACAACAACAACTACTACTACTACTACTACTACTACTACTACTACTACTACTACAGCAACAACACAACAACTACTTTCAATTCATCATTTATTCACTCATGTAGAGTAGCATATCAACGACATAAAACAGATAAAACAGGTAAAAGAATATTAGTAATATAACAACAACATAACAATTCTCGAAATGGTACGAGTTAGGATAAAAAGAAAGCCCTCATAAGCGGGCTAGTTCATTCAATGATTGCACAAAGGGGCATTCTGCAGCATGATATCTAGTGCAGACTTCTCCGCAACGGTTACAAACACAGCTGTCATACTCGTCATGATACTCAGACCGTCTACATAGGGTGTGGTGGAAACCATGCACAGCAAATCGTGTTACCACATGTCTGTTAGTACGGTCTGGTCCCTTCCACTCGCCGTTTCTCATTGCGCCGGTGTTAAACAATTCCGGATCGAGTTCGGCCATTTTTGCTTCCCATCTTTTAATGCACTCGTCAAAGGCCGCGGTGCAGGGGAGGTTAAAACGACGCCTCAAATCTTCCGTGAGGAGCGGACAATCCGCTAGTAGATAAACGAGTCGGTTGCGCGTTGACGTGTGGAGTCCTAGGGTCCGTTTGAGAAAGGCTGCTTTTACTTGGTTTAGCTGATCCAGGTTTCTCATAGTCAGATGCTCCCATATTAGGTGAATTCCGTAAGTGGCGACAGGAGCAACTTTCAAGTCGAAGAGGCGGATGGCCGTGGCGAGGGATAGACGCTGTGGGCTTTTGATAGACGTTGCCGCTATCAGGGCCTTCCTACATCTCTCCATAACGTGTCTTGAGAACCCTACCCCGTTGTACGGTAGTGTTAGTCCCAAATAAGAAAAGTTGTTCACATAAGAAAGAGGGTAGCTTCCAATGTGAAGAGTATCGTCCCGTGCAATTCTGCCCCCTCTTCGGAACTTAAGTGCTTCCGTTTTAGCAAGGTTAATTGTTAGCCCAAGACCCGTGACGGCTGTGCTCAGCCTCGCTAGCGCTTGTTGAACTTGAAAACGACTTCTCCCATAGATAGCTAAATCGTCAGCGTACAGTAGCACCTTGACGAGGTCTCTTGATCCTCGTATTTGTTTTGGGAGGTCTTTCAGAAGTACAGAGAAGAGAAGCGGGCTTAGATTGTCCCCCTGCGCAAGCCCGGTTGTTTGCGAAAACGCCGGCAATTCCGAGACACCATCGTCGATGGTTACACGGTTCTCCTGTAAGATTGCCCCCACGAGATTAAGAATTTTATAAGGAACGCCAACCACTGCTAGCATATCGAGCACGCGATCGCGAGGAGCGGTGTCAAAAGCAGCTTTGAAATCGACGAAAACCGCGTACAAGGATTGACCTTGTCTAGAGAGGGTCTCCTTAACATCCTCTAAAAGAATCCCGCACGCTGTTGCCGTCGAGCGACCCCTTCGAAATCCATGTTGTTCGTCAGGGATGACGTCTGTGCCCTCCAGGAAGTCGGTTAACCTTCTCGTTATCAGGGAGGACAACAGCTTGTAGCATACGCTTTTCTTAGCAATGCCCCGCCAGGCCGACGGGTGAGTTGGGTCGCCTTTGCCTTTCGGGATCACCAGTAGCGTAGCATTTCGCCATTGAGGAGAACAACAACTACTGCTACCAGTAGAGGCTGAAGCGGTTCTATATAGAGGAAGACGTAGAGACGAAATTTCGACAGACATTCGATGAACACACTGAAGCATCGTGCTAGCTGGTACCAACCATTGCCATCACCACTGTGCGTACTGTACTACTGCATCATCATCATGTCATCGTTACAACGAGACGCGCCATTCGCCAAAGTGAGAGGAGCACGTTTGCACAGCTTTGAAAAATGTTAGACATTTTGTCATCGTCGGCGGCATTTGCTCCTCGTCGACATCGTCATCGTCGTAAGGAGACAAGCAGATATAGGCGGGCAAACAGGCCGGCGACGGATCGACCGACAAATACACCCATAACCGGCCGCTTGTTAGATCGCACAGCTGCCTGTGTCAAGGTCACCCGTTTAAGTCGACTCTCGATCGCTCGGTTCGCTGCTCACTGATGACGACGGTGGTGATGAGGATGATTGATGACAACAACAGCAACAACAACAACAACAAAAGCAATAGCAAGAGCATCAACAACCGCTTGGAACAACAAAATAATTAGCAGCAGCAGCATCAACAACAACAATACTCAACAACAACAGCAGCAGCAGCAGCGGCAGCAGTAACAATCACAACAACATCATCAATAGTAACAATACTCAACAACATCATCAATAGTAACAATACTCAACAACATCATCAACAACAGTAACAATCATAGCAACATCATCAACAACGGTAACAATACTTAACAACATCATCAATTGTAACAATACTCAACAACATTATCAACAACAGTAGTAACAATCCAACAACATCGTCAACAGCAGAGTAACAGCCCAACAACAATCGTAACAATAACACCGACACGAGACTTAAATCTATGTTTATAATTAACAACTGACCAGCTATCTAACTGCACTACTCTGACAACCACCAATGGCCAGTCGCCCTATTTCCCGGCGATATCTGCGGCGATCCGTTCGCGTTTCTTGTAGAGGTAGCGGCGGTGGCAGCAGCGGCGACATGTGATAACGATTGGCCCAAGTCAGTCTGGGAGCAGAGAAATATTCATTGCTCCTTGAACGCCTCTAACGAACGAACAAAACGAGGAAAAGCGTCCGAACAACAATAACAACAGTAATAGCGGCAGACATAACAACAACGGCAGCAACAATAACAACGACAGCAACAATAACAACAACAAGAACAATAATAATAAATAATAATAACGACAACAACACCAACGACGACGACGAAGATTTTAATGAGTCGTCGTTTTCGTAACAACGCCGAAACGGCAACGTGAAACCTGCCTGCCGTTCGAATCGCTCGACCGCGATTGATCATTGGCTGTTCTTCAGGCCAGCCAGAGCAGGCGTCCTGACTAAAAGACAAAAAGAAGAGCTACCATCTTTCTGGCACCTCTTTTGGTCTGGGTAGCCTCAGTCAGCCTCATGGCGTCCATCCAGGGACCAGAGGATTTCGGACTTTTCCGACCGGCCGGCGGCTGCCACGCCATCGTTTTGCATGTACCAGCAATATTCTGCACGCGGACGACGCTGTGTGTACACAAAGATCTGTTACCGTCGATTCGATTACGCATGTTGCCGCTGTCAATGGCGTTGTTATTACCACCCGCCTGAATATACTGTATTCATGTATATTTTTGACAGACGCTGTTCTTGCTGCTCCTGCTGCTGTTGTTGTTGTCATTGCTGTCGCTGTTGTTGTTGTTGCTGTTGTTGCTATTGATATTATTACTGTCATAGATATTTGCCTTTGAGAATGAGCGAACAAAAAAGCGCACTGGATCGCGCAATGTAGCTACACAGTGCTATATCCCATGACGTTGATGAGAGATAGGTGGTTCGACGTGCAGTGAGAGGCTTGACAGCGGCTTCGACACTTCAACACTCACTCGCCCCCATCTGAGAGTAGAGCTTGAGGGGCAGAAGGCATCGGTGCCAGATGTTATCGGCACACCATGTCACTCACGCTTCGTGCCTATTAGTAACAAGGACGTCTTTCGGTGCTGCTCGGATGACAGTATAGATGACAGTTTCCCGCCGCGTCTCCGTCGCTGGAAAAGACTGGAAACGGACCTAATATATATGCATACATATATGCTCAGAATGTGAGTAGCTCCGTTGTCTCGATTTGCGCTCGACTAGCTGTGTTAGCAAAAAGTTACAGAAAAGCTGCCACCTATATTTCGATCGAACAATTTCGATCGAAGTCATGATGGTGTGCTTGCTACTTCTATTGATGACAGTTTCCGCCACGCTTCATCGCTGGGAACGGACCTAATATATATGCATACAAATATGCTCAGAATGTGAGTAGCTCCGTTGTCTCGATTTGTGCTTGACTAAATTTGTTACAAAAAGTTACAGAAAGGCTGCCACCTATATTTCGATCGAACAATTTCGATCGAAGTCATGGTATATGCTTGCTACTGGCTAACGACACTGGTGGCCGTTATCTTTCTCCATACCGTCCTTTGCGCGGGTCTGCATTTAAAAAAGATCGCTTCGAAATAATGTGTATGTTGCGCCGGGACCAAACCCACTGTTGTTGAAATATATATATATATATATGGTGTGGGAGAGAGCTAAGCTCTCTAACGGTTAGTGAGCTCCAATCTATTCAGCGAACCCCTGGTTCGATGGCGAGCGCGTGTGATTTTTCACAAGGACCACGTAGTCTGAAGTACTGCGAGTGCGTTCTTCCTCCTGATTGCGTACGAGCATATCGATCCGATAGCGCTGAGTGTTGTCGTATGAGTAAAAAGACAACGGAACCTCTGAAGATGGTTCATCTGCGTGCAGCTATGCCTCGACCTCGGCGAAACATTTGTGCTGTCCATTGTGGCCTCAGACTGCGTGTCATATTGTGACATAATGAGGTGGTTTAATAGTGGTTTCGTAGTGGAGCTTTTCCGTCCGTGGTCCATGGTTGATGTGACAACACATCAGCCATGGACCACCGTGGACGTGTCGGCATTCGACGGTGGATAGGGATGAATTAATACTTTGCTCTCGTAGATTGTCATATACAGGCAATTGACGATGCTCTCGACGAGATCGCACAAAATGCATCGCATGTTTGCTGTTTGGTGGGATTGGAAAAGGATGATGCACTGCACAGGCTTGTGCAGAACAACAAAACGATTCTTGCTCAACCGTCTGAAACAACAGGCGGCCGTCGAAAACCGCCCGAATTGTGCAGTCATAGATGCGTCATATCTACGTCCACCATACACAACGCGCTCCTGCCCGCATGCATCTGTGGCGACCTGCCGCAAAATCCGTGCGATGTTTTACCCTAGCCACCTAGCTATACTGCTAGCCCTGCCCCTTCCGATTATCATCTGTTCCACTCAATCAGAATTACCTGAGAGAAGAAAACTTTGAAAGTTTTGAAGTTTATTGAAAACCACATGCTTTCATCTAAAGACGAGATATTCGGGAAGGATGGATTCTTCAGGGTGCGTTGGTCGCATGTTGCAGCAATATATATATATATATATATATATATATATATATATATATATATATATATATATATATTTATATATATATAATCATTTATTTATGTGTATAAGATATACAATTGTGATGTAAGAACATGTGCACAGCCCGCTTGGGGCATAACTCAAAGCATTAGGTCCAGGCTAGGGCTGGGCTATATATTTATTTATTATTCGCTTAGTATGTATACCTAAATACACATGTCACCCATCAGGGGTCGATATATATATACCGATTAAGCTAAGAAATGTCGGGAGCTACACTTTTTGATGAGAACGTAATGTTTTAGTTTCATATTTATTCAAGGTTAAGAAAATACGGCCTTGAACATTGTATACAAAAATGTGAAAAGAATGAGGCACGGAAACTGCATTAAACTGCAGCTTATTTCTCGTGGTCTGCGTCTACGTGAACAATTGGCCAACGGTTGAGTTAATTTAGAGTGTTGTTCGCTTTTCTATTTTGATTAAGTGGAGTGCCCCTACAGTGGTATTGATACGAACTTAAGTAATTTCCTACCATAGAGAAGATTAAGTTAGACTGAGCTCCCCTGCGAGGTTCGCTGACTCCGGGCGCATTGTGAAAAGTGCACGCCTGTTGCAAAAACGGTGCATGAATGGAATAATCCTATCTCGGTCCTCGGTATGAGAGATCGGTTCGACAGATGAATATTTCCTCCGCAGTTTGGTATTCTCGGTTGCTTTTTATCGGATTATTACTTGTTGTGGTCACTAGTGTGAGAAAATTGCTTCAATTTGATAGGCAGTACTTTTGTATGATAGTGATGTCTAGATCGTTTGATAGTGACACTGGGAACATTTACTACTGCGCGGTGAGGAGCCGATGATGCGGCCGGCTATGTGGACTTTAATTTGACTTTGATTGACACTTTTTGATAGGGAATTAAGTGCGGTTTGTCCAAGATTAGAACAACGTCATAGCAATTCAGAAAGGAACGTCTTAGCTGACACCATACTAAGAATAGATAATACCTATATATATACATATATATATATATATATATATATATAAGCCATCAACGTATTCGATGGGTATTTCTTCAACAAAGTTGCATATCATTTCGCATTATTTATATATATATATATATTGCTAGTATTTGTAATATAGGGGGAATCACGAGCAAAATTGTTCTTGCTTAATCTATGTTCGCAAAGTTTCCTTTATTGGCTCTGCCCGCGCAGTCATAGAACATGTATGCTTACCTTTTTTGCCCTAACCGCTTTTCACAGTGAGCGTGTCAATGATCAGTTATCTGAAATGGTTTGTCTTTGATGTCTGAAATTAATCGCGGTTGTTGTTGTTGTCGTCGTCGTCGTTTCAGGACGAGTCGCGCCTTCGAGAGATCATGCCGTCGATGTTCCAGAGCGTTGCGTTTACGCAAATGAGCCTGCCGTTTCGGCCGATGTTCGGCGGTACCCAGCCCACTCCGGAGGAGACCGAACAAGAGGGTCGGATATTGCTGGCCGAATTTGTTACGGAGGAGATTCGTCGAAACCACGTCGTGCTCGACCATCCGGAAGACGTCCAGGAGGTACTTGAGCGTCAGCAGCAGCAAGAGCAACCACAACAACAACAACCACAACAGCAACATTATCATCACTACCACCATCATCACCATCACTGCAACGATGGGGTATCACAGCCCGGATCGTTCGCCACTGCTACTTCTGCTACTTCAATATCTGCTGCCGCAGCAGCAGCAGCAGCAGATATTGACGCTGATCTTACTCAGCGTACTCACGACACGTACCCTCGTCACCGCTATTGCACCCCCGCCCACGGCGTCAATTCCTCGCCAGACCACCCCGCTTCTTTCCCGGAGTCAGCCAGCTGTCGACTTAAAGAAGCTTGTTGTACGATTGTATGTGTTGTTGAAAGTTTGTGTTATTTGCGTATGTGTGTGTGTGTGTGAGGGCGCGTGTCTGCGGCTGCTGTGTACGTGCTCGTTTTGCATTGGTTTCGTTTCTTTTTTTTTCTGTTAGGAGAACGTTTTTTCTTCTTCTATTTTCCTCTTCTGTCACCTCTATTTCATCACCTCTCTGTCAGCTCTAATGTCCCTAATTCTCCAAGACCTGTCCGCACGAGGGTCTCTACCGATCCAAGCTGCCGTAGCTTAGTCGTAGCTAGTCGTATTTTTGTTTATCCTGCTTCTGCTTTTTGTTTGTCTGCTGTTTTAAGCATTGGCGAGTAGTGAGTAGTGAGTCTGTCGGCATGAGCATGCTTGCTTGATCTTATACTTGTTGTTGTTGTGTTCACATGGAAACTGCACTCGAAATTCCAG
The DNA here is from genome assembly GCA_003439945.1 of Dermanyssus gallinae. Taxonomy (NCBI): domain Eukaryota; kingdom Metazoa; phylum Arthropoda; class Arachnida; order Mesostigmata; family Dermanyssidae; genus Dermanyssus; species Dermanyssus gallinae. Next base: position 128,683 of record QVRM01001070.1, read on the forward strand.
GGCCACACGAGGTAAAAATACAAGCAGGATTCGACGATCGACGGCACAGCTGTCTTTTATCAGCATGACCATAAAGTTGCTCAGCAAGGGTAACACGATTTCCAATATGTGTATCTGTATATGTATGTGTGTACATGCATGAAACGTTTGATGTGCGCGTGTGGACATGCGTTGTTTATAGTTGGCATATAGCTTATTCTTGCATGTGCTGTTTGCTTACTCACATACAGTTTGGCGTGTCCAATGAGTATTTGGCACAGGGGGGAAGATAAGTGCTCCGAAATTAGGTGTTTGCCGACTTAAAATTGGGTAACTTTCTGAACAGCCCTATATATATATATATATAAAGGGACATCTCTCACAATGAGAATACACTAGAGTTCAGGTCATAACTTATATATATATATACATATATATATATATATATATATATATACATATATATATATATATATATATATATATATATACATATATATGTGTGTATAATCAAATATGACCCGACTATAGTATATGCGGATGACGAGAGATGTCCTTTTAGGATTCCCAATCAGTCGAGTGTTACTTAATCCCGATAAATTGAATTATATCAGGTTATCAAATGTTTTTATGTGAGTAAATTGGAATAGGATAGAGGACCTTGTTTGTATTTGGAAGGCCGGCTAAAGCTACCAAGTCAAGAAAAGGTAACGAAAAGTGGATTAAGTGTGCTGATGTAACGAAGATGCAGATATGACTAAACCGGCCAGTTTATCTTTATAATTTTTCTTTAAATCTCAACTAACTCCGTAATTGCTTTCCTTTGCACACCCTACCGTCATTGCCAGAAAGCTTGCCAAGATTTGCTTGGGGTTTTGTTTTGGATAGTTTCCATATTTCCCTCTGATCTCTGTACCAATGGCTAGACGGGTGCACTTGTAAACTGAACATTTAACGGAAGCAGCGAATCAAAAGCTTAGTTAGCACAATTGCTTACCTTTGTACAGACGGATATCACGGAGCTGCGGGATCGCATGAATCATATTCGCATGAATAATCATGATAATAATAAATATAGATAAAAACGAACGATAGAAATGGCCCTCTTTAGTGAGGGAACTTTACGAAGGCGGTCTGTCTGGTTCACGGATTCACGATTTGAACTTTTGTTGTGAACGTCTGGGCTGGACTGGGCCCTGCCATTTGTATCAATTTGCAGAATCCCGCCGAATTAGTCTACTCACACCTCGCAGCCTCGCCATCGGAGGCGGTGCCGGACCGTGAGGAGATCCTGCAGTCGCACCCGATGTTCCGACGCACCGGACGAGAGCTATGCGCGTTGGCCGACGAGTTTGCCCGATCACGCGAACGCCAACGAGTCAAGGAACGCGCCGAAGCCCTGAGTGTGGCTTCGATTACGCGCGACAACTTGATGGCGCTAATGACCGAACTGTTCCGTGATGGATTCTCGAGGGAACGCCTCATTACGCTTTTTTTCTTCTGCTCTGACCTCATTATTAAGGTAAGCAAGTCAGTCGTCAACAGTCTCGAATAGCAGCATTAGTAGTAGTAGTTGCAATAGTAGTAGTAGTCAGCGAAGTAAAACGAAACTAGTTCCGATGAAAATTGTTGTAAAACATACTCAGTAGTAGTAGCAGTAGTAGTAGCAATAGTAGCAGAATTAAACGTTCAGTTTAGAGCCAATGTTTATATAGGGCAAAAGTGTGACAAAACGCTCACAGTGAACGTGGTGGTCATAGACCGCCCACAGATTTGATAGGCGCTGATGCTGAGGCTCTCGCTTGATGGTTGCTTTGTACAATATATTTCTTTGGTTCGTTGTATGATTGTTGATCCGTCAGATTAGGCGCCATAACCGGCCCCCTCTTCCCCTCTCAAACAGACGAGTCGTGCTAATACGTATGTGTATGTACTGTATTTGCTCACATGTTGTTGCTGTTGTTGCTGCTGCATATTGCTGGTCATCAGGCTCTACGAGAAGTTCAGGAAGGCACTCGAATCCGCTGGGAGATTCTCGTCTGGGTCTGGGAGTTCTTCTGCGAGCGCGTCTGCTCGTGGGTACAGGACCACGGCGGCTGGGAGAACGTGATATGCAACTATCTACCAAAGGCCGTCATGGTGACCACCGGCGTGGCCATAACTGCTGGCATTGCGTTCTACATCTGGAAAAATTGGTAGCTGTGACCGCTCGAACTCCGCGACGTTGGTGCGACTAAAAGCACAACCGTCACAACAAAAAGGCCGCCAGCAGCGCCTAGCATTGGCACTGGGGCCGCAGTGTAGTCGTAACGCTGGGAGGAAACCAACAAGCAACCCGCTCTTCGCTTGTTATCTCCATAGAGTCTCGTACCGTACTACCGCTTGCGTAGTGCAAGCCGACTGACTTCGAGAGACATTCATGCACGCACGAACTTGTGCAGCAACTGGACAACACTAAGAATCGAATTGTGTCATAGGAAACTATTGAGGATGAATTAACCTACCGCCACGGAGGCAGGATACGGACAACATCTAGGCTATTTGTTATCAGACCAATGGCATAGATTTGCGGTATGGCATACACAACATGTCTGGTGTAGGCCATACTGCAGACGCCAGCGGCGGCTGCCTACTTTCAGCGGTGACAGCACACTTACTATAATAGTAACAGTCACAACAGGTACTGGCATTGAGTTTACCACAGTTTCTACAAAATTGCATATCGAACAATAGATCCGTCTCTTGGTACAGGTGTTAATAGCTCTCTACCCGGTTGGATAGCTTGGTTAATGAGAGTCCGTGTTCACATTGGGCCGTGTAATGTTCGCGTATATGGCCGCGAAATAACACCAGGAGAAATACTCGCCTTATGTTCAACATTATTCGTCGGTTTTTTGATGCGCAACGGCCAACACCCCTAGAAAGGCCGGTTGGACCGAGTTGGCTGGTGCCACCTGTTCGGCTCAGTTTCGAGAAAAGCGTCGTCACTTGTTCTGTTCAGACTCAGCAGAGTGACCAGCGATTTCTGACCGCAAGTGAAATGCTTCTTCACCCTGCCGCTTTCAAGAGCTCAAGCGATTACGCGCATCGATTGTTGTCCTTGCGAACCTTTGGCTGCGCCCGATGGAGAGCAAAAAAAGAACCAACGTATAGGTGCAATCAGCTCGCCAGCTCATACTCTCAATGCGCATATTCACATCGTTTGACCTTATTGGTCTTTCAACAGATTGCTGCGCCTGTTGTCATAGCAGGCGTCGGACACGCAGTAGCCAGCCTATTGCAGAGCTAATGTTGCATGGAAGGACCAAGAGACAGGGTGAGAGAGGGGAGATGTTCTATGTTTGTATGGCGTCATATTTGTAAAGAACTCGTGTCGCATTTTTGACAAGGGTTATATACATATGACAACATGAACTCTACATAACTTGCTTAGAAGGATTTCAATGTGAAACGTTTTAGCCATCTGGAGACGAACACAGTACTTGACAACGAACATGATGATTCAACCTGCATTTTAGATGATCGTAACAAATACGGAATAATGATGGAAAACCTCAAAGTTTAGCTCCCAGGAGTATCGAAAAATAAATAGCGCGAAACTTCCGCGTATCTCAGCTGCCGCTCACGACAAGCAAGTCAGCCAGAGAAGACTGGGTCTCTGACACTGAGTCGACACTTCAAGGCGTCACTCATTAGGTAACACAAAAGTAAGAACAGCGGAGTCGAAGACGAGGCTGAGAAGTCTGAAATGATTGGTCTCATGGGGCGAGAGTCAGCTCAACCCAGTATTAGTAGCAGCGCTATGGATGAACGCCATATAAGACAATTAGGGCCACAACAGCAAGTATTGCACAACTGCCTAAGACGCGATTTTTACACATCATACATCGTTACTATTACCTACTTATATTACTAACTTTTCTTGCTCTTAGCCAAGGAGATATTGCCAATTTATGAAGAGGCATTAAAAGTTAACGGTATTCGATGACAGATGGCTTTTAATAGGCATATTAGTTGCTCTACAGAATTGAGGAACCAGGTTGATCTCTGCTCATCTTTGGGAAGTTGATGATTTAATGTTAAACAGCGGTAGCACTCGAGAGACGGTAGGTCCCTATGAACGGCGGCTGCGAATTGGCATACCCATATTACAATTTTAAGAAGAGCAGTAGAAGCTATAGGATCAAAATACTTTGGTTAAACAATCAGCGACACCACTTGTCGTATCGATCAAGCGTTGGTACGAAATAGAAAATGTAGGGCATAGCATAATCATAATGTCCATAGATGATCTAATTATCGATATAGAGTATCCGAGTATATATATATATATCAACAGGCATACGAGGATCAAGGAAAAAGTGACCACGAGTGTAACATGACATTGAACACGTCACAACTTCAGATCGTGGCATTAGCTATTGTTATTAAGACGAACGTGATGGTGGCATACGCTAGGAATATTTGCACATGAATACTGTGCACTATCCCAGCTCGTTGGAGCAATATATACTGACAACTGCCAAAGTATGTGTACGGCATGCTATGTATATACTCTTAAATCCATATATATTTTTTTACATTGTGTGGGAAAAAGACATGCGTTGAAACCAGTAATAGTTTAATGAATCCTTGAAAGTAATATTGACAAGAAGAACAACGACAACAATCTAATCAAGGTATGCCGATAGTAGATGTATAGATAAAAATGACAACAATAATTCTGGCAACATAAGCGACCACAATGACGCGCCAATAACGAAAAAGACGATGACGATAAGCAGTGACAGTGAATGTAAAACATGAATAATGACAATCGACAATACCAAGAAGAAAAACATTGACAAGAGCTTAGCAGAAGCAGCAGCAAATATAGCATTCAACATATTAACGACTACAATGACAATATACTACCATAAAAAAGCCATGCATCCTACTTACTTACCACAGAATATAATAGGGATCATAAAATCATACTTTGATTTAAGTATTTTATGGGTGGCCAAGCTGACGCATGAAAATGTCTATACTATTTGTACGGGCTGCAGACACTCAAGCAACGCATTTACCCTCGCGTTAGGTTTGATATATATATATATATATACAGAGGAAAAGAGAGAGAGAGAAACGAGGCAAGACGCGGTCGAACTATCCAGTTGACATCGCTTCATGTTAACTGTCGCGATTTGCAATGAACTTGTATCTAGTAGCCACAACAACGTTACCGGAGAACAGTTGCACATTTTGTTTTCGCCCTATAGCCACAAGCTAATTGTGTTCATTGAAATATCGAGGGATGACGTCCTGTCTCAAGAAGAAGAGGCACAACTCTCCCCTGAGGTATAGCAAGGTTGGATCCCCTGAGGCGTAGCAAGGCATCTGCGTTTGCTTAGCGATTCTGAGGATATACACGGTAAACAAACGTTTTTTATTTTCCAGCTAACGTTTACGGTTCTAATGCCTACCATAACTCGACTATAGTCGATGACTGTGAGCTTTCTCCATCAATGTTTGACAATTTTTTAAAGTATTTTAGATCATACAGGTAGGGCTGTTGACTCGAACTGTTTGGTTTTAATCAAATAACCTTAGAAGGTAAAACGTTTACGCGCTGAGTTTACACGTAGTTATTGTGTTAAACTGTGCATGATTTGTTATTTCGCCTCCTATGTGTTTAATTCACGTCTCTGGCTTTAATTTTTAACTTACTTGAAACTGACTTACTCTGAGCATTCTTTATAATAATGGTTAGAACCTGGGTTACACGCCGAACAAGGCATCTCCACTACACCGTCCCGCTGATACTTTTTCTTCCTTTTCTGTAGTCTAGCTCATTGGAAATACGACATAACGTATGCGTCAAATAGCCTCATATATAATTGTTCTTAAAATAAAATACGATACCGAATAATTTTGACAAATATGTTGGTATGGGGTCTGATAACAAATGGTCTGTGGTGAATCTCTCGCGTTTGTAAGCACGTTCCCATGTTTAGGTATTCAGCTTCATTATACGAGTGCGTGCCTTACAGCACACGTCTCTTATATCATATGACCAGCCCTGGCTAATGCCTACGCTAAAGTGAGAAACGTCAAACTACTTTCCCTTGTACATATCTTCATTGTGGGCAAAGCGGCCTGCGACAATTATGACGTATAAACCACATCGTTCATGGCTATCACCACCTTGTGTGCTCACGCAGTGAGTTTTAGAGGAGCATTCTTAATGTGTTTGTCGGTTCTGCTCGCAGCAGTTGCGCTAAGTACCACTTACGTCTTCGGGTCTTCGGAGAAACTCGCTGCACGTATTCTCTCGTTGTGGTGCTAGAACAATAGGAAGCAACCGCCAAATTATAATATAAACATATATCTTGCTGTATATTCTCTGAATGAAATAAATACATTATAATGGAGGAGAACAAAAGAGAGGCAATTAATAGTTAATGATAAAGTGCGTTTTGAACATAATCTGCTTCATCTTTACAAATCTATTAAGCACCATCGTAGTCAATGTCTACACTGGAAGCCGTCCACGTAAATTAATTTGTTTTGATGTCGCGTGATAACCTCTATAGCCGCGTCATCATGAAAAGCTCGACGATACCTATCCAGTTTTAACTAAAAAGATGATTCGGATGCATGTCGCCTAGTTGTCTCCCCGGAGTCTATTCACATAACTTGTTTCCTTTCCTTTTTAGAGGCACGGATGATCATAGCATTTCTGCCTAGATTATATGATGAATTTGTTTGTAAGTGCACCCAGTTTTAGCAAAGAGCTCATTTGGTACTCGTCTCGGTATTACAATGCAGATCGACCTACTATTACACTTGCTGGTATTCTTGCCATATGTTCTTTCCCTGATGGCGGCTCACGTGCAGCGGCAATTGCACCCATGGAGCACCTTGTCGCAACTATCTCGGGACCCACTCCCCGCTCGGGACATGTTCGTAGACTAAGGAGAGCGTCGCAGCATGGGACTCCCCTCTCCTGGTCTCGAGGTAATGGTTCACAATTCCAAACCAGGAGAGGGTGGGAGAGGTGGTTTTTAATGGGTAGCACGCGCGAATTGGATCGAGTATTATACTCTCCTCCGGCGTTTAGTCCCACACTAGCCTCCATTAACATCGGAGGGTGTGCGTAAAGCATTTTCCACCTCTACCAAAAAAACACAGGTTCTACCATAATATGTATCGCCGTGCGCCTGTTAGCTAGGGTATCAATGTCTCTGTAAGAATATTGGAGCTGACCTTTGAATCAATAAGTAACATTTGTTTTTTAGACACATGAGGGTCATATAGGGATGCGCAACTGTGCTTGTTTCTTCTGATCTTGACGCGTTAGAAAGGCTCGCGCTATATCTGCGTAAGGTATATACCTCATATCTTTCTATCAATAAACCAAACCCTGTATTGTATCTAAAAATATTTTCTTTTGGCTGTTATTGCAACGTTGCATCAAGCCTACAAATATACATATTTTTACAATTATATATATACAAACGAATCACTAAGCGTGTTCTACATTGCTATGACACTAATTTCATAACGTGCGACACGAGAGTGACCATAAACATAGGCAACATAACAAATAAATGCATTATTAAAACAATATATGAAGCGTAACTACTAAAACTTTATGACTGCTGCCATTTAACCCAAAGAAGCCATGCATACAACAGGAACATGCAGTACAGTGCACATATATATATATATATATATATATACCTAGGAAACATCAAATAATCATGATATTGAAAACTATACGTTTTATTATTTTCAACAGAGCTTCATAATACTTTACAGTTTGTCATAAGACGGATTACCTAAATCTTCTCGCGTGCCACAAGAAGCCCTTCTAGTTCCTCCCACCCAAGACTTTAGCACATACGGCCGGCCGGCGTTGCCCGTACGTAACGTTTTGTTACCACGCCCACGTCAGTGCTTAGTTTTTCTCTCGCCCTGTCTATTACAGTCATTATACCCGACGGCAATGAACCAACTGACCAAATGTGGACGTGTCAAAGTTATACAAATAAATCCTCACTTCTAATTCATTCAACTCTGACATTAATGTCACTAAAAATTAGACAATAAAGTACTTATGGAAAATTCGAGAAATTAGCCGGAAGCCAAACAACTGATTAGCCGGGGATTGAAGTAAAGCAGAATGTTTCGGCCAAGCCGGTATCTGCTATCAGAGTATTTACCATTGCGATAACTAGAGTTCGCCCAGCGTTCAGCTATTTATGCAAGGTAACTGCAAAATTCCGAACTGCTTCTAGTACAAAATAATAATAATAATGTAATTTTATACCAACAGCTTAACTTACTATTTAAATTAGCATATATTACACGTCGTTTCTCCAAGCAGGCTAAATAATAGTGCTAACCTCCCATTAACAATTTACACGATTTTACATTCCCAGCCCATACAGCGTCTCATTCAACCCTGAGAGCGTTTCGTAGAGGCCAGTGACAACGATATATATATATATATATATGTATATAAAGTAGATGATAATGATCAGGATGATGACCTTGCATTTTGCAAACACCATGAAGATACAATATAACAATCCGCTTCTCTTTTCTTAATATAAGGTTACGACATTCTAAAAAGCATTTATCTTCTAGAACTGTCCTTAATTACCAGTGTCATATCACTCCTTGATTGGTGGCTAACTAGGCCAAGCTCTTCTAGGAGCTCTCTCATGCATAGTGAGCTACGGTCATTTACAGCAATCCATTCATTGCGGGAGCCTCATTGCCCCTTTGCGTTCCGATTGACTAGCGCCTATTGTCGGGCAGTAGCCACTCATCGTATAGCCCGACAGAAATACACAAATTCGTCGCCATTAGTATGAAGCGTCCAGTGGTACGGTAAACTGCGTTCACGCCACCCCAGTAACCTCAGCAACGCCTGAAGGATGATCGATCGGAAGCTAGACGGTGTATTGCGCCATCCTAAAGAACTCTAACGTCCAAACCTTCTATCGCTTTTGGCGAATCCTCGTAATAGCTCTACAAACTCTGACGGCAGGAGATATCTGTGTGAGTATAGATCTGCAAACTCTGTTAGCCGAAGAGCCCACGGCAGAAAGCCGAGATGAGAGTGAACTCCTCCGCATCGTATAAGGAGGTCTGGTTCTGGCCAGTCCACGCGCACTGAAAACAAACAACAATATTGCACATATAAGATGTGCCGTGTGTGTGTGTGTATATATAATATATATATATATATATATATACATGCTGGTTCTGGCGTACTCACATTTGCCTATGACACGTAGTAAGCATGATACATTTGTTATCTCTAATTAATCCGTTAATGTTGGCACTGACCTCGCAGTAGCTGATCCACCCGCGAAATGGTCACGTCAGTGGCGCCAGTGCGATGTAGAGTCCGTGCCGCTTCGACAACAGCCCCTCTGCCGTCTTCAGCGGCCGCCAGATGGACGTGGACGACGCCCGAGACGTTGTTTTTGCAGGCTATCCACAAATTCCACAAATAATTTGACCAAGATATCACAAAAACAAGTTAAGGTTACTTTACTGCTCTAGTCACCTATTTGGTTTATTGGATTCGTTCCCAATAATCCATTCCATCTAAAACATCTCAATAAACCACATTACACTCTTTGGAAGAAATAGGTTAATTGGTTACCCGGTGGTAAACAGGTTAATCAAAACTAGCGCTGTGGTCAAATATGTTGATTAGTAGCTGTTTACAGGAAACCCACCCAGCCCTCAATGGTCAATGGTTGTAGAGATTTAAAACAAGATAGTTACAGTCAGCGATGAACTGTGGTCAGCTGTGCGACTCGCCGTAAATAAACTATAGGCCAAAACCTAAACTCAAATTATATTATAGCTTATACCTAGCAAATTTACTGGCAAACAGAAACTGAGGCTATGAGCAATGGGATCCATTTCAAGAATAAAGAGAGTAGTTACGTCTGTAATTAGGCGTTCAGAGGGGAAATCGCTAAGAGGAGCCCTGGGCCGGTGGACCAGCCCAAGCCTCGACATAATACCTTGAATTATGCCCCGAGCAGGCCATGCACACGTTCTTGCATCACAAATATACTTTGCAACGCATAAATAAATAATAATTATAGATACAAAAAACAACTAAAACTATTGTTTTTATCATCCACTTGTTGTCTACCAAGTTGCTGAAACCGACCGACTTCGTTGTGTCGCTGCTGGTTGAACAGATGAAGCTCGACCTTAAATTGCCCTCGAGCCAGCGGCTCAACCGCCTCCAGTAAGTCGTTTGGGGAATTCTTAACCAAACCTGCCAAATAGCACACAAGATCACACACAACTAGAGGCTTACAACTGACACCGGATAACTAAATAGTCGTCGTATATAAACCAAAGCAAACCATAACAGCTAAAGCAAGTTGAGTGAACATCTGTCTTATAGACCATGCAGTACACAACTTACAGAACATGTGATGTTTGGATTGTCAAAATTTTATATTTTAAAAGTTTACTATTACATTTTTCATTGAGAATATTATTCACATAACTTAATGTTAATAAAAAATATATTTAATATAATTATTTATATTGCAGCTATCTAGCTGTGTTTAATGCACATAGTAAATATTGCAATAACATGAAGTTATTACGATCAGAATACAAACCGTGCATTACGTATAATTTAATAATCAAGCCTATTATTTGGAGAAAAACTTGGTTTTACTTGAGACAATTACTATTCATTGACTTTATGAACATGCTGTGTAAAATCGTGATATAATGTGTGATAGCATCATCTCATTTATTTATAATGTATGCAATATGCACTATAGACAATATATATATATATATATATATATATATATATATATATACGACAGGAGCATAGCATACCATCAAAATCATAAAGCGTAACATAGTGAATATTGGCTTGATGGCACCACCGAAGGATCTTGGCGAGATCAGGAAATCGCACTGGAGGGTCCGCAATAACGACGGCTATATGGGCTGGCTTCTTTGAAAGGCTCTGCAAAGGAAGGTAAAAAAAAAAAGACATGTGTACGCTTCTTCTGTGGAAAATTCTTCTACAGAAAATCTGTGGGAACAAGTTGTCACATATATATTGTAATAAAACGTAAAACAAACAGGCTTCAGGTCGAGATACAAATAAAGATAGCAGCAAAAGGCAGTGCTTTCACAAAATTGAAGTCACGATCAATCTTGAGTCATGGGGCTGTCCTTGCCCGTAGCTCGTTTATCGTTTTGCACAAACCAGACAGGTGATGGAATCCACGAATATGATTCGTTTGAACAAAATGCATTGCATATAGTTGAAAGAACGCACTACCTCTATTAGGATTAAAATTCACAGTCAGCGGGGGTGAAATATCTGCTTTAAAAAAACAGAGACGCTAAAAAATGCTAGCAATGCTTGAATGCACTATCTATGTTTCGCACGGAAACTTCACACAGGACACAGGACGATGCATAAAAGAGGCTTGAACTATCTCTAACAGCTGGCGATGCAAGTTTGAGCGCACGGCCTCAACTAATGGAAATATCCAGCGCACATTTCCGTTCCGTAAATACATCGTCTACCGTTTAATCATACATCTCATACAATGACAACATGTAATCAGCAGATATATCATTTCAGTCACTCGGATAGATAGCAGATCAGCACCTATATATACATAATTTATCAAACAATTTAAAACCTCTCAGATAAAAGAACGTTAAAACTGCAGAAAATTATTATGTCATTTGCGTCATATTAAAATATTTTGCTTTGATGATATCATTCACACATGACTGCAGATTGTTAGCGAAAACTTTGCAGATAGTCAAATACTATAAATCTATCCCTAGACTTTCAGCGCGAAAATTCGGCTATAAGTTTGCGAGGTCATACTTGTTAATACCCGTGTTTAAAAATACAAATAATTAATAAAATGTTATATATATATATATATATATATAGGAACTGTTACTGGCTAAAAACTAGGTGCATAAAATAAACATAAGATTTGCCTCTGAGAATTGCACATCCATGGGAGATCCACCCGCCATGCACGCACATACACACCCAAGCACGATCGGAAGGAATGCATTGTAAATTTGACAGACGCCGCCCACCCGAAGCTACCAAAATGCTCCCCAATTAGGAGTTACTAGATCAAGCTAACTTCCCCTCCGCAGTCTGTGGAGATCTGTAGGATATCCTCCGCGGAATTGCGGAACAACCGCCAGGTTAATGAACCACACAGTCACAAGGCCGGAAAATGGGCCACTTGGACGCCGATTTTCCTGTTCCTGTGAGCATCCAATACAGGCTGGATCGATCAGCTGTGAGGGTGGTTGTTGCAGAAGCGGCAGCTGAAACATCACGGATGACCTCTTCTGATTGGCCCTTGCTTCGGAAAAACATGACACCGGCCGGATGAACTGGTCGATAGTGCTCTCCGTGTCACTCAGTCTGTCGGCGACACGTGTCATTTTCCGTCCAACAAAGCCACCAGGAATAAACATGCTGGACACCACTGTCCTGCAAAGCCTCCTGCAGAGCTCCTGCCTGTCTGTCTGTCTGCCTGTCTTTCAACGCATAGCTTTCGTCTCAGTCCGCGTGAGCCAACCAATAATAATCCTCCAATAGATCATTATGCTGCCGCTCAAAGCGTCCCTGATAGAAAAGAATGACATGTGTATTTAGGTAGACATGTCAAGCGAATAATAGCATCCATCTATCCATACACATCGATGTTTTACTACTTCCGACTCGCACACCTCAAATTGTACATGTTTACGACATGAAATGCCCAGTATGACCCTTCGTAAAATGTCCACCTTTAAATGAATTTTAATGCACCAAATAAAATGAGCCAGTAAACTTAGTGAATTAGCCAGTCGCGTTTTCCATATTTTCGAAATGCAAATAAAAATGATACATTAAAAACGGCCAAATGCTCACTTGCTTAGACCGATCAATTGCCTTGGATGAACATTTCTTTGTGTGCATATACATAAACCCGTATTTGATAAGTACAGGCATGATGATAGTCATGAACTATTAATCTGGTATAGACGTGGCGATTGCCACATGCAAGACCACACCAGAGGTGAGAGGCACTGAAAATATCCAGGTCTTCAACATCAATCGAATTATCTCAATAACTCTCACAGCCTGACATTAGGAACACAAGGCGGCTCCTTACCCGCATTGACAAGTAAAGTGCTCGCTTCATGTACATTGTGGAACACCTTTAAAGCAAACCAAAGCTTGTCGGAATGAGGTGTCCCCATACACTGTCAAGACCATACATCAGCCTTGGAATCATTTTGAGATCGGAACGGACAGTCGCCGAACGTCGCCTACCTCTCCATAAAGGGAGACTAGAGCTATGCGCACTGTCTTGACGATGTACGCAGTGTGTGAAGGTCATCCCAATGTAATTTAAAACTCTTCTAAAGCTCGAGAACGTGTATTGTAGTAAGCAAATGAATCGTAAGTTGCAAACTGTATTGTAATGTGAATGAATGATAAATAGACAGTGGCGTAATATAAATAGCGCGAATCAAAATCACTCTAATTAAATCGGAATGTCTTTGGTTGTGTGCAGTGTTAAACAAGTTACTCAAGGTGGCAGCCTCACAGAAAAAATGCTAGTACACGCTGCTAACTCATAATTATCTTAACTCGAAAACAAATATTGATAATAAATGAATAAACATAGTATTAATTACAATACCACTTGGGACTATCCGCAGTAGAACCGCAATATGGTAATATTATATATATGCACATTCGGGGCACTTTGTCGAACTGGGCTAACCTTGGGTTAGAGAACCCGTGACTACACGTTCGCGCGGAGACAATTGTTCACTCCAAAGTGCTAACATAAAAAAAGTTATATAACTAGATCAATCAAATAAAGATATTTATAAATATATGGTCATATGAATATTAATATTTTTTAAGTAATGGTCTATAATTATTAATATGTACATGTATCACACAATTATTAATATACGAATTATATCATATTTACAATATTGTATTATAATCATCATCATCATCATACAAATATTGCTTTACATTTTTTCTAAATAAAAAAAATAAAAAACATAATGAGCTCACTCACCTTAAGACTCGGGATGAGATCATCGGCTAGGCTGAACGAAGCGATGTAGTGTCGCAACTTATACAGCAGATAGCTGAACATCTGGCTGATCGAAAGAAAAAAGTACAGCACGCTGAGGATGGCCGTCGCGACGTAGCTAAAGACAACGCCTTCGGGCTCGAGGGAGTTTAGCAACTTCTGCTCCTGTTCGGCTGTGAACTTGTTTCGGACGGAACCCATCGTCACGAATCAGAAGGAAAGGAAAACGCGAGAGATAATGTTGCGCGAAAAAGGTTGATGAAGATGGCTGCGGTGGACTTGCTGTAATAGTAGTAGTAGTAGTAGTGGTGGTAGTAGTAGCCGAAGTAGGGTTTGTTGTCGCGGTTAAGAAGCAAAAAACTGCATTATGTTGGTGTAGAATGGTTTGACGTGGTGATGGTGGCCGTGGCCGTGTCTGCTGACGGTGGGGCTCGTCAGGCGGACAACGCGTCAACTGGTCGGAGCGTGAAATGCGGCTAGAAACGCCGGCGCCTCGCTCATGTATCGGTCGTCGCAATGTGTAGTGATTAATGCAGTTGTTGCTGCTGCTGATTCTGTTGTTGCTGCTGCTGTTGTTGTTGTTGTTGTTGTTGTTGCTGTTGTTGCTGTTGTTGTTGTGGTTATTGTTGCTTCTGTTGTTACCTTTGTTTGCCTTGCTTCTACAGCAGCTGCTGTCCTTGTCGTGGCGGTTGTCGTTGTCACATTCGTAGCCAATCACAGAGTTGTTGCCAGAAACACCTGTCAGTTGTAGGTTTGTTGTTGCTGTCGTCGTTGTTGTTGCTGTCGTCGTTGTTGTTGCTGCTGCTGCTGCTGCTCCTGTTGTTGCTGCTGCGGCTGTCAGGTGCCGCGAGAACAACAGCAGTTACCCAGTCGCAGCAGTCTCAGTTGTTCTCAGTGGATGGCAGAATGGAGGCAACCACGTGCGCGAACGCGCCCAATGCATGCCCGCACACCCACATACACATGTACTCAAAACTGTCACCACTGCTCTACGGCAGTCCGTAGGTCTCTTAGGCCTGGGCCGGTCAGTCGACGAATACGCGCAAGCAGGAGCTACAACAAGACACAGACGAAACTGCACTATTTATATATTTATTTTTTTACTATATATATAAATATAAATATATATATATATATATATATATATATATATATATATATATATATAGAACTCTCTCCTAAAATGCGTGGTTTCAAAACAAACTAGAAACCGAGATTTTGATTATATAATTAACGCTAACACACTTCATTCCGTCACCACTATGCACGATCTGGATGTTGAGGGGACAGCCGATTTCAAGTTCGGTGCTCTTAGCATGCTGACGTTGCCTAACTTGCTTGGTTTTTGTCCATACGTTTATTTGCGATCTTTGATCGTAGAAAGCCTTGTGCCAGCAAGCTACTGCATTCCCGTAGGTGTGGGAACCGCACCTAAAAGTATTTTGGTCTGCTTGAAGATTTGCAGAAACATTGTTAAGAACGCTCTACGGCACCTGCTACAAATGTGATCGATATACAAATTGACCCATCCTCTAATGGGTCAAAACAATCCACAGGGGCAGCGGGGTAACATTGCCATCACTTTTCTGGCATCCAATTGAACGATCTCATTTATAAGTAAAACTAAAATTTCACAAAGTATAAGTTCCCGTAGCAAAACAAAAGTGAAAAAATGAATGAATGTCACATCTCAATATCAAGGCTTTGTCTTGCCTTATCAATTGTATAACTTGTAGTACTCTTGCAATGACGTAAAGCAGTTCATTATGTTGCAATAACAGCTAAAAAAATCGACTGTCCATTATCTTACTCATAGCATAGCAACTGCAATTATTTTGACCGCACGCATTTAAAAGTATCAGGTCTATCTCTAAAGTATCTCCCGATCGGTTCCAGCAGCGGATATTGTGGCAGTCGGATCATTGATTGAAACAACGCGGGTATCCTAGATGAGACTATAGGTCGTGACTAGTTACCGCAAGTTACAAGTTATTGAAGACAAAGCTAAAATGTGAGGCACACCGAGTTTGTAAGTTTCCCACGGCAACGTAAGATGTTATTTGATTTACTTCCGAGCACAGCGATGTTCAGTTTATCTATTAGATAAATAGTTCTCTCCCTATTTGACAAGTAGTATCCGCCATCCAAATCAGTATAAAACTTGATTATTACTTCCGTTCATACTTTCACCGTTTCATTGCTCTGGAGACAAATGCCTATTTTATTAGATTCTATGTCCCTCTAAAGTATGGCGCCTACGTTTGGTAACAACATATATATATATATATATATATAAAGAGAGAGAGAGAGAGCGGGAGTTGGAGGGAGTGATTCTAACTGCCCTTAGCTATCCAAAACTGCAGCCTGGTCATGGACATCGGAAACAACCCAGCTAATAGGGAGAGCTATTAGATTGTATCTAAGCTGAAACTTCAAAATATGTGTACATGGCAGCAAATTGTATTACCATTATTTTTTTAAAGTTAGTAGATTTTTTTAGACTCTTTTAGCAAACACGTACATAATTGCCTTTTTTTCTGTTTCTTACTATATGTGATATAATTTGCTATATGTATGTTCAATAATAATGTATAAGTAAATGTTAAATTTGCCGTTCATCGTGAATAATGGTCGGTTCCTTACAAAATGCGCGTATTCGAAGTGAGAAACTTCACATGACAAATAAATGTAAACTATAATATATTATCTTCTCCATGTACAGATCGATAAATGGTTACGTAGTGGTTAAACAAAAACTGCTGATTTCTCAACAGTAATTTAATCAAAACGCTAGAATAATGGTCTGATACCTGTCGCAATAGTAACAGTAGTGCCGCCTAAACGTACGAGCGTGGTACATAGAGACACACCTTACATTGTTTTCATTATCCATGCTTGAAACGTAAGATATTCGCAGTGGTGTTGCATTTTTCCACCTAATTTTCTCGCCTATCGATAGCGCTCCGAGTCTATTCACTGTTCATTTACTGCTGAAGCCGCAACTCTCACTTGCTGCTTTGCGTTCTGATCGTTGCTCTATCACGATTGTTGATGTCTGTCGTTGTCGTTGTTGCTGTTAAAGTTTTTGACGTCACGTCACCGCTGGCCTATTGTCCGTTTATTCCTCACACACACAGTAATCATACGAAGAACAGCCCAACCACAATCTACGTCAGTAACATGACAGGAATCATCTTTATGTTGATCTTTCTTTTCTTTTTCTTCTTATACTTCTTGTCGATCTTCTTTCTGGCTTGTCAAGCTGTCGCAACAACAAAAACAACAACAATAACAACAACAAGAGACCGAATCACCAATGCCGAACACCGGTAGAACCGCCACCAGCTGATGTGGCACAGAGACACCTGTTCCAATTTTTCCCTTTGACACTCCGCCCCTCCTCTGTTCCTTTTCCTCTTTCTTCCTTTTCCTCTTTCTTCCTCTTCCTTCTTCTTCTTTGTCGTCGTCGGAGATCAAACCCACCGGCTGTTGGTTTTCCGATCGTCAAGTTCCGATTGCCACCGAGGAATTACCACCACTCGCGAGGGTGGGTGTGTAGTGTAGTGGTGGTGCCCAGCAGGTGGGGGTTATCCTCGTCCAAAGCGGGGGTTGTGGGGGGGGGGGGGGGAGGCGAGGCGCAATGGCGAGGAGCGAGGTGAACAACTTGGCAGCTGGCTGGATAAGCTCTTCTTTTTTTCCTCCGTGGTGGCGGAGCTGGCACTGTCTTGTTGATCGTGGGTGGCGGCGTTCGATAGATAGGTAGGTCCATGCGCCGCTTGATGCGTCTATCAGCCAAACTTACCCAGCTGGCTCACCCACCGCCATCTGTCTCTCTCTCTCTCTCCTCTCTCTCTCCCCCGCTCAACCAACCATCCTCCCACCCACGCGCTGTGGGTTACTTGTTGTTTACACCGGCGAGGAGCAGACGACGCCAGACGACTCAAGCGCCGCTGCTTTTGTTTATTATTGTTTTTGTTGTTACACTCTCAGGAGCATCGAGTGTTGTGCGCCGTTTCCACTGATCGTAGGTTGCAGCTCGTAATAATGACTTTCTTTCATATATATATATATATATATATATACATATATATATATATATATTCATATATATACATATATATATATATATATATGTAAACATATATATACATATATATATACATATACCGTCAATAATGGAAACACTAGTCTTCCTAAATTGACTCTCGCATAGAGGTAAACACAAGTGATTTTATTCCGGCTGCAACTTTTTACCAACACAATGGTAACTGTAGTAGGTTTAAATTACTATATCCTCCTTGCAACTATTTGTAAATGTATGAAACAACATACCATTGTAATTGTGTATATAATACATAAATGACCTTGTTAAAAAAAAATATACATATATATATATATATATATATATATATATACATATATATATATATATATGTATATATATATACATATATATATATATATATAATAAACACCATTGTATTTAAACAAATAGATGGGGATAGAGATCTAAGTTAGCAAACAGCCGTGTTTGTATGTATCTATTTCTTCTTTCTAGACGAGACGGAATAGCAATATGGTGGAACATTTCGATGTATCATGCCTCATCATTCGTTTGGTCATGCGCTAAACAAAAAGGCTTATGTGCGGACGAAGGGGGTGTTTGAGATTACAAAGGGGTAGCTTTGTAGACTGTTGCGTTGGATGACAGAAAATCAAATATGATGAGCAATATTGGCTGGCTGAACCTGCGTCAGGGCGCTGGTGTTGTTATCCACTAGAACTTTTAGCTAGTGGAGCAGTGTGTACATCAACAGTATATATCTGAATATATATATATACATTTCAGGAACGTATGACACTACTTTACCGATTACCAATAGCAGGATAATTGTCTTGGAAGGAGTATAACAAAAAGAAAAGCCTTTTTTTTGCGCGGAGGCCCCGCTGTTAATAGTTGGAGGAAGCGCGGGGGGCTTTCATTGTGGGCCTCATCAACTTCAGAAACCGCACGTTGTTGCTCGGTTAATGTTTTAAGAAGTATTTCAGGCCGTTGGTCCCGACAGCCGACAAAAGCCCGTATAGTGTACTTTTCCTCGCTTTCTGGTATGGAAACAGGATTTGGAGGTCTTCAGTTCATTTCACAAAGAAGGTTTGTCTTCTATCTCAAAAGCAGTAGAAAGATCCTTAGGGCGGCATTAAAGAGAGTAATGAGTAAGGTACTGCTTATAAGTATTGACTAGTGGTTTCACATCAGATGGCAACTTTCCAGGCGGAGTACGATTGACTAGTCGTATATCGGGTTTGTTCAAGAGTCGGGTGAAAATTTGGCAAACTTACGAACTAAAGACAAAATTAGCGCAAATATACACGTGTACGATATCTGTCGAAAGTGTGCGTTTAGCCTATCCAGTGGGGACATGGGACATGTTGCGAACTACATTTGCGAACTGTATGTCTGCGCAGGAGCCACTGTTAAAGGCGTCGCAGGGCGTTCATAACGATTTCACTTTGTTTTCGTTCCGCCTGCATAATATAAGTAACACTAATAATATCCGTCATTTGAAGTTACTGGGCTATATGAAGAATAGCTCCTTGGTATTTACCCGTCATGCGTCGTGTCGGAATCGTACCCACAACTAATGATGATCACGGATCGGTGTTAGGAACGATACACGGTGATCACAAACCAACCCTGGATTCGCTGGCACGCGGGGAATTTGTTTGTAACATATGCACAGATGCGGTATAAGGGCTACTCTACTTGTTGCTTGTTGACCATTATGTGTTTATGATGCAACGATAAAGACGATATTAAACGAGTTCATAAAAAAAACAACCGTCTATTGTTTTACCATTCGTATATACCGTCCGTATATAGTTCTACCGTTCGCTTATGTGTGTGTACTACGCCCGGGTCTTCTTGTTGATGGCTGTGTTATTATATTCCATCGTGAGCTTCCTCTTATGAATCTCTTATCGACCATTGATAGATCTTACTCAGGTGAAGTAGCGTAATTCACTTTGAGCCTCTCTGGCCCGAAGGTCAAGCTCCAAGCTCTCCGATTTGGGTCGAACAATTTTAGTGCCGAGTATGTTACCTCTGTCCAACTCTTAAGAAGATTCCGATCACGCCCTTTTCCCTAGTTTAAATGTTAGGCTCTTGTTCTCGTAGGACTGAGATGTTATGTCCAATAGTTTTTGTTATGCTAAGAACCCGATATCTCCGCGGAAATGTCAGCGAAAACTCACTCCGGCCTCACAACGATTGCGAATATCTTAACGTCTTATTTATCTCTTGTAATGCGCAGAAATTGAAAGTGCTAATATTTAGACACAGCTGAGGGAGCGCACTGTTTAGAGCCACGTTAGCACTTGTCGGTTTCCTCTCATATAATTCGACACTCCTGCAGACTTTGAATGCTAATAGATGCCAAAATATATGAGTCGAGTTTACGTTTATTTTTAACTTTTCGGTTTCTGTTTCTGAAAATGCTAGTTAAAATGTAACCATCGAACGTTGAGACGCTGAAGTGCTCTTCGTCATGTTTAGTTGCAATGATCTACTTGTTGTTTATATGTATATATATATATATATATATATATATATATATATATCGTTTTAAAGCTTATCATCCATATTACTCTCAATTCAGATCTGTCTGATCGATAATGCTGACAGGGGTGTATTGGTGAGTGTTGATCAGCTTATTCATATATATATATATATATATATATATATGGGCAGAAAGAAGGGAGCTTTAGTGGTGGGGGTCCCATAGTAGAATCGCGCAAATGGCGCCAGTTTGTGGAGAAGGCGTCTAAACAATCGCATCCAAAAGCAAAAACAAAAATCTCTATACGTATTTCGTCTGCTAGGATGTTTGATGCATGACCAGGGAATGCAAGAAGTATCTGTTTGTTAGGCTGTGGTTATTGCTGTTGTTGTTGTTGTTGTTGTGGTTATTGCTGTTGTTGTTGTGGTTATTGCTGTTGTTGTTGTTGTTATTGTGGTTGTTGTCGTTGTCGGACATATCGTTGGCGGCGTTGAAGTCAGGCCCTAACAACGGCTCCGAAGCACTGCTTTCTGTATAGACTTGCAAGTAGCTGTCAAGTCGAGTATGAATCGCGATGCGAAGCTCAACACGCGCAGTCAATTCAACGATTCTATTAAGTTGTAATAGTAGTCGTCGTCATTGTCGTCGTCGTCGTAGTAGTAGCAGTAAGGAAAAGTTCGTATAAGTTAAGTCGGCCGGCCTCACGGTTGAAAAGTTCGCGCGCGGCTCTTTTCGGCGGGGTTTTCGCGCCAAATGAGGCCAATCCCGGCCCGGCGAGCGTCGACTGACCGACCAACCGAGTCGCCTGCTTGAACGGGAAGGGAAGGCGCGAGGAACTCAAGCCCGCCACGATGATCAAACCACATACATACATAGATAGATAGATAGGCGCCGCCGTCCATCAAGCAAGCCTACGATACCATACTACCACCACCACCATCACCTCCACCACCTCCACCTCCACCATCACCTCCACCTCCACCATCATTGCCATCTCCACTATCGCCATTAGAAGCAAATGCTTTTAGCCGCGGCAGCAGCAGCTGCACCAGCCAACAGGACATGTTGCATGAAGTCAATGATGCTGCTCCAGCGCCCCCCTCTCTCTGCTCTGTGGGGTCATCGCTCAACACTCTGGGATTGATTGGTCTCTCTGATTCGCTCAGCAGCATCATCGCTATCCTGCACACGAGTGTGATTGTTTGAGTTTCTTGCGTCGCTGCCTGCCCATTGTCGAGCTCATTCGTTCGCGTTTCGCGCTAATCGCTCGAGATTATCGCGTTTGTTTTGTTTTGTCGCAGCTCACCGACCACGGCGGCGGCGATGGTGGTTGGTTGACTTCGATTAATCGTGACTTCGCCAGCGTCACGGCATCATTGACCAGCAGGGTCCTGTTGGTGCCGGTACTCGCTTTCGTGTTACCATCGGTCTAGATCTGCTCGGTTGACAGTCGGTTTAAGCAACGTCTCTGGTGCTCTGGTGTTGTTGTTGTTGTTGCTGTTGATGCTGTAGTAGTTGTTGTTCTTGTTGGCGTCGGTAGTGTTGCTGTTGTTGTTATTGCTGCTGCTGTTGTTGTTGTTGTTGTTGCTGTTGCTGTTGTTGTCCTTGTTGGTGTTGTGAACTAGTTGATCCGATCAGTGATGACATTGTGCTACATTATACGACACTGCAAACAGTGGCTACAGCGGCGACGTCGAAACAACTCAGCTCTACACCAGTGATCAAGCCAACTTCTGAACGAACAAGAAAGAAGACAAATCATTGTTGATGAATAATTATCACACGCTACGTGATTGGAGGTGATTGTGTTACATTGCTGGACAGAATTTAAAGGTATTTCTTGCTGCTGCTGCTGCTTCGGGTGCTGAATCATCTGCCAGCGTTTGGATCTGCCTACGCATCGCATTGCCTTCTCCGGGTTGCTCGGCATACACTGTTAGTAGTTGTTTTGCTTTCATGGTAATTCTTGCAATTATTTTTTTTTGTATTAGATATATATATATATATATATATATATATATATATATATATATATATATAGGTTTTATTATTCACTCATGAGTGGTTTACACAGTGTACAGAGGTTCACAGCTTCTCAAAGCCATCAAAGGCTCGTATGGAGTGTTTATATTGCATGTCTTCTTATAATGTCATTTATTGGCATTAGGATTGTTATCGTGTTCGGCATAGAGGTTAGATTAAGGTACCTAAATAGTATTGCTTAGCCAGTCCCTCACCGTGGCGATTATGATTCTCGACTTCACATTAGTGATTGATTCGTAGAGAGATTGATTTATGATGATGAAGAAGAAAAAGATGATGGTGATATTTTGGCATTGCGCGCGCCTCCCCAGCAGCTGTGCAGAATCAGCTCAAACAATGCAACCGGTGGCGCTGCAACTGACAGCGTTCGGTTGAAAAATCGCCTCTCTCGTGTTTGTTTGTTTTTCTTTTACACGAAGCTGATGTGGTTGGTGGTCGTACTACCAAATCGCAGATGATACATATAACAATAGTAATAATAGTAATAATAATAATAGTAATCATAATGCTTGCACGTTATTTTGCTCCGTGAGCATACATATATTGCAGAGCCGTTTACGGATCTGCATCAACAAACGATGTATTGTGCTAAACTACTCATTCAAAATCTGTAATATATATATATATATATATATATATATATATATATATATATATATATACATATATATACATATAAATATCTACATGTATATACACACGTGCGTGTAGTGCGTTTCTCTGTCTAACTGGACTAATCAGTTTCAATTTCCACTGTATTATTTCAACTAAAAAGCGCGCTTTGCCGAACGGCACTGTTCTTCAGGCTCGCTTGTTGTTGCTGTTGTCGTTGCTGTCGTTTTTGTTGTTGTCGCTGCTGCTGATGCAGCCTCTATTTCTGCTGTTGTGTTTGTGGTGGTGGTGGTGGTGATTGTTGTTGTTATTGTTGTGGTAGTGGTAGTGGCAGAGCTCGCTAATTCGTTCGCTAAGCGTCGTGCAGCGGCTGAACCGGTAGCGAGCGGCGAATCGCTGCTGACTTGTTGCTGCAGCGATTCGCCGGCCAGCCGACGCGCTGGTGGGCGCCGGCCAGTGCGCGCCAAGTCAACGCGTCGTCGGCGAGAGCACTGCGTTCGCCGACGCTAACGAAGTTACGCTCTCCAATCTTCTATGCGCCGAAATCCACCACTACCAACCACCACCACGACCACCATCATCGATTTGTATCATCGATCTGTTTAGCGTGCTAGCTATACACTTGTGTGGCAACTTTAACGAGTTTTTCTCTGGCAACGATCGGGCCGATATCCCGTCGGGCTGCTGCTGCTGCCGGGGCCAGGGCAAGTTCCGCCGTCGCTGTGTTCTCTGTTTCTGCTCTTGTTGTTTGTGATGGGCCAGTAGTAGTAATGCTTGACATGCAGTGTAATTCTCGTTATTATTATCATTATTCTTCTTCTTTTTCTTCTTCTTCTTCTTCTTCTTCTTCTTATTATTATTATTATTATTATCATCGCCACCATCATCGTCATCACCGGCATCACGACGTTCGAGGCGCGCTCGTAATCTGAACACCAGTGATCAGCAAATTAACTAGTAGAGAAGTAGGAGGAAGAAGGAGAAGAAAACGGAAGCTACGAAGTAGGTGTTTGCTGTAGGTGCTTCATCATGACGAGCTAGAAAGTCAGTGACAACAGTAAGCCGGTGACAGTGATCGCTTATGACTACTACTACTATAGTACCTGTTGTTGTTTTTGTTATGGTACCAGAATATATATACGTGTAAGTTCTCGAACAGTTATGGCAGTCCTCAGCAGTCCTCATTGTGTCTCATTGTGCGGCTGCAGCCTCCAGTATCAGTGATAGCAATAGCAACAACAAGAATTAGAGCAACGACAACAACAACAACAATAAGAACGACAGCAGCAACGTCAGCAGCGTCAACGGCGAGACACCAAAAGTACCACGAACTACTTGCTCTCCGCCGTTGAATAGAAACGCATCGAACGTCCACAGCTGATCATGGTCAATTTAGTGATGTTTTTCGTATGGTCATTGCCGAGGTACTCTGGCCTTGTTGTTACTTTTTTTTAGTCATTTCTATATTTGTGCGCATACATGTAATGTGTTCGTTTGTAATAATACTAAACGCACAAGCAAGGCTTCTCCAGATGTACGAAGGAATCGTAGAGGCATTCGAGAATAACCCCAGCATCGCGCAAAGGCCAAGTTAAGCCGGCGCTGTACAGAGAGAGAGAGCGAGAGAAAGAGAGGCCGGCTTATGGTTGTTGCTACTGTTGCGCTGAACTAGTAGTTTTCAAGAGCAAGATAGTTTTTCAAACAGTTTTGATCGCTCAAAAGAAAAAATAAACTGTCGGGAAGCAGTTGTTGAAAATGCTCGAGGCGTTAGGCTATTGAGAAGGTCTTAAAAGGGGAGGCTTCGACGAGGTGAAGCCTAGTCGGCAGCAGTTGCATGTCAATGCGAAGGCAAGGCGGTGACAACTTAAGTACCAATGATTTCATTCCTACTCACTTTTCGTATATATATATATATATATATATATATATATATATATATATAATGATATATTTATAACAGGTTTTGGTTTTCATTACTGTAGGGCGCGGGTCGTGCCAGCACGATATCATGGACGATGATATCTATGGCGATCTTGAGGTATCATCCTCATCATCTGATGAAGCCGAAGACAACGGTGAGGAAGAAGCAGCGACGTGTCCCAATCCTCGTCCGGAGATATCCTATCCGGCAGCTGCATCGAGTGCAACAGTCGACTTCGACTATTCGTGCCCACCAGAATCGAGCGGCGTAATAAACGATTTGCGTCAGACAGAAGAAGCCGCGTCGAGCGACGCACACATTGAGTACGCTAGTGTCACGCCTGCGTGTGCCAGCGGCGATGATGACGATTATCTCAACACGATGGATCTCATGGACGAGGGCTTGACGAACAAGTTCAAGAAGTCGACAGCCTCCGACCCCACGCGAGCGCGTGATAATCAGAAACAGTTGCTTACGAGGAGCAACGATGTGCAACTTGAAAAGGTCCGTATAGATTTGCCGATATATATATGTATATATATATATATATATATATGTGGGGTTACGGTGACACCGGAACTGCATTTTAGCACTCATATCATACAAGCTATCCGACAAACTAGTCCTATATCTAATACAATATTTCGCTGTTTTATAATTAATGATTACAATTTTTACATAAGGCTTTATAATAGAACTAGCGCATATTATGTGACGCCTTGAATGGTTTAGTTTAAGTAAGCTGGTCCGTCATTTTGACCGGTGACTACTAATCAGCCTGGAATAGACTGGACCACAGGAGGCCTAAACTTTTCTGCGGAAACTAAGGAATACATCTTCAGCTCCTTCTGTTGTTCTGCTGGACTTGTGCAACTTGTTACGGTTCCCACCCGGGGACAGAACACACTGGATTTGCTATTGACTGATAATGAAGAATCAATTACTAATATTACTGTCGGTGAAACTCCAGTAATGTCCGACCATCTGGCTGTATCCTTCCAAATATCCGCAAAAAGACATGAACGTAACAAAGGTCCATCTTTAAACTTCTATACAGCTGATTATAATGCAATGGCTGCCACCCTATCAACTACCAATTGGCATCTCCCTTTTGCACAATGCCAATCATTGGAAGCCCAGTACTGTTCTTTCCTAAATATCATGTCCGACCTTGTAGAAGGACATACTCTGAAGATGATGACGATCATCCCCACTACAATATTTTATGGACAGAGCTACTCGAAAACTGAATAGTAGTGCACCCTCCTCTCAAAGCCATAAACGCCTCTTGCGTAATTTGGCACGTACAGCATTGCGTTGTCGGCGCTTGAAGGAAAGTAATCTGAATATTCGCGATGCAAGGAACTTATTTCGATATCCAGGGTGGCGTCTTGCCACTTATACATGAAAAAGGCACCGCAGTCGAAGATGGACACAAGGCCGAGGTTCTGTTGAGCTACTTCAAAAGTGTCTACATACAGCCTCAAAACGTCTCCATCACGAGAATCAAGCAAACGGCACACACACTCAACGACATTGAATTCCATCCTTTCATTGTGCTCGAAAAACTTCGAAATCTGCAACGCAAAAGCACATCTACGCATGATAGGCTACCACCTATTATATTCAAAGAACTGGCCGAGTTTCTAGCGGAACCGCTGGCAATAATTTTCACCTAGTTTTTCGAAGATTGCGAAGTTCCCACCGTCTTCCGTGAATCCATTGTCACACCTGTGCACAAGAAGGGCTCTAGAGCAACTGCTGAGAATTACCGACCTATTGCCCAGTGTGTCATCCCCTGTTTAATCATGGAAAAAATAGTTGTTGATTGCATCTATAATTTCTTATCGTCCAACCAACTTTTTGACAATCAGCATTACGGATTCACTAAGGGGCGATTGACAGCAACCCAATTATTGGAGGCCTCTCATGACTGGGCCCTGGCGCGAATTCACGGATCTCCGCTCCACATCGTTTACTTTGACTTTTCGCGTGTTTTTTATCGGGTTGACCACCAAATTTTACTAAGCAAGATGGAATCGCTAGGCATCGGACCTAGGGTTCGAAATTGGTGTCAAGCCTATCTCACCGGCAGGAGCTTTAGGGTCAAGATAAAAAGTGCTATGTCTGGTCCTGCTCCATGTCCGTCTGGAGTCCCGCAGGGTTCCTGCCTAGGGCCGCTCTTGTATGCAATTTTAGCTCAAGACTTTAAACTCGTCTTTTGCAGGCTCGACATGATTTACAAGCTTTATGCCAACGATCTAAAGATATACATTGAAGTTAAAGACGACAAAGATAAGGCCGAGTTACAGAAGGCAATTGATGCCGTGCTACTGTGGGCCCACTTGAATAGAATGGAAATATCCACTTCTAAATGCGCCGTGCTGAAAACAGTCAAGGACGACACTCCATATTTTATGAACGGCCATAGTATACCTGAAGTGTCAATATACAAAGACCTAGGTGTTACACTTGATT
Source organism: Dermanyssus gallinae (assembly GCA_003439945.1). NCBI lineage: Eukaryota > Metazoa > Arthropoda > Arachnida > Mesostigmata > Dermanyssidae > Dermanyssus > Dermanyssus gallinae. The sequence goes on from QVRM01001070.1 coordinate 156,417, forward strand.
GCCCAATGAAGTATACTTCTCATATCGCCGAAGTTGTAAAAGAAGAGCGTTTGTCGGGCATGACCCAGCAATGTACATAAAACTGTATGTTTGTTGTACCAAAGTGGACATACTGTTCATACGTGTGGGCGCCTTTTTATAGAAAATATGTAGAACTGCTCCAGCGAGTGCAAGATAAATTTGTCAAACGAGTCGCATGGTGCTGCAATCTAAGACGCGAGAGTCTCGTACTCCTAACCGTGAGCGAGTACCAAATGCAAGTTGACGTGAGACTTTTTAAACAACTAATCCGGAGTAATACATTTAGTACTTTGTACTTCACATTACGTCCCAATAATTTACGTAGTGGTGTGTCAATTACTCCACCGGAAGTTGCTAATGTCGAAGTGGTAAATAACGCGTTTGCATGGAGAGTTGCGCAACTTGCCCATAGGTGTAAAGACTACAATATGATTTTAACACGCCTTTTTCAATAAAGAAGACGTTGTATTGTATTGTAGTTGAGTTGTTCCTAAGTTTACATATTGTTGTGAGGTCTGGCGGCCTTACTTAGAAAAACAATGTGAAGCAATGGAAAGTGTACAAAGGAAATTCATTCGTCGTGTCTCATTAAGGTGTAACATTGCCCAAAATTATTTTGTGATAAGCCTATTTGGGAACTGCAGTCCAGAGCGGACTATCGCATGTACAATCGGATTATAAAATCATCATATTAATCAAGCTATTTTAGCATGAAATAAACAATCTTAGAAGCAGTAACGCCATCTCGTCAAAACAATTTGCCAAGACAGATCGCGTAAATAACGTGTTTTCATGGCGGATGGCTACGACACGAGAACTCAAAATGCTAGCGGCGCAAGTGTCGGCGCACAAGTAACTTGACTGCTGTATGAATCTAGGCAACGATTTGTAAACTGCAAATATTGTAAGCATGTCCTCCTTTGATAAAATAAAGATATATATGTATGTATATATATATACATATATATGCTTATGTACTACGAGTAACTATCCACGTGTATTGCACGCCGGCACTTTGTGGTGGCCTTTGCGCACATGCGATGACCATAATGCTTATATCCATACCCGTTTACTTTTATGCTTTTCCAGTACAAGCACGAGATTGCCCAACTTAAAAAGGCGAACGCCCAGCTGGAGTCGAATCTCGTGCTGCTATACAAGACATCGCATCACATCATCAACATGAAGGATCGCGAGTTCACGAAGCTCAAGAACAAGTTAGTTAATTTTCATACTTCACCAATTAATCAGTTCCTGCATACTCAGTTGTATTAAAGTGCATGCTTCATAGCCGCGTTGCGGTTGTATGTACTAAACCCCCATGCTATATATGTTATAGTTTTCCGATGTTGTCCTTATGAGTATTCCTCTTGACTTGTTATTGGCGCAAGTTTTCCCATACGTATGGCGCCTGGTGTACCGACGCTTTATCAAAGTTTGTAACTCTAGGTTCTAAAAAACAGAGGCGTTACGATGCATAGCATCGAATCATACTACGGTAGAATTATTGTTTCTTCTCTGATTATTAAATCATGTTGAGCACTACCCTGCTGTTACATTTCTTTGCTGGAGAAAGCCCAAACGAATTCAGTGTGAGCACGCTTTAGGTGGCTAAATCCCTTTGAGGAAAGAACTCCTATGAGGAAGTGGTCTGTAACGATGATTCTTACATATAGGGGGCTTGCGCTGAGAGGTTTTAGACAGGTGTAAAAACATAGGTCCAAGGGTACACTCGTAGTAATAATACTAACAATACTGTTAAGTGAGATTTTCACTGTATATAATGTTTAGGGAGATCTGTTTCTAATTTTGTGTGTGCGTTGTATGATTCCGTTCTTCCAGATACGATGCTATGTGCTTTCGTCGAAATCGTGAGGCGAACAATGCGAGTCTACTGCCGGCTATAGGGCCACAAGCATCGATCGGTTCCGGCACGAGGGAACTCGCGCAAAAAGTTCACGTACCAGCTAGCACTGCAGCGGGGCCGCCTGTCGAGGAAACTACTAGCGAAAGAGACATGCGTAGCGAACTGGCAATGCTTCGAAATTATCTTCCGAAGTATGCGCGAAGAGGCGGTTCCGAGAGTTCAGCAAAAAGTTTCGGCTCGACGGACAGCCGGATGGATCAGAGCGTCGAGAATCGACGGAGATCACGCGAATCCGACGAACTACCGCGAGCATGCCGAGAAAGTCGTGGTCTAGGCCAGGGCAGAAGACGAGAAGATCGACGCGCGGCCATCGACACGTATCATCGAGATCGAGGCGGTGGCGGCCGAAGAGATGACCGCGATAAGCTTGAATGGGAAGGCAGGCCGTATCGAGATCACAGAGGCTGGAGACCCGAAAGGGAGCGAAGGGACTGGAAACGAAGTTCGCCTTGTAGGCATGAACGAGACCACAGGTACCGCAAGGGCGACCTGGAGTACGAGAAGGAGAATCCCAAGAGATTCAAGGGACAAGGAATGAGGAGAACGCCGGAGGAAACCGGCGGCCGGAGTCATCCGCCCAGAAAGGAAACTCATGATATGGGTCGAAGAGACCGAAGGGATCCGTCAAGCTGCTATTCGATGGACAGGACGAAAAAAACATGGGCTGACGCATCGCGGGGTTGTAGTCCTACACAACAAGCAACGTGTACTATAGAGGAACGTACAGGGGTGGATACCAAGGCAACCCTGCATGATTTTGTGGAACCAACGAAGACTTGCTCGGAGGAGTTCTCGACGAAGGAGCCAGCTGCAAATGACGAGTCGGCGAAAGAAGATGGGGAAATATCTGACGTCGAGACGGAAAACAAAACAAGGAGTACTCAAGAACTACGACGATCTCCGAGAAAGTTAATGAGAGGTACGGCAGATTGTCGAAGCGGAACAAAGCCCAAGGGGCCTGAGGGCGAACAATCGAGATCAAGTTCGAGATCCGTTCAGAGAAGTACCGCTCGGAGTCGTAGCCGGCCAAGGAGTCCTTCGGTACTGCAACATGCGAACTCCGGTGACGACTATAAGACGTTTGCTGGTACACATAGGGATAAGGATCCTGGCAGTCCGAAACGTTCGGTGAAAAAGACTACTGGCGAAGACACCAAACTGACCAGGGACGCTACACCGAATGACGCCTCTGTAGGTGCTGGCCGTCGGGAACTTGATGATGATTCTGCCGTCAACGTCAATTTAATGGCCTCACTGAGAAGAAGCCCGCGAAAGTTGGCAAAAGCTCACCTCGTGACAATAGCGAGTCCTCATACATCGCAGATTAGCCCTACGAAGGGTGATTCGCTTAGGAGATTGCCCGTATTACGAGGATGCCCCTGCAAGATTCCGTTTAGGACGACGGATGTATTGGAAGATCCGCGAAACCCGGAAACACTGAGGGAAAGCATACTGTTAATCATTCCGCCGTTCGCCTCAGTGATGCCCGAGGAGGAGGTCCGAGGTGAATACACAGGTCGGCCAAAGAAATCCAAAGACGCTCATGATGATACCTTAAGGAATGCCTTATCTTCGTCGATCGATCCTCCCGTCCGTAGATCTCCGCGCAAAACGCAACGAGCACCTCCTGCCCAGAGTAGCACCGCCTGCAGCTCGGAAGGAGGAACTCCCGTTAGTAGTCGACAAGCATCAGATCGCCTTTCTGGTGACCTGACGTTTTTCGATCAGCTGCCGCTAAGGCAGCGGAATAGCCTCAACAGCGATATCGACAAACCTCGAACGCCAACGTTGAGTCCGCTGCCATCACCGGCAACTCCGAGTGATGGCGGTTTCGGCACACCTGGCATGGCGCCACCCTACATGATGGTCGGTACAGGCTTTCAGGAATGGCACGACGTTGTTCATTTCACTCCATTCGACCCGTCAGTGCCGCCGGAAACGCCGGGCAAAGATTTCACGCTGGCTACGCCCGTCAGCACCGTGGCGAAGAACGGCCGGATTCCTGACGATATAGGACGAATTCTTCAGTTTGATGCGGTTAAGTGATATTACTCATCCGGCGAAATCACTGCCGCTGTTTGCAGTCGGGTTGTTTTAACCAAATGTCTGTGCGGCGGTGATCCTAGTGGTTGAGCACGCGAATTATATTGGTGCTCTGTTGTCGACGGGGGGTACTCGACTGTCCAACATTTCGAGGACAACGTCTCGTCGAAGGGATAGTACATTTACGGCATTGGCCGAACGAACCTATTTATAACCAACTAGTCAGTGCCGGATCGCTCTCAAGCTGATATTGGCCAATAGCATCTCTTTCTTGTTCTGTTATGTAAACGCAGATCTATGAGGGCAATCATCATAAATTGCTAAGTATGTTAGCATCATGCTGGTTTTTGCGCTCACCAGAATATATATATATATATATATATATATATATTTATATACGCTGCAATGTATATAGTACAAATGCTGATACCGTGTACACCTTTTTGTAGAGTCACACACCGTTTTTCGAACTGCATTATTTTCGGAGATTATGTGAAAGGACACGTCAGGATTAACAATATGTAGACAGGAAAAGACGAGGCGCGTTAAAGAGTACGAGAGAAGCACGACATGAGCGAAAAGCAAGTCAAACAGCAGCTAAGACTTAATTTGTAGTGCGCGTCACGAGTTGGCAACTTGAGGCGGTTTGACAAGTTTGACAACAACACTAGCTTCATATACTGTTAATGAATACATGGTTAAATATGGGACTGTGAAGTCTGTCATCCCGGCGAAGCTTGTGTTTTCGTTCGTACACTATGGCTGCATACATATCCATCATTGAACACTGTATCCGGCCATATATATATATAAATATATATATATATATGCGTGTACCAAGTGCAATACTATACTATAAAGCGAGTAGCGTACATTTGTGGAGTGTATCGGGTAGAGACCATATTCTATATTATATACATATATGTGTATATAGGCAGTGATGAGAGTTCATTTCTGAATGATGACACATAGCGGTTCAAAATATCTTTGTGGTACCAGTCATTCCTCTGGAAGGAATGTTATATACACATATTTATTATCCAATGTCTATAAAACCTTTAGTTATTTTTACATTAGTCATTTCTTCGGGGTTTCTTCCCCATTGAGCAATGTGACCGTCAAAGTTCAAGCGAGGTACGGGCCAAGGCCTCGCTAAGTAACCTTGCCTTGCCTTGTGACTGAATTTGAATAATGATATGATAGTAGAACCAATAAAAGTCATGCTATGCTGACACTGGCATACGACAACTGCTAATGGCCGCTTTTTTTACGAGCACTGCAGTAAATGGCTCTATCACTTAGCACAATTTGGCTCTCTTGGTCATCCACCTGGCGGGTGGCCCAGCTTGATCAAACGGAGCTGTCTCTCCATCTGTCGTCTAGTTGATGAGTTGTACGGCGTACATTGAACCTGCTCAATCGACATCTACTATTGGAACAACGGCTGCCGTTGTTATATATACTATATGACTATTATTAATGTTTTTACAAAGTACCCCAGCTTTGTCGTTGGCAAGTGTATGCGTGACTATTTGCTATCGCATTTCGACGCTCCTTCGCCAAGAAGGTATCCCTTGTAGACACGGAGTAAGTTGCCTCGCTGCACAGCACCTGATGGCAATAACACTCTCAGTTTCCTATGTGGAAGGGAGAGTCTGTTTCAAAAGGAACCCCACGGGTGGATTTCCCTCTCGTACTAAAGGTTTGGAACGTCGTTGCTGTCAACAAACATCATTGGTCAGTTGTTGGAATGACAGTTGTAGTAGTAGTTGTGTCCTATTATTGCTAGAATGATTTCGCTTTCTCATGTCACTAAACTGCTCATTACGCACGGGCGACGATGCAGCGGCGATAGGGAAGAAAATGCAATCAGCTGAGTGAGTGATGTTTATACACATCAATTTAAGATCTAATGGACGAACATTTTCAGCTGCTTCTTTCAAGATATACACACATATATATATATATATATATATATATATATATATATATATATGCATATATATACACCTTCAGCGGCTGTTCTGTTTAGTGGCGGTTGCTTTTTGCTAATGCTAGTAGCACCTATTCAGTCATTTCGTAGCTACTCATTTGCGATGTACGATGAAATGCCATGAATCGAGCCAGCGCAGCCTCTCAATGTCCTGAGACGAAGGTGCGTGGCTGCCGTAAGCAAAGGTCGCGTATTGAAAGCTGGCCCAGACGACGAGCAGAAGCCAGCACAAGACGACGGCGTAGAAAAGCCGGACCATCCACGTGCGCTGCGTGCCAGTCGTTGACGTGCTGCACATTCCCGAACGCACATACAAAAGAAACCCCAACAACCATTGCAATTTAGCACAGCTTCGTTAGCGTGACATCGGGTGCGATGCGTGATAACACTTGTGGTCGTAAATCTTGCATTTTATAACATATAATTCAACCCTACATATAAGATTACTCACTCAGGCTCAGCTAGACCGTTATGTATAGAGCAGAACTCCAACACAGAAGTGTATGCGTGCTATAGAAGGTAGGAGGCGTTCATTACCTGATGAACTGATCGACAAACTGGAAAACAGCGGCAATAATCATCGGCTTGTAAACGGCGGCTGGCAAGTAGTGATGCAGAAACAGCGATCGATCGCAAAAGAAGTATGGAAGATAGTTTATCAGGTAGCCGCCGACGAGCACTTCCGCGCATCCCAACAGGGCGCGAAACATTTCTGGAGTAGCGACAGTGGCGACATATCAAGCACAACAAAGAAATCACACATTCCATTCACGATTATTGTTCAACACACTGTAAAATTGTCGAGAACATCCACAGGGACTATCCGCCAGACGAATCTCGTAGATAGCAATATCAAAACAGTAGTAGTAAGTTCTAGGTTCCAATACCCACAGGTGGCTGGCTCTAGGCTTCTGGCTAAGACTACATCTGCTTTGCTGGGCAGCCATCTGATTTGAATATGTTTAGTTTATAAACATATTTATAAGCAAGAGAGTGAGAACGTATATGCTACTTGGCATGTGGCAGTGGACAATTGTCTCCGCGCGAACGTGTGATCACGGGTTCTCTAACCCAGGGTTAGCCCAGTTCTGCAGACGCTGCATTTCCTCGTTGAATGTCGAGCGACTACCTCTGACGCAAGAACTCGGATGCTCTCGAATCTCCCGTCGAAAGGTTAAGGTTTCTACCTACGCGCTAAATCAGCTTGACCGTAAGGGGGCCTGCAGCTCCCATAGTCTCGAACGCCAACGGACAAAATGCATGCGGATAATCAACGCTAGAGCTGTATTGGCTCGCCTCAGCTAACCTGAAAGCATAACCTGCTCGGTTTATATATATATATATATATACGCTTGTGCTGAACAAAATCAGCAACTCACCTTCGGATATGTCATAGCAATGTCTTCGTCGACGGAGAAGGCATCCGGCAAGGAGCGCAATAAAAAGAGGCACAAAGAAAGAGCCAGTCCACCACAGCAATGGATTGCCCAGTAGGAAGATCTGAGCGTTCGAATCGCCACTAACCCAGTAGGCGACACCGCAGAGTAACAGCGGCCACTCAAGCGGACTCGAAGCGAACATGTGATCTTCAACATTTTCCTGCGGGGCATTTCAACAGACCATCATACACAAAAAGATTACCCATCATCAATCAAACGTCTAGTTGGGAAAATTGCAACAATTACACACACATATATATATATATATATATATATACGAGTATATATATATATATAGGCCCATTTACCCAATATGTACCGTGCAAGGCCCAATCCTCTACAAATAGGTTTTCATAAATCACTTACATTGTCTGCGATGAGCATTTTATACTGGAGCTCTGAGAATTTCTGCCAAAAACTGAGTTTAGTCGGTTCCAACGGAACAAATTCGGCTGTTACCATGTCCAGCTCCCGCTCTTTCTCGTCCTTTTTCTTCGTGTACCTGCAATACAACCAACGTTAAATTACTTTATAAATAGCGGAGGACCTGCTCTGGATGCAACCCCAATATAACTTGCTTCTAATGGGGTTGTTAAACTTGCTTTTAAACGGGCTTTCAAAAACCAAAGTTATCGAAATTAAAATGAACGAAAGCTCATGGCTTTCACTGGTATGAATAACATTAAAGCTTCGGGGACAAAAATGTTCCCGTTCCAAAATAGGGTGCTTTACATGTGTCGAGGTGAAAAGTACTTTTCACCTCGATATAGACGAGCTTAAAAATTGTCGTATCTGACAGCCTAGGTAGACCAAACAAATTGCGTATTTATTGGAGCAAGAATATTGCCCCTGTTATTATTGTTGTTGTTGGTTTCGTGTTCCTCTGTAGGTGATGATCCTAATAATACCCTGGTATGTTTATCATTGCCACTAAAGTCATATGTTGACCTTCACATTGGCTCACTGAGAAAACCAGGAACATTCATACCTGTGCTCCTCGACGTTCCAGATTGTGTCGTCCTGGTCAAGTGTGCGATCCGTGACAACCTCATGCTGGTTGAAGCCCCACTGAGGCAACTGTTTTCCTGAGAACTTTAAAGCCTGTCCCGAGTCGACGTGTACCAGACGTATTTGCGAGTGAATCGTTGTCCAGTAATCCCCCATCGTGTCTCGGTTCAGAATTTCCTAAACATTCGATCAGTAAGGAGAGACAAAACGTTTCGTCAGAGTACTGCTGTAGATACCATACGGCTGTGCGGAGTTGCTGTCGCAGAGAAATCGTTTCTCGACACCTACCTTATCTATTGTGTATATACGTATACCCCCAGCATCAACTACTCCCGTTTCCCCTAAACAGGACGTACCACTCTCCACTTCGTATGCGGAGGAAACCGCGTGATGTTGTAGTCGATAAAGCAGGACACTTCCTGCAGGGCCGGGCTCAGAGGTGAGGCGACATCATGGGAGTTTAACAGACGCATCGTTATGCCGTGAACGAGCTCAATCACGTCGCCGTGTCGAACGCGATCGATGGGTTCTGACGCGACGAGCTCGGCGACGTCAGGACGCTTCACAATCCACCAGTTGTTCACATCTTTGTAGGAGTAGCACGTGACCTGCTGTTGATGCGAGGAGCCTCGCCCATCAGGATATCTAAGGTTCGGGCAAGAGAAGAGGCAACATGAACAGTGACGACCGATATTAAGACTGTTGCGTGCGCGCGTGTCGATATAGAGCGCGCTCAGAGAAATGTCGTATTGTCGCCAAAATGCAGATATATATATATATATATATATATATATACAGACAGACAGATAGTTAACAGCACAAAGAGAGAGAGAGAGACAGATAACTAACAGCACAACAAATACCCCCTCTACTCAAGGGGCACTCGTCTCAAACGCTCACCGAAGCGGATAGACCTCGTTGTGCGAGTGCAGCCAGCAGGTGCGGCCAAGCGAGTGGCGGAGCGTGATCTGCGAGCCGTGCGCGATGTAGCTCGGCTGGCCCTTCGTGATGCTGGCGAGGCCGCCCTCGAGGCTGGCCTGAAACCCGCTCGTCATGATCGTGTCGTGTGGGCCGGCCTTCGTCAGGATGCTGAGGTGCACGTAGAACACCGACAGGTAGATGGCCAACGGCACGAGCGTGAACACGGCCAGCCGAATCGCGGCGTGCACCGCCAGCGCACGGTCCGACAGCGACGCATCGCCGAGCATCGTCCACAGGTCGCGCAGCAGGATGTAGCCGCCGAGCAGAAGCGACAGCCCGCCGACGTACTTGACGCACATCGAGCAGGCGAACGCGCCGGCGGCCGCCACGAGATAGGCCCACCAGGCCGGGCCCAGCCACCGGGCGCGCGGGATGGCGCGGAACCTCAGCACGCAGAGCAGGCCGAGCATCGAGAAGAACATGAGAATGGCCTCCATGAGCACGAAGCGGCTCTGCGTCAACAGCGCCGTGTCGGCCACCAGCAGGAGGCCGGCCAAGGTGGCCGTCACCTGTGACAGGCCGAGCTGCACGCACACCCGATAGCAGAGCGGCACCAGCAGGCTGCCGAATAGCGCCGGCACGAGACGCAGCGCGAAGATTGGCACCTGACAATGTCCGCAGCAAGGAGCGATGATATATATATATATATATATATATATATATATAAAACATACAATTACAAAGTATAATTAATTAAAGCATAAATATAAAATGTTATATATATATATATATATATATATATATATATATATATATATATATAGCATACAATTACAAAGTATAATTAATTAAAGCATAAATGGTTCGAATATGTTGCATTATTGTTTCAACAGCACCTTATTTACCCCGGATAGTTAGAATTTTTCAAAGAATTATGTAGGATAGTAGTGTCCGTTAAGCAGCGCGGGCATAGACAGCATCGGTTGGCGGCTATGCCGAAGCAAGCTAAATACATGGCGCCAAATAGAAGATACCGCCACCCTACTAGCGAAGACGCGGGAAGTCACTAAATGCGCGGGCAATCTCTGAGTATATAAGGAGGCATGAGAATAAATGAGTCAGTAGTCGTTGGTGCGAGCCAGGCCGAGGACGTGTGTTGTTTGAACGAAAGACTGGCGAACTCGCAACGGTCGCCGCCCGGTCATGGGGGTGGTGGATACTACAAATTATAAATTGGAGTTAAAGCAATTGCCTTCTAGCGAACGTGTGATGGCATGTTCTCTAACCCGGATTAGTCCAATTGAATTGTGTCATCTGACGCTCTAATAATCCCGAGAAAATTTCTGGTAAATAAAAGGTGCTAAACTAAATTTGCAGTGTAATGTACTTATAATTATTATTATGGTTTATTAACACCTGGGTTGAGTAAATTATAAACAAGTACATCAGTCTCAATTAGTGGTTCTTCTACATCACCGGAGATTCTCTCTTTTTGCGAGTTCAGCTCATTTGTTGTAATTGTACTTGTAATGAAAAACGCAGGCCGCTTTTTCCGCAGGTCACTACAAATGTTAGTATATATATATATATATATATATATATATATATAGAGAGAGAGAGAGAGAGAGAGAGAGCTTTAGAAGAGTCACTGAATTGATTCATGAAGCGCAACTATTAGAACCTGTAAAACGCCCACGTACTTCAGGAGGATAGTCTCCTCCAATTCGTTCAAGGTTTTGATGGAGCTGTTGTTGCTGCTGCTGCTGCCCGGCTTTCTGCGGATATCCGGCAAGGTAAGCAACAACGGATATTAGCTGTTTGCCCAGTGGCGGCTGGGAGTCGAAGAAGAACGTATTCGACGCGTACAGAGACGCGTACTTCACGTAGTGCAGTTCGTCGAACCTGTTGATCAGATATGCATAATAATAATAATAATAATAATAATTTGATTGCGCCTCTTAGCGACAACCAGCGACTGACGACTACAATTAGTCTATAGAGGAAGGCTAGGCGAATCCCACGGGCATTTATAAACATATGCACCTGATGCGAGCGGTAGACGGCTAAGGTGTAATCAGGCAGGCCAGTAACTTGAAGTTAACATACCGCGATGATAAACGAATGATGCTATAACGAATGAACCTACCATGAGCACGTTTAATTCAGAGGAAGCTCTGCAATGTTTATATCACGTAGAAGCCTACCCGGATCGAGATAACTGCCTCGGGAGGATATCCCTACTTACGGTAGGAAGCATGCGTTGCATGCGCCTAAGATAGCCATGCCGTACTCTAAATAATATATGATTTGGTGGTTTGCTTAGCTTATTATTGAAAAAAAGTATAGCAGAATAATGAGCAAAAACCGATTTACGGCCATGCGGACGTGTTAAAATATCTGACTGAAATTGAGAATAAAGATTAAACAACCGGCAGAAGCACTAAGCGCTCCTTTATAAGACACACAAACATCACAGACCACAAAGTGGACATCGGGACAAGAGGGGTTTTATATAGTTCGCGATACATACAAGAGGGGTTTTATAACATACAAGAAGGGTTTTATATAGTTCGCGATACATACAAGAGGGGTTTTATAACATATAAGAGGGGTTTTATATAGTTCGCGATACATACAAGAGGGGTTTTATATAGTTCGCGATTTTTATGCTACTCAATTTATGTGCTGTATGGCACACACCGGTAGTTCACAGTGTGTGGTTGACTGTAGATCAGACACTAACAAAAGAAGAAAAATAAAGAAATAACGGTATTAAAAAATAGCTGACACTCGAGGAAGTCTTCAGACCCCAACGTTAGCTGATAGCTCCTATAAGCAAAAACATACTAACACAACAGATTTTGGATGTTCGAGACGGTATAGGCGGAATGCGAGTGCCAGGATAAACAAGCCAATCGATGGCCCGTCCAGCGTGATCTGAATCTCAAACAGGCGACTACTAGAGCAAAAGAATAAGCCCTCAGCTTTCTTAGTGCCCGCCTTCTCACGTTCAGCTTGGTCGTCATTTCGGTCTTTGCCGACAACTTCGGAGGATAACGCGCCGGACTCCTGAAGCGAAACGCAGAATAGTAACCACATACATTTATTAGTTGTAATTTGTCGACAAGTTAATAGTAAGCATATAATGTTGGTAATGTTTTTCCTTAATTCCATTTAGCCAGCGATGGATTTTTAGACAGCAACAGCAAAATTGTATATATATATATACATGCATATATATATATATATATATATACATGCATATATATATATATATATATATACATGTATATATATATATATATATACATGTATATATATATATATATATATATATATATATATCATATTATTATTTTTAATAACAAGTATATAATGTTGGTAATGTTTTTCCTTAATTCCTTAAATAGCCAGCGATTAATTTTTAGAGTCAACAGCAAAATTGCATATATATATACACATATAGAACTAATATGCAATAGCACGACTGAGCTTTCGTAGAGAAAGAGAATAGTAATGTAAGCCTACTTCCTACTGTTTGTAACAACACGAAGGCAGCGCATTATTATTCGATCCGATTACGAGGGACCTTTGGCCCCTAAACTCTTATTTTCAACAATGTAACTTGACTTCCTTCACGCCAGTGAATCAAGTCAAGTTAAATTGTTACATTGTCACTTGGACAAGTCTGTGTAACATTATTTTATATCTATGATCACTCCATAGATATAAAATAAAATAACCAAAGCATTCAGGGAATCCCAATGGCTTCGGGACGTGGCTCGTCATGGCGGATTGCCAATCGGGCATACAAATCAAGTCCATTGTAGCTTACTTCATCACTGAGCGCAGGTCTTTATAAGATTATTATGTCATAATACATGTGTACATGTACCCCACTTGTGATAATGAAATCGCATCTTTGTTACGCCATGCTAAAGTTGTCCTTTGAATATATTATTTTATTATTCGATTAATATGTATACCTGAACGCCTATGTCTCAATTTTATATCAAAGGTATTTAGAGCGGAAGCATAGGCGGATATGTTGAGATATCTAGGGTTTCCCTAACAGTTCTTGTGGCAGCATGGTCGCTATCTCTCAGCGTTTAGTAGCAAATGTACCGCCCTTCACGTTTGGAAGAAGCGCACGCAGAAATCCTCATCACAGCTACAACGTAGATGGCCATGATCCGATGACTTTGAGAAAAAAGCCCGAATGCAATCACGATGATCAATCTCAAGTAGGGGAAAGCTACCATTGACGTGCATCTCTGCTATCCCCTTCTGAGTAGCTCATGCAGTTATTCTCAATGACCCGGTCCTTACCTGGGTCAAAAAGGCATCAATAGTTGCGACCAGCACAGTCTAAAGGATAATTTTAGTAGATATGCTAAAGGATTTGGACACCAACGCGTACGTTTGCACCTAAACTCTTTAGAATAACTACTTTACGGAAGACTGAAACATTATACGCTGAGTATCGAAGGTCCATTTATTTTCTGTAGTTGAGGCTTACACACTGATTAGAGAGACGAGGGGTATATATTGTACTAAAAATCTATTTGCAGCAAAAGTGTTGTTGATATATATATATATATATATATATATAAAGGCGAGCACTGCCGAGTGTGCAAATGTATTGCAAATGATTAAAAAATCATCGCAATATTGATATACATCGCAATATAGACAATACTGTGTAAGGAACGCGTAACATTAAAATTTAACTGTTGTATATTCTCCCGAGAAATAGCACCAAATAATGAACTACATATATTTAAAAAGTTACGGTTTCTGTTAAGGTTAGATGTAAAATAAAATGATAATTCTGGAACATGCCACAGAGATGTACGCAAGAATACCTAATTCAAATTTCTGAAGTGATGACATTTTAAGTAGTTTGTGAATAGCATAAAGATGAGATTCATTTTCGCCCCTCTTGCCAAAAATTGTCCTTAAAGCATTATTCTGTGCAACCTGTAATTTTTTCTGTTTTATAGTTTTATTATAATTTAGAAGAACCTGTAACTTATCTGCAAGTGTCGTTTTTATAATAGGAGTTGACCCGAGTTAGCAACAATCACATAACATCACAGGATGCCCCAATATTGGCTAATTTGCCAAATTGAGGCACGCGGCTGGCAATTAAGTTATTTATGTGATTTCAGAATGCCAGAGAGGGGTTACGGGTTGTTCCTAAGCACTTATATTTAAATGATTGTTGTATATTAATATTATTTAATGTAATTGTTATTGACCGGTCTATCTGCCTTGGATTAAAATTAAAAGGTTTTATTTTTTTAAACGTATAAATACATCCTGTGCTTTAAGTACCAATTTAAAATAAGTATACGTTGGCCCTCTGTATACTCAACATCGCCAGTTTGATTTTGTAAGAAATGTGGGCAAAATTAGCTATTCGAGAGTTTTAGTTCCTTGAAGAGTGAGTTAACAAACATTTGGAATAGTGTTGGTGAGATGCTAGTCCTGGTATATTGAGTTGCAGAGAGCGTGTAAATGTCACGTTGTCGATGTTTCTGGTGATTTGTACCCTGCCGCCTAAGAAAAATGCGATAGATCCTTCATTCGATTGATGAGGATGTGTTTAGCTACCGAATCAAATGCCTTTTCGGCACCAACAAATATTCCAGCAATTATTTGATTGACTTCCAAGCTTTTAGTTACATATGTTTGGAGATGAGTAAGAGCTAAGGAAGATACTCAACAACACACACTCCTCAGGTGCCAGGCATGGGAAGAGGCCAGAACCATGGCAATTAGACAGATTCGCGAGAAATGGCCCAGAGCGGGACTCACCCATCCTGAAATTCAGGACCCTTCGCCAAATGGTATAAAAGAGTTCGTGGAATACATCCTGGATTCCATCCAGGCTTGGGAGTTGGGAAGTAGCACATGACGTGCTAAAAACAAAGCACAGAAGATGCAAGGAGAGACAGAATCTTTTTGAGGTTGGCACGGCTGAAGAAAGCGCAACTCTGAATCAAACGGGTTCGGAAGGGTTGGGACAAAGTGCGCCTGGTAAGTGGGGGAACCCGTGAGTGACCCAGGCAAATTGATCCGATAGGGCACTCGCCACTTCACCTGATGGCCCATAGCAGTGTTCTATGGCGATCTGGACCATCAGAGAGTGAAGTTTAAAAAAGAGCTAAGTTGGTAATACATTTACTACAGGAAGCCAAATTGAGTCGGACGAGTTGTTCGGCGGAAAACAACCACACCGTTGTGTTCGGCAGAAAATTGCTTCATCGTGTGAAAGATACTCAACTCAACCATCGCTAACCAGTTTGTTATCTGTCACGTTCTTTTTTCTCAACGTTTTTCTGCCGAGCACGACAACATGTCTAAGTCATCCACCGAACAACCCATCCACCCGCAATGGCACCTTCTACGAAGTGATGTTCTACTATCCACATCCGTACGACAGATGTTAGTAATCCCACGATGTCTTCTAAACAAGACATTCCTGCCCCTCTATTCCATTAAAAAATGTTTGTACAAGTTCTACCATCCCTGAAAATATAGCAACAACATTTAGAATCACCCTGTAATATAATATAAATATAAATATAAATATAATATAAATATAAATATAAATATAAATATAAATATAAATATAAATATAAATATAATTATAAATATAAATATATATATATATATAAATATATATATATAATATATATATATATATATATATATATATATATATATATTCATTAATTTATTATTCAATATGATAACGTATATTGGTATTAAATCACCGAAATTCGTATTCTGTCGCATGGTATGACACAACCAAAAATGTGAAAACCTGAGAGAGGGAGAGGCATCGAACGAGAGCTGACACCGACCTTTTTTACATCAGATGTCTCCCCGCCGGCCTGCTTTCCGTCAAAGCCATTATTTGTCTGCGGCGGTGCGCCGGCGCTCTTCTGCGTGGCCATACCGGCTAGCGGCGAATTTTTCCGTTTTCGTACTTCCATTTCTAGCACGTGATCTAGCAGTCGTGATGCACGGACCTAGCTATCGGCAATCGTGTAACCACCATGGACGTAACGCGGAGCATGATATGAAGCGGCAGAGAGCAATGCACACTCACAACCACGTAGACACTCATCACAACCACGGCACGGATTGTCACGACAGGTCACCATCCGAGCCAGTCTTCACTCACAATCTTTCACCATCGCAGCAGTCACTGACAAGAGTCTGAGGTTAGCCAAAGCGTTAGTAGGCCCCAATGATCATGACACGTTCGCTTCTTCGGCTTTTCCCTTCTATCGAACTAGAAAGAAACCACGTTTCGGCGAGCCGACAGGGCCGAGGCCAAGAACCGCTCCGCTCCGTCTTCTTCGTCGAAAAGCAGCGCTTTCCGACGATGCCGTAGACGGTGTGTGTGTGTGAAGTCGTCTGTGAAGATGGGGAGAACTTTGTGTTCCTCGTACTTGGGCACCGGCGACGGAGGGTCTGCAAAACTACAGAACACCTACTAAACGAACCTAGCCCTATTCCTGGCCGTCCGGAAGGGGAACGGAGTGGACACGAGTAGGCATTAGGACAACCCAAATGTGGATGTTTCGATGTCTGGTCCGTCCGGCCCTGATAGACTTCAATTGACCGCTCGCAATCAACAAGCGAGCAACAACCAGTTGAGGGGACAAGGGTCAAACCGTCTACAGGTCGCAATCGTTGTTGTAACGGCAGTAGCAGTAGTTGTTGTAGTAGTTGTAGCAGAACTTATAGTACTAGAAGTTCTTGCAAGTAAATGTTGAAGTAATTAGTGGCAGTACAATGTTTCCACGTCGTCGTCGTTGTTGTCGTCGTCTGTCTTCACAATGACACCGGCCGCAGCGTCAAAGACGATCTTCGACGACAATCTTGACTCCGTTATTCGTTCGTGTTGTTGACCGTCGCGGTACCGGTTGGCACACCCGACACACACCGCCGGTCCTCCTCACCAGCGGTCAGACAAGTCAAGACAGGCACCAACCACTACGTAGGTCCCCGAAGACTGAGGGCCCCAAGAAGACGAAACGTCAGAAGACCAAGCAGAGACGATGTCCGGATACCCAGACGTCGGACTGACATACACAGGTACAGAAAGACAGACCTTACGAAAGGCTGGCTGTGCCCCACAATCTGGTGAATGACGTGCTCAGGTCACCGGTGCCGGCTCCGGAGCGAGCCTCCTCTCTCTCTCTCTGGGGGCTGTCCATCCAGAATCAATCCAGAGCCTGTGTGTGGCTGTTCCGTTTCCTACTGTCAATGTCGATCTGTCTGTCTGTCTGTTTGTCGGTCGGTTGGCCGATGTGTATGCTGTATTCGTGGCAGCCTGCCTTGCCAGTCAGTACACCGTATCGGTTGTTACTCTACCAACGTGTCCACATGATAAACAGAAACAGCAGCAGCAGCAGCAGCTAACATAGCGTCCTACATATATAAACATAGCGTCCAGCCAGCTACTGCCAGAACCCGACAAGAGCGGCGAGAGGAGGAATAGCGAATACGGGGCGGAGCGGAGCGTGGCGAGGTGAAGCTGGGGGGAGACTTCAAACGAAGTCGTCGCCGTTCGGCGTCATCTTGACGTCAAGCGCCGTCGCCGCTGCCACTGCCACTGCCGCTGCTGCTGCTGGGTGGTGATGTCTGCGCTTGCCGCGGCCGACGTCTTTGGAGCGACTGAAGGCAGGTTCCAGCCGCCGCAGCAACAACAACAACTACAACATTTACAATAACAGAAGCGGCAGCAGCAAAGACTTCAGCCGAAGCCGAGGCTCTGCTCTTTCGCGTTCTTCAGCGCGCTTCATGTCGCCTACTCTGGTCACAACCGTAGCTGTCCGGAGCCCGGTGGCGTGGTGGGTTAAGTCGGCGCCTACTCGCAACACCGGAGGACACACAAAGCAGGTGCGCGGGTTCGAGCCCCACCGTTGCCCCACATTTGTATTTATGGGGGTATGGTCCGTCGATATGAAGCAATGTGAAAAACAGTTCCGTGGACGTTAAATCTGGGGCTGAGGGTCAGCCCGAAACTTTACTTTACAGCCGTAGCTGTAACTTTGGGTAACGTAACGTCACACAGCAGCAGCATCAGCAAAAGCCGGAACAGTGCCAGCAACTGGAGCTGCATCGGTTGCGACGGGATTCAACGAACAATGAACATGGGGGCGCCTGAACCCACGTGTGCACGTGCAAGATGTGCATGCACACTGAAGATCAGGGAGGAGGTGGTGGTGGTAGGTATAGGGGCAGTCGTATTCTTGTCTGATCAACGTCGGTCGGTCAAGATGGTCACGATGCACACATGATGCTAATAATGCTGAATCGTGGTGTAGGTGAATGGTGATGATGATGGTGGCTTGTTGGTGGTGGCAATCATATTAGTAATAAACAATCAATCAGAACCAGCTGAACCGGTCGAAGCTTGTGTGTGTGGCACCTTTTTCTTGAGCTTTCTGACTTACTGGTGCCTTCTCTTTTTAGTAGGCAGGGCTATGCAATGTCGTCACTGAACAGGAAATCATCATCATTATTATTATAATCAACAACAACAACAACAATAACGACATCAGCATCATTGCCACAACCACCGTTGCACATTTTTTTGTTTAGATTAGAGTCCGTCGTTATGAAGCAATGCGAGAGCGGCGGTTCCGTGGACGTAAAATGTTGGCTAAGAGTCGGCCTGAAAGAATCAGATAATAGACGATGATGGAACACAGAACGGAGAGTGGTCGATGAAGCGTGTTTGAATGTATCTATCACAAAGCCTACACGAGCCGTGCGCGAAAGAGAACATTTGTAGTCGAAAATTAATTAAGAGTTAATTAAATCGATTTCACTCGTGGCCAATCGAATAGTTCATCTGGCAAACAGCTGACTGGCTATCTGTATGTGTCTCTGCCTGACGCGGTAGAGAAACAGGCTGGACGTAACAGTGTCTACGCTGGGTGTCAACTGATGTTGTTGTTGCTGGTGGTGGTGGTATTAGCATTCAGGCAGTCATATTCGTAAGAAGAACAGCTATTGTTGTAATGCAGTTGTTATTAAATTCAGTTAGTAAAACGTGGTATTGCCTATTGGACTCTTTTTTTTCTGACTTGAGTAGTTAACGACGGATCGTTTGACTGTTGTCCACGACTCCTGCCTACAGCAGTTGATCGCTAAACGCCTAACGAGCAAATTTCACGAAATTGAACCTTGTTGAATAGACTATACTTGCATCATGCAAGCAAGCAATTCTTCTACAAGACTCGAATTCTTGTGAGACTTTTGTCTTTCGTTCGCAGGCGAAAAAAAAAAGACTTTCTACGGGTCGCACGGCCGGCACGCACCATTAGTTAACCTGTTTATCCGTTGATATTTAGAAATAAATAAATATATATATATATATATATATACATATATATATATATATATATATATATATATATATATATATATATATATGGGTGTACTCTCTTGTAACATGGTGATAGATGCAACAACTTTATTCAACAGCCGGTTTTTGTCGTACCGGCTGGTGAGTTTGTCACTTTCTCTACAGGTGACAGTGTAGCGCGTTCGAAACACAGAGCTCTTCGGCTGTTCTGTTGACGGTTGGCTGTGAGCTCTCTCTCTCTCTCTCAGACCACTCAGATACGCTCTCGAATGTGTAGAGGAGGTTTCAATGCCCCTACACGACCGCTTTCCCATGGGCGTGTCCCTAGTCCGAGATGAGGGCATGATCAATGCACTGTCTGCCTTCTTATTGTTGTGAATTAACTAGCTACTACAGAAGCATGCACGGAAACGCACTCTATAGATCGCCAGAGCTTAGGCTGCTCTAGGCTGCCTATATATTCGTGGGAAGCTTTAATTCAGTAAGACGCAACCCTTCCCCCTTACGGCTGCTTAATTAATTCGCTTTGAAAGGTTTTGCGTACCCATTGTTGGGTCGAATGAGGGAGTTTCCAGGCTATTTATATATATATATGTATATATATATATATATATATATATATATATATATTCATACACCCTTTAGCAGGGGAGTATCCATGTTAAAAAATCTCACTGCTTGCTCGGGCGAGTAAACGTGCGTTCCAAATTGAACAATATTGTCGCATTTAACATCGTTTTCGCTAAAGTTACAACGATATGCAATAAATATACAAAAGTTTTGGTATACACGGATAATACGCGAATAATAAACCACTCAATACAGTGGTTACTTAGCTCATAATTGCTGCACTAACTATGCAACAATATAGAGAGTAAGTCGTGTGTAGTTTACATTCTACTCATCTAGACAACGTTTCCAACCAATAGAAGCTGCACTCCTCCTCCAAACACATCATCTGTTTTGTGTCACCTGTAGTATCGGCAATGCGCTTAGTCAAATCGTTGAGGGCCAAATCAATTATCTTTCTAATGAGCCCAAACGTTGTTATTCCACTCAATTCACTCGCTAAGACATGCATCTTGGTAGTGACTTTATCATTTTTTCGCAGCGTAGCTGTGCCAAATGTCGAAATCTCGTGTTTTAAGGTAACCCGATACTCCAAATGTCGATAAAAGTATCCGCTGTTACTCTGTGAGCATGTATCATTATGATCTTTACACAATCGGTTATAATAAATGCGTGAAATGTGGCAAACATGGGTGGCCCTATATTTTTTTCAGTGACTGTATATATATATATATATATATAGATATAGATATATTTATCTATCTATATATATATATAGATATATATATATATATATATATACATAAACGTATGCATAGCTCTTGGGTGGCCGCGTTCGACCGCCCGTGGCCGCCTGCGACGGAGCGTCTCGAAGATGCATCCATCGATTTATTATTATGTAGCCGCCCGGAACGTATGTACGTACGTATCAAAAGCTAGCTAGCGGACAAGCAAAACATTGTCTCCTGTTTAAGCGCACTGTACATCACAGCGTACTAACTACTACTACTACTACTAACAGTTGACTAGTTGCTGTGTGTCGCACTGTGTGTCTATGCGGAGGTTACGTACGCACTATGTGCGCACAGAAAAGCTGTCGAAGTCTCACCGAACTCGTGAACTCTGTTTGATGTAAGTGTTTAGCAGCCCGGCCATCTATCCGGGCGCTTCATCCCCCCGCCCCCCCACTGTTTTCGTCGTCGTCGTCGTTGTGGTTGTTGTTGTTGGTGTTGTTGTTGTGATTGTTGTTGTTGTTATTGTTATTATTGTTGTTGTGTCAGCCGTCTTGTTTGTGGTTTCATGTGTTACGTACGGCACAGTCGTCTCGATTTGGTACCGCAATACAATCATCATCATATGCATCAATTATGATTATTATGATTATTATTATTTATTTAATATGTCTTAGAGCAATACAGTTGTGAGGTGTGAATGTGTATCCACATTATTTTATAGACTATTATTGTTATTATTATCGTTAATGTCGTTCTTATCACCGATCGTTGAACTTGAGCTGTAAATTAAAATTTAAAAAGTAAACAATGCTAGAGTAATGTTAATAATAGTAGTAATATTAAATAGTCGTTTGCAACAGCAGTCTACCCGGCCGGACATATGACGGCGGTACACTGGATAATAGCGGATCGACTCAGAGTATGAAATGTTAAATCGCCTACCTTACTGTTTTTGTTATTATTGGTGTAGGCGTGTTGTTGTGGCGGTTTTTGTTGTACAGTAGTGGTCTGTATACATCATAGTTTCACTATGACGTCGTATATGTTACATATACATAAATATATATATATATATATATATATATATATATTAATAAATACAACAGCAACATCAAAGTGGCTGTTATTGTTGTTGTTGTTATATATATATATATATTTATATATATAACAACAACAAAGTGGTTGTTGATGTTCTTGTTGTAATTGGCATCCAAATTTTAACAGAACTGGATTATTAGGTGGATAAGTTACGGTTGCCAGTATTTGCTACCGCATTTTCTCTACAACGACATTGCGCATTCTAACTTCAAATTCTCAAAACGTCAAATTCTAGTTGCAGGCAGGAGGGGACAGCTAACGACAGCTGGTGCGGAGTTCGCATTAACATCAACACTTCATTCCTCACCGTTACCCCCCTTACCGGCATCACCCTCACAATAATAATAATAATAATAATCATCATCACCACCACCACCACCACTAAATCGTCCACCATCGTCGTCAAATCAAACAGCGTCTTCTTCAATGCTAACCAACATCTTTTTTTGACTGGCTAAGCAGGTAAAGTGCGACATTGTGTCTTGGTGGCGGCCGTTCAATCAACAATGTGAAACTCTCTCAGTGGAGAGAACCGAATGCCCGGACTAGAGAGGATCGCGGAGCGCCCGAACGAAACAGCAGCATCTTCTCGTCTGTTGAGTACACAGTACACAAGTGTGATTGATGTGTAGTGATTGTAGAGATTGACGATTTGGCGTTGTGCGCTGAAAAAGCGGCCTCACAATCATCACAAAAATCATTCTTCCGGAGACATCCCACCAACAACCTCCCAATCTGCATCATCGACAGTTTCGTCTTAGTTTGGCTTGCCTTTGATGGTGGTGACGTGACTGTCACGGTCCGGCTGTGTATCTATCTACCGGTCGTGTATCTCTTTGACTGCCCGGCTGCGTATAGATGAGAAAGAACGAGGTACGTGTGTTTACAGATGATGCATATAGAATAGAATAGAATAGGAAGCGCCTTTATTTACCGAATAAAGGGTGGAGAAGGAGACTAGGTAGGCAATGACGCCTACGAAGCCGCCTTGTTGTCCGATGATCTGGCTACACGCCAGGCGAACATATTATTGATTGTTTCAAGTCTTGCATATAGATGTTTGTTGTTGTTGTTGTTGCTGCCGCTGCTGCTGTTTTTGTTACTGCAGTCATTGTTGTTGTTGTTGTTGTTGTTGTGTGCTAGTGCATTTATATGTAGTCGCTCTATCTGTAGGAGGACTAGTAGTGAGTTACGCTTTCTGAGGATAGACAGATTCCAAGTAGAATGGAAGTCCAAAAAGATACTAGTTTGTTCTCTCAGTATTTAGCTTTGATTGACATTAATTCATTCATTTCATTTATTTCCACACCATGTTGGGTAAAACAATACCTAATTTATAACTACATACAAACAAACACGCTAGCAACAAATAAGCCGTAACACACATATTTACAGCGGTAAGTTACCAGAAGCATTCGCTCTATTGATTGACATTAATGTGTCACATTTCTGATACATCTCTCTCGCCCCTATCTCTCGCTCACGCTCTCTCTCTCTCTCGACTTAAAACTCCTCGATCGTTAAAACTCGATTAAGTTTATCTGAATTTTTATTCAATGGGTATTCATAATACATTTTCAATTTGCGCATCTGCTTTTAAAGTCGCACACTATCCGGATAGCGGCGACATGATCCTTCTTGTTGTCACTAGACGTTTAGATAAATATTTAAATATTACCCTGCTATTATTTCAACACTTTAAGCAATTGGGAGATGTGAGCATCTGATCGAATTTCATCATCTACAAACAGCCCGAAAAAAATGAGCTTTGATTTTCTCTATGCGTAATGCTATCTTTCGGCCTCGATTTCGAAAAGAACTTAATACGTGTGACTATCGGGAACACCCAGTTAAAATTAGTCGATGAGCACGGGAAGGACTCATGATTTCTCATATATATATATATATATATATATATATGAAATTCTTCCATTTACTTTACATACTTTCAAGTGCCAACGTGGTTGGACAATATTGATAATATTATAATTATTTGTACCGCTCACAGAGCACAGCGATTTAGCCTTGCGCTGTAGAGAAACTGGACGCACATGTGGTTTTCCTTTATCGAGCATTGTGCGTATAATCTACCATATTCGGCATCTGGGTTTTTTTCTATTAAGTTGTATCGTTTCTAATTCGCATAACGCGCAGACGCCTCAACGACAAGCTGGTGTTAACAGACAGCTTCGACTTTGACTAGGCCAAAGTGACTTTCAGTGATTAAAAAGCATTTCGAATTTAACTGCAGGAAAATGAAATAGTTATTGTCGTTCATTTTCAGTTGATTTCATCATCAGCCGGCAATCTGAGTCGCTTGAGGTGGCCAATGCCCATCGAACATGGGTGACCGGTTTTCGGCCGGCCGAGAGGCCGTTGAAGCTTTGGCCGCGGAGCCGGCGGCTGAGGCAAGCGCGGGCGCGGTTGAGTACAACACCGAGCTCACAATTGAGCACAGCTATCTTGGTCAGGACCTCGAAGATATTCACGGCAGGTACGTTTGCTGCTGGGAGCAGCCTGACTATTTAATGCACCGTGGCCTACACGCGTAACCATCAGTTGCACCGTGGCCTACATGTCTAACGATCAGTTGCAGCGTCATCTACACGTCAGTCAACCATCACTTAGGCACGAAAACACGTAGTTTATTGTGACCGCAGAGCGACCGGGTAGTTGTGGGAGGTCTTCGCGACAGCTCGACGGGCGCCGACTAAGGCAGGGTTCCCGGTAGAGCCTGGTACCGCCGCTTCCCGATGCATCATCGAATGCGGCAAACTCTGCAATAAGCGCCTAACCGCTCGGCGATAACTATAACGTTTTCAACTTAGGATAACTAGGCGGAAATATGGCGTGCTCAGCTCGTCAGTAAGGATTGTAATTGTAAACAAGTTTGCCCATTTTTTGCCCATATTTACTAAGTCTTTTGATAATAGGCTGACTTTCGCCACAATGCGCCTTGTCGAGGCCAGTCTAGGATGACGGTAACGCTGTTGCTCGACCGAAAACCGAGAAAGGGGAGGAGGGTCTCCTGTATTTCCAACTAGTGAGCAGCTAAATCCAGTACGCATTTTGAAAACCGCTGCATTTCTATTTAGCTTGCTTGCTGAGTGTAGGAAGGTAGAACAACAGCACCCAAATACATACACATATAGCCATAAAGGCATAAAATAACCGGTAAACAGCCGACCCAACGTATGCCCATTCGTACATATTCCAGGGGTTGGTTGTCAACGTAATCGTTGTTGCTTTAATGTCGAAACATGCCCTAAATTGCGGTGTGAAGAACGTCATTGCCTCACAGGGTGACATTGGTGTATGTAAAGCTTGTAATCCTATTATTTATAAGCAATAATGTGTAATAATATATTAGTGGTAGCAGTAGAAGTAGTAGTAGTAAATCATCTCAACGAAGTAAAACGAAAGTAGTTCCGCTGAAAATGGTTGTAACATATATTCAATAAAGAAAAAAGTAGTAAATCATCAGTCATAGTAAAAACGAACGCAACTGTTAGACGTTTCTTAACGTCTGGTTTGTTTATTTTATAACCACCAAACTGCAGAGTAAAATATTATGTATTTTTGGTATGATTGGTGAAACTTGCTCTGTCTGATAATTTTCATCGACCATATTCAATAGCATCTAAAATCTCTTGTATCCGCACGGGAGAGCATTACTCGCATATGAACTCACTCGACGAAAGCTGTGATATATTATCAATGTAGTGCACGGATCGCAGCGTGAACTTATGTGTCCAATGTCAGGCTAATCGTCACTACAAGGATAGCAAGTATCACCGCTTTATGTCACAAGTTATTGTGTAAAAGTTATTGTGACGTTAAGAAACGTCTACTACCACTAATATATTATTACACATTATTGCTTATAAATAATAGGATTACAAGCTTTACATACACCAATGTCACCCTGTGAGGCAATGACGTTCTTCACACCGCAATTTAGGGCATGTTTCGACATTAAAGCAACAACGATTACGTTGACAACCAACCCCTGGAATATGTACGAATGGGCATACGTTGGGTCGGCTGTTTACTGGTTATTTTGGCGCCATCATTCTGGACCTACGTCATGTGGTGGGGGACAAGCTCCTGTCGGGGTCCTGCCCCGACGGGACCTGTTCTGGACGGCACAATTACAGATTACGGCGAACTTGCGTGTTTCCTTTTTACAGATCGCTTCTTGACGAGAACGGTGTCTACCAGCTGTTGGTACTCGCGCGTCGTAGCCTCACGCTGATCCCCGGTCAGACGCTGCCGCTGCTGCTCCATCGGCGGGAGGAGATTCGAATCGTCACCGACCTGATTAAGAAGCGCAAGGTAGCGACAGATAGCACACGCGTCTGCAGGGGGGGGGGGGGAGACTCTTGCTGGCTATATTGTCATTTCTGATTTGACGTCGATATCGATTGACTGCATTGAGTGCTTTGAAATGGCTGAACTTCTTCACGCCCGTTGTTGACCCGACGGACGCGTTTATAAACGCGATTAATTCGCTTAATCGAAAAGTTATACGGCGATCTCAAATGGCGATGCTAATTATAGTTATGATGATGATGGTAACTTGGTAGTAGCGGTGGCGGGTAATGATGATGACGACGATGAAGAACAAGCAAAAAGCCACTAGATTAATAATGAAGAGATGAAACATAACCGTAGTGCCGTTATTAGTGTTTAAAGAGACACGCAAAAAACGTAGCAACTTGGACAAAGGAAAAAAGGATGCGTCTTGTTCATTGGTGCGCAGGAGAATGTGGCTACGCACCACCTACATTGGACTTTATCTGATTAAGATCCTAATGACTGTGAACAACAGGTATTTGGCGTTCTGTATCCGGGTGTGTCGAAGTTTGGCACAACCGCCGAGGTGCGGAGCTTCAAGATACAGACAGACGACCAAGGAATTCCGACCGCACTGCATATAAAGGCAGAAGGTTGTCAAAGGTAGGCAGTTGGAACCCACAAAAATTCATACATTGCGATTGTCGTATATTCACACAAGGCGTGAGTGTTGTTATTTGCGTTTTTTTTTATAAATCTTGGGAATATAACCACATTAACCCTATTTTTTTCAAATTCCAACGTTAGTTTTGGCAGATGTGAGTGTTTCAGCAGTGATCGGCAATGACGTTGTGATGTGCATGCGATGTGACATATTTATACGTCAAATTGAAACAAAAACAAAAAAATGCAGATAGGTTACTAAATGTAGATGGGTATACGGATAGGTAAAGAGATGAAGCATACGAATATTTTTGTTAGGACGGGATTCTTCCTTGTTTTATTATTTTTCGAACCGGTAGTGAAGTGAATTTGGAGCTTTTGACGCTCATAGCAGCAATCGACAAATGTGCCTCCTAACTCTAATGAATCATATCTTATTTACGTGGTGTGTCGCCGTGGCTGCTACACACTGTGTCGACGACACACGCCGCCGGACCATGTTCTAGGTTTGAAGTGTTGGAGAGTCACTTTGAAGAGTATCACTGCTTCGCAACGGCGCGCATTCTGCCCGACTTGAAACTGCTCTCACCGGAGAGGAGCTTACTAATCGAGCGTACGAGGCCTCGGCACCTCGCCGCTCGATGTCTAGCCTGGCCGAGTTTTGTCTGCGAACGATACGAGGAGAAGGCCCTTATCGCCGAGGTCAGCAGGGCTCTCGCACCCATTGTCGGAAAGGTTCGCACTCGTGTTTTGTCTGTGGCCCCTCATTTTCTGCGTTGTCTGTCCATTCAGGTCACCTGATGTAGTATTGCTTATTTTCAAATAGTTTTAATATAAATTTCAGCGACGATATGGCAAAGTGAGAAGAGGCATTCGGCATATGCTTATGTCTAGCCTTGGTTCTACGGCCAGCCCTTTCTTTTCGCGATCTAATGATGACCATGCCATGTTCTAGGAAAAATAGCCGACTTCGTCGAGCGCATTTTTTCTAAACTCTACCTTCTTGATGTACTGACTTGATATATGGTTTTTAAATTTTGAGATGCAGGCATAAATTGAGTTTTTGCTAGCTAATATTTGTATATACGGAGTGTCCCGACTTGTTTTCAGGATGTATATTGGGAGGGGAAGAACACTAATTTTTTTCTAGTTGAATTTGGGGATTTAATAGTCTTATTTAGGAGTAGAAGAGAAATTGCTAAAGTACGTTAGATCGTCGTTACAGGCTACTGCCGACATAGCGTTACACATATGCGACTGCAAGAGAACCACCGTCGTGTTCATCAGAACATTTTCTGCGCCATCTGATAATTAAAATAGTTGCCTTACAATCATTCACAGCGCTCAAAATAAACACATTCGGGAAAATGCATATTTTATCACGACCAATATATGGTGGTCATGTTGGCACCCAATATATGATCTGTGGTGCAAAGTAACTAATGCTGCCCAACGGGCATATTTAAATTGGATGCATGCATGTATGCGAGAATTTGGACCTGCTTAATTTAAGAAATACTCGTAATACTTCTAGAAGTACATACATGTCATGCAATAACTGGTCGAAAGTGTGTCTGCGAGCCCTTTGAACACATTCGGTAGGGGTTGCAGAGATTTCTTCTAGCCTTAGATGCTCTTCAGATAAACTAGATTTGTTTTCGAATGAATACGAGTGAACACGACGGTATTCTTAATTAAAATATTAGAAAGCTGATTTTCTTGTTATAGCGGACCTGCAACATCGATCTAACTAACACCTTAGTAATTTCACTCTCACCTCTGCACACGTTATTTTCGCCTCTTCATTCGATTGAAAGGAATACTTTTCTTGACGAGCTCTACCATTCCCTATACGCACCTTGAAAACATAGACAGAGAAAACTCTTAATATGATTTGCCTCGTTACCTCGAATTGGTTTGTTACTGGAACCAGCTAACTAACGGTACGCGGTTGCCACGATTTCGACACAGATCCCTCCTGTGTGGGATGCAACAAAGTTCTCCTACTGGGTGACGGCCAACCTGCCGGTGAATGATAATGTACGCCCGCTTCTGCTAGACGCTGGCTGTGCCCAGGAACGCCTTCGGATGGCCATCACTTATCTTCAGCTCGACTGCAACATCACCTGTCGAAGTTGCTCGAATGTGATCAGCACCAAGGACAGCATCATTTGCATGTCAAAGGACGGAGCACAGGTATGCGCCAAGTTTTAGAGTCTTCTTTCTCATACAGAATACTGTAACGATCGCGATGACCGCGTACAAGGCGTCCACAACAGAGTGCGAAACTTCCCCGACCGTTCCTTCCCAGAATCCCTAACATGTAACACCTTCTGTTAGTTTGTTGAGACAGGGACTTGCTTCTTGTATACGCACCCAACTAGTATTAAAAAAAGAAGCATCCTTGAAAATTAACCCGATAATGATTTACTCAAGTTTGTTTGCCGTAGATATAGACGGGTTTGTTTGCGTCTCGTCGAATGGCAATCCACATTTAGGGTGTGGCGAATGGATGATTAGATTTGTGTTATCGATTATAGAACAGGATACCTAGAGGTTATTTTCCAAAACGCATCTGGGACACACCTATTTGGTCAAAGATATAGGCATATAACTGCATCTCGTTTTTATTTGCTACTGCAGCGAACTAGACGGACCCTGTTGGCGTTTCTCTTAACGTAGTACGTACGGAATAACCATCTACTACAACGCATTTCACTGACTGTTTTGACTGACGCATTTGGACACACAGGGCACGTACGTGAACGGTATGGGCTACCTATTTGAAATGGTGACGGTAAAGCGCGCCCAAAATGTCCGCCACGACAGAGACAGTACAGAGGAGTATTCCTGGTTTCCTGGCTACGCATGGAGACAAACCGAGTGTTCCCACTGTTTCCGCCACCTTGGATGGAGGTACATATTTGTCTTCGTTTGTCTACTTAACACACATATGCAGATATACGAGTACGTAGTATATCGATAAGCATTAGTCTTGTTAGGAAACGTTGCAATATTGCTTGTGATGCTTTTCTATTATCATATATAATAAATTGCGAAAGAGAAGCTGACCACTGACCAACCAAACATGTTTTTCACGTGTAAAGCTGATCGACTTATCACGTTCGAGGCGATTGGCATCTGGCTTTTGTCATCCCTAGCATCCAGCTAAGAATGCGTACCCCCACCCCCCGAGCTTTCCTTCTACGTACGCCTTTTCCCTCAAGTATGTGCAGTGCTCAAGCCTTTGAGTCTCAATATTGTTTTCGCCCGAAAGCAGCCCTGAGGACGCAAGTAGTCAGGGCCGGGTAATAGGATAATACATGAAACCCGGATTCGGGGTGAGTTCTTTTTTCTTTCGGACCCTAAGACCCCTCCCGTAAGGGTGAATTTATACTTCTCAAGTTCCATGCATCCGTGGTACTCTGCCTGTAAGAAGATTGCTACAGGGCCATTAGCGATGCCGAAGTATTTATTTAGCTCCGCCTGCGGATCCGATGTACTCACGATGTATGTGGGATCTTGTCCACAACAAACTACAAGAGAAACGATATTCGTATTTAGCGCGGAAAGCCAACCCGTCCGTGGTTGATCTGTCAACACAGAGAAAGGCGGAATAGCAGCAGATGGAAAGAAGATCTGCAAAAAACAGAGCAGTGTTCTGTTCAATGATCTGCAAAATAGCCTGGCACGGAAACCACCGTCTGAAGGGAAAATGTTTTCTCGTTAAAGAATCCGTTTGTAGATACTGTGGTGAAATTGATATCGATCGGTATCACGTAATGAAATTATTTGGATTTCAACACCAGCCCGTTAACAGCTGCTGTAATTGACGTGCTTGAACGGCATAACCCGTGATTATTGTGTGGATCTATCAATAATGGTGAACAAACAACATAAAACAAACATGAAGCATAGCATGACGCTGTCGAATCGAGACTACCACAATAGTAAACAATCTTTGCTGACAACGTATGCTTGGACCCGTCCCAAGTATGAGTTCAAAGCGTCAAGTCGAGCTAGCGCTAACCAACAGATTTTTCTGACTGACGTGACACATGCTAATATACTGACGGCGAATCGGTGTAGTAGATATGTTCCCGTGCTTCTGATATCATCAGCCGTGCACCCGATCTGATACGATCCCGACGCGTTGTCTAACGGATAACGGCTGAACTCGATTGAACAAGATGCTAAGATGGCAGCATGTTCCTTGTGCAGCACAGTATTCTCTAATAAGGTTGGGAGGTGTGCCGAAAAAAGGCCATTTTTTCTACACAAATTGTTTATGGTAATTAAGATTTCTAAATGCAGAAATAATATAATATTTATATTTATATATACTACTTAGAGTAATAGTAACGGCCTTATAACTGTGTGCGTAAAGATTGATTAAAAAAAAAACTTGCTGGAAAAGTATTTCTACGTTTTAAAGTACTACTACGATGATAAGCGGCGAAGTCCAGAGGAGCTCTTGTGACTAAAGTGCGTGTTTGGCGTCTTTTTGTTCTAGATTCGACACGACCAAAAATCTCGACCCGCCTCAATTCTGGGGCTTTAGCCGTCAGTCGCTCACGTTCAAGACGAGCCATGACAGACTAAGCACGGCTGAATCTCAAAGCCGGCCACAGGAACCAAATCCGCTGGTGGTTCGCATGGTTCCGTCTTACGATATCGAAGAAATGGTTCTTGACGACGAACCGGAAGACGAGGATACCGATGGCGAGTAGTAGCGACGATTAATCGCCAGACAGAGAAAGATGTCTGTCGTCTAAGAAAAGGTAATGAGGTAAGGTATCTGGCTTCCTGTACGCATCTGCGTATATATATATATATATATATATATATATATACATATATATCTGATTTATTATGCGTTTGATATGAATACCATGGAAGAGTAGACATGGCATTACACACGTCACTCTTTCATATTAGAGATGCGTAAAGCGGCAGCATAAAAGGATATGTTGGGATTCCTAGAGCTTCCCCAAGAGTCCATGGTTTATCATCTATTTTTAATAAGCACCGCTCGAAGAATATTCGATCTACAATAGGGATTGAATACATGCTTCTATAAGTTTACATTGTTTTGCATGAACCTTGCTGTTTTTAAAAAGGCCGATAAAAGGATCGCGATAAAGAACGATTACGGTACCAGAAAAGTATTAGAGCTGGCGAGACGCATCGCAATATCGCTTTTACCTTCAGAGAGAACTCTGTTGAAAGTATGAAAGTATCTGTAACTGAGTAGAGTAATAGTAAGCGAGCAAGATGGCTTAGTGGCAAGTGGTCTTTGCCTTGCATTCGAGAGGACTGGGTCCGAGACCCAGACCGGCCACTCTTAAATTGGTTTGCGTGGTTTTCAATTTAGACAAGGTAAATGTCGAAGTGGATTAAGAATTAGCCATGAGATGAAGAAACCGTACACGAGCCTGACGGTAGCCTTACGGAAAATATTTTAAAAAATCTGCCAACAATGGCGCGACAAGTTCCGTATTGTAGGCAATGATCGGGACGATGAACCAAGGCCCGGAAACCTTATGGTGATAAAAAGGACTTTAGCGGATGAAGATCTAGCAAAAATCTAAATAGTCTTAAGGAGCTAACTCGACGGTTAGCACCTTAAGACTCCCGAACGAGCTTAAAATTACCACATAAATATCGCCAAGTTTGTCATATCCACCGACCTGTGTGTCTATAAGGATATATATGCGCCCGTGTAGTTGATGCATATATACGAGGGCAGACCGAAAAGTCCCGATATATATTTCTAAAAAAGAATACGGTTTTTAACACAGAAATTGATGCAGATTTATCGCTCCTCCATTTTTGGCTTGGCGAAAAATCGCCGAACGTCGTTTCTTTTACCGGTTTGAACCAAACTCACACAATAAACGCCGTCACCGATTTGCGCAAAATTTAGCCATTGTGTAGCTGGATGGGGCTTTTAAGGCATACAAGCTACAAACCGTAAGACTTTGGCGGTTCAATGTTTGAAGTCCAATGTACTAGAACTTGTATATATATATATATTTTATTTATTGTTCTCTTGGCATTTATACCCAAGTACACATGTCCTCTTTTATATCTGGGGCGATATATATATATATTTTAACATTCACCTATCTGGATATCGGGATTACGATTATACAAATGTCGAGACGTTTCCCTCTTCGCCGCGCGAACGCACTAAAGGGCTTTATCAAAAGTCTTGATGAGTTGCTGCACAAAGGCGATTTGATTCCCCCGTTTTACCTATTCAAGCGCATGATCCAAATGCAACAAAAGTAAAGATGTTGATTTCTATCGGTCTTACAGTTGCGCGCCACGGCCGCCGGCAGCGGCGCACTGATAGGAGTGAGAGCTTCAAGGCTTCAAGGGTCAGCCTCCAGATCTTCCGAGCACTGCCGAGCAGCGGTCTCTGATTACTGTGGTGGCTTTGTTAAATGTCTTGCGGTAGCCGCAGTTCAACGGTGCCACTAAAGTCGACTGTGAAAACGAGCCAGAGTGTCGGACAAAGTCCGGGTCTAACTAAGCATCATTTCTTGCTTGTTGGGCAACATTCGCAACTGAGTTTCAGAGAGGGTAAGGAGAGGCCACTTCGCTAAAACATAACACCGACATTAGCTCCTAGACTTCAGCAGGAGGAGAGCAGCAATAATATCATTTGTAATATACAGCAACGATAATATTGTGCGTGTATATAGTTTATGTCGAATGACTCAGCTGACAAGGATATGCCGGTCGTGCGACCTATGTTAAAAGGCGGCGTCACAAATAGGTAGGGCGCGCCATAGATTAAAAGCAGGCAATGACGACACCGGGCGTCAGAAGCGACGTACGTGAGAAACGAGGCAACAGATATGGCGCTGGAAAGCGCACAGTGTTATTTAAGTTAAAACTTGACGCCGTTATAGTGGCAGGGTGTGGCGTGTGGAGGCGGGTTAGTCGAGGGTGGTATTTCAGCAGTCGCTGCCATGTTGGCAATCTCTGTCTCTTTCGTCTTCGCTCGAGTTGACCCACCTGCTCGGCGACGTCCGGGGGGGGGGGGGGGAGATCGGCACACCACGCTGGGTGAATCCTATAGATGTTTAGTACGGCCTCTCACTCTTAATTGTTACTTGTGTGATATTATATAAATATGATGTAAACGAATGTGAGCTCTACTCACGGGAGCATGGCCAGCTTTGAGAATAAACACGAAGGCTGTAAGCTATATTATTCCTAATATGCATTTGTTTTCGTTTTGCATTATTTTGTAGCATACGGAAAGGGAAGCCGACAACGAAAGTATCTATGCGAGAGAGATCACGGAAGTGGTTCCTTCTCAGATTGATATGGTCACAAAATGAATGTAATAAATGTTACGTGTTAATCAAAAATATTATGAAAATTAATATGTGGTGTTCTCTGACTTGGTCATATTCCAATTCGTATTGACACTACACAAACATCGTATCATTCGATAAATGATCTTCTGTGAACATTAACGACCGTAGACACATGAACAAAACCTATATATATATATATATATATATATATATAATTATTTCCGAAATATCCCCAATTTGCCTAGGGATGACTTCTACGGTAAAGAATAATTTATGCGGCTTATTATAGCATATATTTATTTATCTCTTATTGGGGTATAAATCATTGTCCCCCAGTGAACGTGAAGACAAACTACATCAGCCCTAGGTCCAGACCTGGTGTCGACTCCCTGGACAGGGTGCCAAGCACCGCCGTGGCGTTACCGCGTATATCAAAGGACAGCCTTTCCGAAAAATGCATCTGCGCTGAGGTCCCCCGTGGCAAATTTGAGACACTTGCACACTTTAGCAATTACTTCCTCAGAAATTTTACTTCGGCCTCCTAAGGTCTCAAAGGCAAAATGTCGAAAATCCACAAAGCCTCTCCGATAGGTGCATACTTCCGTCACTTATTTCTCTCAGCCTGCGAATAAGAGTGCTCTCCCACCTTTAAGATGCGGTTAAGATCACTCCATCAGGCCTACTGGGGTCATCTGTGTACAAACCTGTAGGTTCAAGAACACGAGAGTAGGATACCTTAAAGCATCATTCAAAGCAGTGTGCGTTGTCCTAAAGTATATTTGACGCCTCTGTCAGACACTATGCATTAATGCGATCACCGCGGGGCCTGCGACCGAGGCAGCGTCTGGAATGCCTAGGCCTCATTTTACCACGGGCAAAAGGGCTTACCTGCAAACCGCCTCTACTAAACTTAGGTTAAGTAAAGAAGACAAGATCTTTCACGAGTGGACGTTCAATTGTTTTACAGATTTATATCTTCTGTTAAGTTATTCTCATGGAGCAGGCAGTTAATTGTGCTGTCGAGAAGCACCTTAAAAAGAACAATCTGAGCATCCTTCCCGATATCAAAAAGTGGCACGTTTAGTAGGGTGAGGTTGATCTCATTTGATATGATACAGTCTGGAGGAAGGTTACTAGTCTGACTGAGAAGTCGGATATTGATAATCCTGACACAAAAGTGCCCATTTTTGTGGGTAGAGGCATAACCTGCTCTTCCTTGCAGCATTCAGTATTTTTCAGTACCACGAGCTACCGCTACAGGGTCACTACCCTAACACGTCATCATCCAAGTACCATACATTAAACTCGAGAGAGTATCAGCTCCTTGATGACAAGACAAAACAGTGGATTAACCTAAGGGGTCACCCTGCTGCAGCCTCCGCTCTTTTACCCTTGGCCTGATAAAGTCAAGGCCTACAGCGGGCCCGTGGACAAGTTTCCCACGGCGCGGTATATGACACGTGCAAGCCTTCCGCAGGGAACGCTTCAGCAGTCCACTTCAAGTTCGTTGGTGCTCAGGGATGCTTGTCATGTAGAGCCTCTACATGGTTGGACTCGATACCGAATGTGTCGCACGAGTTCATTAGCCTTGCAGCAATCCGACGAATTGATTTCTTCTGGGTTGTTACGAATCGCTGGTCATCTTCACTATCACCGCGGTTCGACTTTTTTCTCCGCTTTGCACCGGGAATACAGTCGGTAGCTGAATCCACTCTTAAGGTTCCCTTAGCACCAGGTATGCCTTAGCACTTCGACGTCTATTTATATCTAGACTAAGGGGGCGGAAGTTTCTCCCCAGGGTCCGCTACCGTGTTTTTGTATGACACAACGAACTATTTTAATTGCACAATCACAAATGATTAAAAATATTAAAACTATTTAAAAATTTGCATTCAGGCTCGCGTTAAACCTGATACTTCTAGGTGAGAGCCGGCGTCCTCCCGCTTTGCCCACGGAGTCAGCTGGCATCGTGCGGTTTCTTCACGTTAAAATAGCGAAGCGTAAACAAACACATTTTACGACGACGCTGTAGATCGAATAGTACCGCCTGTCAGACCAAACGGAGTAGAAATCCCGACAACACTAACTGGTGCACTTTTAAGTGTGCTTTGTACTTCACTCGAAGCCTCTCAATTTGCACTGTCACTGTTGCAAGTTCCCTTGCGAAGTCCTACTCTGACTAGATGAACGGAGCACATCAGCAGGAGCCGAGACGGAACACGTCCGCTCTCCGTCGCATCGAACACCCCCAAAAAAGATGTATGCGGTTCTACAGCCGAGAGCATTCGCCTGTTTAAGATACCTAGGTTCCATCCATGTCGTTTTCATGGCCATACACGAAGATGCCACCATCTCGAAATAATGAAGCGTCCGTCTACTAGATTATACGCGCACGAATGTCACGGGCCGAAGCCTTTATTCAACAAGTGATGCGTACCATAGTCCAGCATATAACGTACTCATCGGAAGGGGGCAGTCTACATACAATTTGTACAGCTATCTAGTGGTACTAGCCGTAGTAATAACTCGTTACGCTGGCACGCATTATATATATATATATATATATATATATATGTTATGTACAAGGGAGACGCTTTTTTATGGCAGGAGAGTGGCGGCCGATTACCCCCGCCCGCCCGGCGGTACGTACGTACATATAATATATACGTACAGGCCCCGTTTGCCTGCGTTTGTCGGCGTAGCTGGCAGAGGTCATGCACAAGCAGCGTCGGGCGTTGTTCGAGATCCCGAGGCGTCGACACGGGCCACACGGGTGTTTCATGGC
The DNA here is from genome assembly GCA_003439945.1 of Dermanyssus gallinae. NCBI lineage: Eukaryota > Metazoa > Arthropoda > Arachnida > Mesostigmata > Dermanyssidae > Dermanyssus > Dermanyssus gallinae. The sequence continues at coordinate 193,645 of QVRM01001070.1, forward strand.
TGGACCTCGACGCGCCTTGCCGGCTGAGTTCCCGGTTGTCCGGTTGCAGGAGGCGGCTGCTCAGGCTCCGCCGCCTTGCTTGCTTGCCCGGGCCCAGTTGGGCGACTGACCTTTTGCGGCCGCAGTCCGTTAGCGCAGTCCGTTACGCAGGCCCGCTGAAAAAACAATCCACCTACTCATCGTACCAGGCAACAAACTCTGAACTCTGCTTTCTTCTACTCTCGCCAGCCACAACTGACGAACCACACTATACGTAGGCATGACAAACAAAAACAAATGAGAAAGCGCCGTACTAGCCAGTACCGAATAATGAAGACGACGAACGACGACGCATAAATGCGACTGCTTTGTGCATGAAACGCAATCCTCGGTCAATAGAGCGGTGGCAGCAGCAGCAACAACAGCAGTTATTTCTACCAAAGTTACTCCGTTTGCGTCGAGGCTCGGAGGAGAAACTGGGGTCAAGATTTCTCCGAGCCGATATTGCCATTCGAACCGGTTCGTCGCCTGTCTTTCTACAACCTCCACACTCGCCATTTCGTAGAAGTAGTGGTAGTAGTGTATTTGCTGCTATCTGCAGTCCACTTTAGACACGCGCTACTTTATTGTTGTCCTACTTCTGTTTCCCAAACGCGGTCTCACAGTGTGTGCGTGCGTGCGTCTATCGCACACACAAAGATATCTACGACGGCTTTCCACGATGCCCGTATCGTTCGTTCGAGAAACACAGAAGAAAGTGACGATGGCGCCGGGTGATGGAGGGAGGGGTAAATGTAAAGTCTGGAAATAAGTGAGTGAGGAGTGTGGTCGCACACACACACACACACACACTCTGATTAAACTTTAAATCGTCAAATCGAGTTCATCGCGTCGACGACGTTCGGCCTCTCGGCTGTTCTCTCACGATCAACCAGCACGAGGCCACCCCACGCCCCACGGACGAACGAGCGACGCAAAAAGGAAGCCACCCATGAAGAAAAAAGAAGACAAAGAACCTACCTTTCAAGCAGCCGAGAGTCATGAGCTGCTGTGCTTAGTGAGTGATTGAGCAACTCAGTGAGTCAGCCGGGTCTGTCTGTTGATCAGTTAGTCAGTACGTAGTAGTGCACAACTACTGCATGACAACAGAGCCTGATCGTGACACATATCGGCACGAGCCGCAGCGGACAACCGCCGCACCGACAAGCATCATCATGGCCGGCGAAATGCATCATCATCATCATCATCCATCGACGGATCGTCGTGAGGGGCATCATTACCTTCGACTGAATTCATTATAATTATCACCAGCAGCAGCTGTAGTGCACTACAGTGCTTCGCATGCGACGCCCGCTCTCGACGCCCAGCTGGGCGAGCCGCTCATGCGACGACAGCCCCGGCCCGGGCCCAGACCCAAACCCGTCATCGCCTGGGCCCCCGGCTGGGCACCCCCTGCCCGACCAATCATCGGCTGGGCCCGGACCCCTTCTCTCATCACGGGTAGCTAGCTAGCTCTGCTAACTAGCGCCGTCGACGCCGATCTCGACCTTCTTCCCTATCGCGGCTTCGACTGCGCGCCCGGCCTCCTTTGCGAGCGCTGCTCCGAGGGCGACTCCGTTCTCGTCTTCGGTCTTTCGACCTCGATCTTGTGCGTGCCGCCCGCCGACGATCCCGTGAACGCGAGCGCGATCGCGAGCGCGACCGCTCGCGACGTCGTTCGCGACTTCTCGACCTACGGCACAGAGACGGCCCAATACGCAAGCGTATACGCAAACACACAAAAACACAGACACAAAAAACAACAACAACCACAGAGACAACGTACACTCAGGCGACAGCGAGACCGACAGCCCGCCGTCGGGCGCAGACCACTAGATTTAATGTTGTAGCTCGCGTCGCCACCTTCCTCAACCTCCGCGCTCCGCTCGGTATAGAGGCTTTTTGGTTTGTGAGCGACATATACACCATCATCATCACCATCATCGACACAAATAGAGACAACCAGGAAAGACTCCGACACACAAGTACTGGGGTTCGCTCTATTAAAGAAAAACAAATCGCCTTTTCCTCTTTCTCCCTCTGATCCGATCTTTCAACACACAGCCGCGGCTCACCGCCACCATAACCGCCACTTCAATCATTGGTGATAAATAGCATCTCCTCGAGCGGCTGGAGCCAGCGGCGGCGGCATTGCGTATAGTACCCGCTCTCTATCTTTTAATGTAACTTGCCTAATTGTGGCCTTCGAATCGAGCAGTTCGGGCTCAGCAATAGCAAACAAAACAACGGAAGCAGCAATAATAACAACAACAACAACACCATCATCCTCAGCATCATCATCGTTATCGCCGCCAACAACAGCAGCAGCAGTAACAATAATAAGCAAACTGTCGCAACGCCGCTAGAATCTCGGGTTGCGCGACGCTGACCGCTAGTAGTGACACTGGTGAACTACAGACATACTGCGACTGTAAATACCTTTGTCGACGATCTCGGTCCCTACTACCCGACCACCCTCCCTTGCGGCGATTGCGGCTCGGACTGCGATGACGACTTCGACTTCGACTGCGACTTCGTGAATGGGCCGACGGGGTCGACGATGCGGCCGTCGTGGCCGCCGCCGCCGACGACGAAGACGATGATGCTGACGACGAAGATCGCCGTTTCCGCCGTTTCTTTGAACGTTCCTTGCTGCGGGACCTAACAACACAGACACAGAGGCTAGATTCTCGTGCAGACGATGCCAGCCTGTCCATCAATCGACACCCGGTCTACCGGTCAGTCTGCAGTCTCGAGATCGACGTCGAGATGCTATCGCCTCCTATTTGCGTGGGGGTAGCGTGACTAGAACGACTAGTTCAAGTCGACATCATTTAGAAGAAAATTATTATTCGTCCACGACTAGTTGACGGGGTTTAGCGCGCGGGACGGGGGGGGGGGGGGGGCAACAACGAATCCTATTCACCACAAAGATAATGCACGCGTATCGATGTCCCTTGATGTTGATGAGATGTTTATGTGTACAATAAGAAGGAAAAACAGAAATTAACATAGCGGATAAGAGTCAAGAGGGGGTAGTAATGACCTATGCCTTTTTATCAAAGAACTTAAAGCAGGAAGTATTTGACCACACTAGCACATCTTGATTTGGAGAGGACTGTCGCCTTCATGTATGTCTGATATAGGTATGCACTCGAGAAATTGCTAGTTGTTGTGGACTGTCACCCGATTTTAAACTGTCATCTGCGAATTGGGTATATTTACTGCAATCACGAAATGTTAATCAACATGTCGGGAACATTATTTCTGGTACGGAATAGCTTAATTAACTCAAGGTCTATAGTAACACCAAATGCCTCTTCTAGAGTTCGTCCTATGTTCCTCGCGTCACGCCACCTAAATGGATACGGCCTGATACTTGGATGTGTTCGACATTACGAGAGTGATATCGAATTCACTGGAGTTGAAGCGTATAATCAGCCCCACAGCCCTTCGAGTCCCCGTTTTTGTCCGACCTTCGCTTTTCTTTCTTGGCATTCTTCTTGTGCTTGCCGCTTCGAGTGCTGACGTCGGAATCGGAATCTTTGGATGACTTCTTGTGCGTGCGGTCCTTGCCCTTTGCGCTATCCTTTCGATCCTTATCCCTGAATGTGCGAGAGCTTTCAACGCTTCGTTCACGTATATCTGAATAGACAGCTGTCAATCGTTAGTTATTTGAATGACCATCACATGCAGCCAATAGTAACTTTTCCTTATATATATATATATATACACATTTAGTTTAATGCTAAACAACTCATTTGGTTTGTGCAGAGATTTAACACTTAACAGCGAAGTCGACAACGACCACACATCTAGTAGTCTTGCTCTCTGGGTGTCAATGCGAAAACACCGTGATGCGTATTACCCACACTAAAATATTTTGTTTTGAAGAGGACCGTCGCCTTTATGTATGTCTGATATCGGTATGCACTTGAGCAAATGTTAGCTGCACTGGACTGTCACCCGCCAGTTCGGCAATCTCAAAGCTTACCTTCGGCGCTCCGACTGCTCTTCGTCAACGAAGTGGAATCATTACGACGCCTATCCCTGATCGACTTCTCTCGCTCTTTTTCGACATTCTCACCGTCTGTACGGCCGTCCTTCGGGTTCGTTGTTGTTGTTGTTGATAGTGTCTCTCGACTGCTCTGTTCTACTCCGGTGCGACGAGCGGGCTGCTCATTGCGATCGGCTGTTGGCTCCTCCTTATGTGTGGCCTTCGATTCCGAGTCTCGAACCGAACTTCCGCTTCTCGACCGTCGTCGTGATGGTGGTGACGATCGACTTTGGGACGAGGTCCGGCCCGTTGCAGGGCTAGACTTGGCATGGTCGGTCGGCTCGGCAGGACTCGGGGTGCGTGACTCTTTTCCACGCATACGCCTCTGCTGATCAATGTCGCGTTCTTCAAGCTCTTTCATAGCGGTTTCTTCCCATCTTCGAAACGCTCTTCGGCGAACCGAAATTCGTTCTTCAAGGTCCGAGTCGTCGTCTCCTTCACTTCGAGCCTCGTTGTCTGATGCGTCTGAATCCGAGTACCCGCCTACATTGGCAATGCACGTTCGTGCCGACAGATAAATATACACAACAGCACATACACCTCACATGAATCGTCGTTGTTATGCGTAGCGAAAATCACACTCCCATGATCCCAGGCGTGCGCCCTGTCGGAAACGTTTTCGATATGTCCGTTCGATATTTACAAGCAACTAATAAGTAACCCGCACTTACCGATGCCAACAATGTTAGCCAACGCCGAGGTAACTTTCTTTGGCTTAGCCGTTACCCGATTGCGAGCGCGACGTATCTCATCAGTAGAGATCGCATCGAGCTCATCGGTCAGCACAGCAACGAGTATCTCCGTCATAATGCGTTTCACGTTGAGCGCAAACTGCTGCTCTTTTTCTTCGGGGGTGAGAAATATCGGAGGAGGCGATGGTGCTGCGCGTTTTTCATCGCCGTTTTCGCGTTCGCGAGCCTCAGCGAGCTTATCCTCCTCCTTAACCGCACCTTCGTCATCAGGCAGTTCTTCATCGGATTCGGCAGGCCGATCCCCTGAGGCCTCGGCCCCAGTACCGCCTCCCTGTTTCTGTTTGTCCTTCGTCGAGACTTCGGTGTCGCTGCCACCAGCCTCATCGTTTTCACCTTCGCCATCACTGTCCAGCCAAAGAGGCCTTTTGCGCTCGAGCTGCTTTTTACGACGCTCTTCCTCTTCCTTTTTTTTCTGTTTGTCGCGCTCCATCTTCTCGAGGCCCTCGCGAATCCATGCCGGTAGATTCTTGCGCTTGGCCGCATCTGCAACAAAGTCAATGCGTGTTAAACAACTGCGGACTACTTCTGGCATTGTTGGCATTTGCAACTTCAGCATCATTACACCATTAACTTGCATCGAAAACATGGAACACTCGACTATCAACAACTGAAGATAGATCAACGCCTTTACGGGAGAGAAAATACCAGGTTTCGACAAATTGGCGAAATTTCGCCGAAATACATTGGCTACTTAAAATACCAAACAGAGCTGAAATACCAGCTAAACAGACGCGCTGATAGATTATCTAGATAGATGGATATACTTTACAGCGATAGAGGCAATGCAATAAACCATATTCAGCATCGTCGTTGTTTCATGTGTCGTCGTGTGTACGGCCAACTTAAACGGCAAACAGCCTACCGATGGACACTGTGGTGTCGATGCCTGGGGGCACCATCGATGGGACGCCGGGAGGCATGAGCGGCGGCCCGCTCGCTAAGCCGTGATGCGGCGGATGATGATGATGGTGATGGTGATGATGGTGGTGGGGTTGGTGTGACGTCGGATGCATGGGATGAGGCTGAAGGTAGCCGTACGAGCTGTTGTTAGGCGGAGCGCCAGGGCCACCTTGGCTGTACCCGTGAGCGTAATCGACCACTCGCCGTTCACCCCCGGGCGGCCCATTGCCGCCGCCATGAGCGTAGTCCATTACGACTCGTTGCGAGCGACCCCCGTGGCCCTGCGCCGGAGGGCCATGTCCGTAGTCGACAACTTGCCGCCCCAACGGTGGCGGTGGTGGCCGTACGAACGGAGGCGGCTGGCCCCAAGATCTCACGTCGACGCCCGGACCGTCGGCCGTGGGCGGGACCGCGGCCATACCGTGGGGGGGATGATGACCCATCGGCCCCATAGGGGATGGGGGGCATACCCCCATAGGGCCCATAGGAAGTGGCATTCCGTTGCTCGTCACCGGCGGAAGAAACGGAACGCCACTGTTGCCTGGTATATGCTGTTGCCCGTGAGCGAACAGCCCTCCATCTCTGGCGCCGCCGCTGTCGCCAGCACCTCCTTGGGAATCTTGAGTCCACCCAGCCTTCGAAACAAGGGAAATCATTTATAACGCAACACGGTTAGCGGGGTGGTCTGCTAAATCTACGACCTCTCTGTCACAGATAATTTTCAGCATACATTCAAAATATGTCTGCCTACCTACGTATACGACGTTCTTTTTTGCCGCGCAACAACGCGTTCAACGCTGACGTGGGGTCCCCGCAATTAGCGGCACCTTTCATCTAGTTTGAGAAGGTCGCCTATAGTATATATAAATATATATATGTATATATATATATATATATATATATATATATATATATATATATATAATAGCACATTCTAGATCGTGGTTATGGCGACGAACGCCGGAGGTTGTCCATGGGCTAAGGGGAGTTTAAAGGGGAGACTGAGGGGACATATTACTAATAACATGACCGCTAATACTGCTGTTGCTCCAGCTACTTACTGATAACGGCTGTTCGTCGGCGCCCGGAGGTTGCGGCTGACCTACGGTGAGCTCGCCAGCTATTGTGCTGTACCCGGGGGGAGGTGGTGGAGGCGGTGGGGGTGGCGGTGGAGGAGGTGGAGGCGGTGGGGGTGCCTGTTGTTGTTGCTGCTGCTGCTGTTGCTGATGTTGTTGTTGCTGCTGCTGCATTGAAATCCATTGCTTGGCCAGACTCGCCCAGTCCACTGCAATGCAGCCAGTTCGCCATGAGGAAGAAAGGTGACGACGCATACATACGAACACACGATTAATGGTAAATAAACGTAATGTTACGAATAAACAGACAGTAGGAAAGCCTTCTACAGACAGTGCAGCAAAGTTTCGACGCTCAGGTAGGAGTTTTGAATATGAGCATGAATATGCACACATACACAGACATATACATGAATGCTATCTATATATCCCAGCTGAAGCTGCACAAGCAGTACATATATATATATATATATATATATAAAGGACAGGTGCAACGGGAGTCGAGCTCGGTGGCGTGGTACATTCGCCTGCGCCTCGCGACCGGAGGAGACACATAGGTGCGCGGGTTCGAGCCCCACCGTTGCACATTTGTATTTATGGGAATCCGTCTATGAAGCAATGCGAAGAGCAGTATGACTACAGGTACACGCCGCCCTATACTAGCGTGCCATCTATCCCAGAGGCCAAACCTGTTATTCTCGGCCTCCGGCAAAACGTCTAATTAAAGCCCATGCAACGACTCAAACCTGTTTTGAAATCTCCTCAGCCAGTTGGTTAAACGCAAATGTTAAATAGGCGCGTTGTTTTTACTTTACGTCTAAATGCCTTGGTTTCATTTTTTTATAGCAAACGCAAAAGCACATATATATATATATATATATATACATGATGAGGTATGCGGGTACAGGCTTAACCGTGTTAAGTTAGCAGATTGCACCACGTTTCAAAGGCAAGTACGTATGCTGTCGTTTGTATGACGACTACTATTAGTGCTTCCAGCTTCATATATATAAATATATATATATATATATATATATATATATATATATATATATATATATATATATAAAGCATGTAACACATTACGAGATGTATCCATATTCGGAACCGGACTAAGAGCCTTGACACGGAAATCAGCTATAATCCGCTGACTAGAATGCTACGACACCATACGAGCCGAACGAGCGGCGCTCATCGTTCACATGAATGCATACAAGTGCTATTCTGTTACTGCTACTGATGACATGAAGGTTACTGGGGTTATTTGCCACAGACGGCTCGATTTGCAGTTGTTGGTATTATTGCTGTTGTTGTTGTGGTTGTTGGAGGTGTCTGTGCTCAACTCACCTTGACTGTGGGGAACATTCTCGTAATGACAGGCCTGGAGGGGCCACCGCGGAGGCTGTTGACTCCACATCCTTCGTAATGGAGATAAGAATGGCACCAGCAGCTAATCGGGTTATCATGTACAGTCGGTAAAATTTGCGTCGCATCTGTAACTGTAGCTTATCTACGCGTAACGCTGAATAGACGCTATGTCCGCGGATGCAGGTTATGGGTTTGTATCTATGCTAAGTACGACCTCCTCTAGCTCTACTCTAAGTGCAGCAGCACGACTATTTGTACATTTACTATTACATTATAACAACGGCAACAAATATTGCTACAACTATTCGCCCACGTAGGTGCTTACAAATATACATTCATATACATATATATATATACACACAAGGAAGGATACCAACGAAAAGAGTCTCACTGATTACTGCGATGCATCTAAGCCTCCATGTAATTAATGTTAGCCCATTATAATGAACATAATGTTCAAGCTTCTTTGAAGGATCAACACGAAAACACGGAAAGTAAGAAATAAAGCAGTGCCATCAGATGTATTTATATCGGGCCGTCTGAACGGATATTACCCTCCTAATGTGTACACATGCAATATATATATATATATATATATATATATATGTGTGTGTGTGTGTGAAGATGTTTGAAAGTTTTGGCTACAGCGAAAAAAAATCCATGCCAAAAAGATGACAGTAAATTTAATATTTGAGGTAATGCTTCCGCTCTCAACGACATCTTATGAATAGTCAGCTTGAGCAGAAGTCTCTGTAATTGGAGTCGATGAAGAGCGGCATCATATTATGCACTCTTTTCAAATATGTGAATATATTCCCATTTAAAAAGTTTTTAGCGATCGAAATCGGCGGTATCTGTGTGGATTATCAGTACGTCGAATAAACGCAGCAGAGTTTTTTTTTAAGATAAGAGCACGGACAAACACATTGTGTCGTATTTGTGCCACTTGGACCAAATCGGCCAGATATATTTAGAATGGTTCCATCGCAAATAGGCATATGCCGCGCCAAGATCGAACCCGCGATTCTGAGTTGGAATCGTCAGCCATCACCTACACTAAATACCGCCAACAGAAATTTTCGCAGTAGTTTGGTTAGGAATTGCCTTGAACGCCCTTCAACAAGATTTTTTTCTGCCTACGTTCTCGTATAATAATAAGCCCACGCTTAATCGCAGCTTGCCAGAACAATCCAAAGACGGCGCTGGTGAGGAAGCAAATAAGTTCATGTGCGCAAGGGCCAACTTCGTGGGCATTACTCACAATGTGTCAGAAATCCATAGAGCTTGAAAGTGACCACCACTGGTTAAGCTCAGCTGTATCTTAAGACGGAGAGCGTCTTGAGAAGAAGAGAGAGGGACTCCCTCTTCTCAAAGGTAATTTGCTTATGTAAAAAAGTTGAATGCAGAAATAGCCAAAACGTTTGCAAACATATATATACATATCCCTAGTAGATAAACAAAAACATCAATTGTGTAACTTTGTATATTCTAGAGATGGAAACATTCAAGTGAACACTTGAGTAATGTCCATTGTCTCGTGTTCGAAAATTGTCCCATTGATGGCTTCATCGCGATACCCTGCTAGCTACTTCCTGACAGTATGAAGAATTTGAACTCCCGAATGAAATGTCCCCTACGTGTGAACAAGTGACCCCGTGCATACATCGTGTCTAAATGTCTAACGTAAACGTTTAAATTAATTCAAACAAACTGAAGTGAATTACGGCAACCCGTGTCGTTAACAACAGTTTAACTCACTATCGTTTATTTAATAGGCGACAAGATGCCAGAATGAAAGGGGAGTACTTTGATACACCAGTTTGCTTCTTGGAGCCAATGTCGCGTTCAGCGTTGGTACCATTGTATAAGGTAATCGTTTTAGGCTATTTATTGCCTTAACGAATAGTAGGCTTTGAAATCGTAATATTTTACTCAGACAAGATGTAATTACGAGTGAGCATCGTTGTACCATGGGCGTTCTTGATCCTCGACTGCTCATACAGTTCACGAATCGCAATGAATTTAAAACATTGTCACCAACGTAGAATATTGTAAAAATTTGATCGGGTAAAGGTGCAACCCGGACAAAAGCTCAGTACCGTATACTAGCATATGATTATCGAAACTGTGACATCCTTATACGGCGCTTAAGGAGTCGTGCTTTTGACCTCATATATTTACATATGAGGTTGAGAGAGAGAGATAGAGATATATAGAACGGGAACAGCAACACCAACTGCATCCAACGATGCTAATGTGGAATAACTCAAGCTAGCGGAGTTGTGTCCTAATTGTCGGTGTTATGGTGCTATCACTTTATATCGGTTGTTGTGCATTTCAATATCGAATGTGGCACATAGACAGACGGTGGTGCAATTGTATGAATGAATTGTATCCAACAGAGAGCAGCTTAGCAAAAAAAGAATAGTAGTAAAAAATCCAGTCATTTATAATCACAGTGATAATCTAGTACTAACAGTACCGTACACATGGAAGGTACGTTGTACACGCTACCTACAAGCGGAAGAATTTGATTGTCCTGTTTACTGTCGCGGTGATAATGGTAGTATGCCGGTTCATGAGCTTACCTGGCGATGGCCCGTCAAACACAGTTCGGCGTATTCACAGAGCAGTGCACACGCTAACGAAGGCAACTTCACGAAAATAACCACCACCACCACCACAACAAAAAAAACGTTCTTGCTCTCTCAATTACTCTATTCGCGAACGGAACGCGGACTGGAGTACAGGCATCATCAAATCACCTCGTCGTTCACCGACCAACTAACTAGATAGAGCATCTATCTTCTCGCACGAAAGGCGACCGATAAAACCAACGACAACACCCTTTACTTGTGGAGTTGTAGCTGACGTCGCCCGGCCTGCGTCTAAGCACAGATCATCGATCCACATCGGGCCTGGCCATACGCGCCAAAATTTGAATCATGTCGTGATCACCGCTTTTTCGCATCGATATAAAGCGGAACTGTGTTCACTAGACTCTAAATTCAGTACATGCAATACATATAAATATATATATATATATATATATATTTGTTTTTTTAATAGTATATGTAGCAGGGTTGATACTGCAGCGACGTGCTAAAATGCATTTCAATGCGAGTAATGAGCGTTGGAAATGCAATTGAATTCAATATATATATATATATATATATATATATATATATGTACTTGGTACGGTCACATCATCTACACACTAATTATTTGACATGTTCGAGCGAGCATATATGTAAATGAGCCAAGCTTGTAAATTTGCCCAATATCGTGGTTGTAGACAGAAACATTTTGAGTTCGTGCTATTAGAATTTGTTTTTGTGAGTTGTTTCAAGGAGCTCGGCCATGCTTCGCGTGCATTTAGGCCGCATTGTGACCATCATTTGTAACCATATCATAGTGCTTGCTTGCTGCTGCAAAGCTTTGGCTTTTCGCTCCGTGTCATTAATGTCGCCGCAAGTGCACGATATTTCATTCAGACATTACTAGTTTGTTGACATCCAATGTGTATCTGTCTTTCTACTGGTCGAATCATAGTGGGACTTAGTTGTGGTAAAGCCACTTCTTTTGTTCGTGAGCGATAACGGCCACCTGGAAAAGCAAGAATAAAGGCGAGACAAAGCGCGAGAGAGCCAGATCGCTAGAAAAGGCAGACAGAATAATTAGAGAGCGAGCGGTATCGCGCCGAGAACGCGCGCGTTTCTCTTCCATGCGGTGCGCTCCTTTTTGCTTCGAGTCACGACCATCGAGATTTGCTCTCTCAGCTCTGTGATCTGTCTCTATCGTCAAGTGGTATGTCGTCCGAAAGTCCGTCGAACGAAAATGATCAGCCTCGCTATTGCCTCGTCGTGGTCGTCTGCTAGAGAGAGAGAGAGAGAGAAGAGCAGGTTTTGTAACTTTCTAGCAGATAAAAGGGCTATTTAGAAAAGTCTGAGCATTATAATCGTTACTACTATGATATTTTGATGAGGACCGTTTATTGTTGCTGGTATGCTGAAGCTCTTGCAGGGTTGTAGGTGGTCTCGAAGGTTGTGTTCATTGCATTGACGTGTGTGCATGCTTGATGGGCTTCGATGTTGTTGATGGCCTCTATAGTTGTCGATAGTCTCGATCAAAAAACGACGATGCTCACGAAAAGAGCAAAGGCTGTGCTCCCTAACGATCTCTCTACAATAGTGTCGTCGATGGTCTCGATGTAGACGATGTCGGTCTCAGTATCGTCGATGGTCGCGATGTCGTCGATGGTCGCGATGTAGTCGATGGTCGCGATGTAGTCGATAGTGGCGATGTCGTCGATGGTCGCGATGTAGTCGATAGTGGCGATGTCGTCGAATGTCGTCGATGGTTTTGATGTAGTCAAATGGTCTCGATGTAGTCAAATGGTCGCGATGTCGTCGATGGTTTTGATGTAGTCAAATGGTCTCGATGTAGTCAAATGGTCGCGATGTCGTCGATGGTTTTGATGTAGTCAAATGGTCTCGATGTAGTCAAATGGTCGCGATGTCGTCGATGGGCGCGATGTAGTCAAATGGTCTCGGTGGTCGCGATGTAGTCGATGGTCGCGATGTAGTCAAATGGTCTCGATGTAGTCGATGGTCTCGATGTAGTCGATGGTCTCGATGTAGTCGATGGTCTCGATGTTGTCGATGGTCTCGATGGACGTCGTAGCGGCCGTTTGTGTATTTGTTGCTGTTGCTATTTCGGCGGCTGCTGCTGTTGTGGTTGTTGTTGTTGTTGTTGGTGGTGTTATTGTTGCTGTGGCGGCTGGTGCTGTCTGTGCTCAGCTCCTATTGCTTGCTTGCTCGCTCGCTCGCTCGTTGCTTGGTTGGTTGATTGGCTTTCATGCATGCCTACAGCAACAGCAGCAGCAACAGCAGCAGCAGGCGGCCAATCGTGTGATGATTGTTTGATGGTCTCTAGCGTAGACAGACAGACCGATCGACCTGGCTGCTGGCTGCCGCAGGTGTTGTGAGTGCCGCCGTCAACATTGCAGTTGTTTTTATTATCATCATCGTCATTGCTTGGCGGTGCTGTGGCGGCGATCTATGACTCTCATCGTCCTCCCCTACTAATCCAGGGTAGTCGGTGGTCTGTGTTCGTCGACGTCCTGTGTCGTGTGTCCTGTGTCGTATCGCCGTGGTTGACGATAGACTCCTCCGGCCGTGGACTATTTGTAGACTCATTTTTAATCTTCATCTTCTTCCTCTCCTTCTTCGTCGCCACGGCTGTTTCCCCTGCCTTCCGTTAGTGGTAGTGGTGGTGGTTGTGGAGGTGGAGGTGGGATTGTTGTCGTTGTTGCTGTTGTTGTTTTTGCACCTCAGCAGTGGAACATCAGTGCTTAATATCAATCATCTACCTTTACACCTGCTGTTGGCCAAACGATCGAATTACATGAATGGCGACGGCTATCACGACTATCAAAGATACCTCGTTTTGTGCTCCACAACAACATCAATAACAACATCACGACGACGGCGACAGAGATTGCCGCATATCCTCAGACGAAGGCGAATTATCCGCGTTGACACAACTACAAACCACACCAACAACACTCGACTCGGGTCTATCATCATCATCATCCACCATCATCATCTATCTAACTACTAATCAATCTATTCTTAATCGATCACCTCTATACGTCTGCTGATGAGTGGACTGCTTGAGTAACACTAATCGTTATAGTATTCGAATTATATCGTGGCTATCGTGTCGTTCTCATCATATCGTAATCGTCCACTGCTCTTTGGCTATTGCCGCTGATGCGGTCGGTGGTCAATCACCATCATTTTCACCATTATCGTGTCGAGCAACAGCGTCGCATTGAAACGAGCTCGGACGGCCTCTGGCCTGGTCCGGGCGGGTGCATTGCTGCTCGCCATTGTTGTTGTTGGTGACGAGAGTGTTTGCCAACCGTTCAGCGTTGACCAACCGAGACTTTCTTTGTCAGATTGTGTAAGCGGCTGGCTGGCTGGCTGACTGGGCCATGGTAACCTGGGAGTTCCTGGCAGGAGCATCGGACACCGAACAACAACCTCCGGCAATATCAATATTGCCGATTACTCGCCGACCACCTCCGCGTGTTCTCGTCGCGGCAATCTCGCTGCTGCTCGCTAACCGACTTTGCTCGTCGTAATTCGTCGCCGTTGTTATCGTCGTCGTCTTAATTCGCCGAGTTTGCTGCTGATTCTGCTTCTGCTGTTGTTGTTTTTGCTGATGACGCTGTTGTGGTGAAGAGTTTATTCGTGGTGAAGAACTGCTATAGCTGACGTCTCGTGTTCGTCGTGGCCGGTGGTGGTGGTGGTGGCATCATTGCAGAGCCCCCCCCTCCTTCCCCCCAATCGTAAAGGGGACAGGTAGACAAGAAGAGATTGATTGATTGATTGAGTGATTGATTGATTGAGAGATATAACAGATAGATCGAGAATACCTCGTTGGTATATCTCTCTCTCTCTCATTTCTCTCCACATAGCAACAGCAGTGTGTGTGTGGAGGTGGTGGCAGTGGTAATCGTAGTGGTGGTGGATTTGAACAGTTCATCAGCAGCAGTGCTGCTTACTTTACGAACGAGAAGAACGCACGAGAGGCGATTTAGAAGAAAATACTAAGACCCTAGCATCGTGGTGTAGAGCTGGCAGCATGGCGAAGCGACGCGCATCGAATCAGCTAACTGATCTGAACTTCGACAAAGAGGAACCCGCCGAGGAGCCGGGTCGGTTCGAGCGGGCGCCGGACGATGTTCTCGCCAAGCGAACGTTACGCAAGGCCAAGAGACACCTGCCGGCGAGCACGCAGTCGACAGGTAGGACGTACATTCGTAACGATATTCGCCGTCATTCGGAAGCATGCATTAGCTTGACAGTACTTCGAATACTCATTGCAATGAAAACGGGAATGAAAACAAAAACACGTAGAGAGAATAGATCGAAAAACGCTGCCAGTATAAATACAACAACAAATCCTGTTGTACAACAACAACAACATAGGCAACATCTGAGTGACCGGCCATGAGCAGCAGAAACAGCAACTGTATACTACATGACAACAAGCATCTATTCATAATTTTGTGTATCTATATCTATGCAGGTAGACAATCGAGTCGTAAGCGAAGTGCGACGTACTCATTTTAGTCTAAGCGAGTTAGCTCAACTAGATAGAATAAACAGTCGTGACCCTAAAGTAGTAAAAAAAAAGGAATAATAGCGGTCGCAGCTTCAGTCAGAACGATAACAACCCGAAGAGCCATGGTAACAACAACGTCAGTAGCAGCAGCAACAATAACAATAAAAAAACTAAAATAGCCTCGACAACAACAACAGAACGGCGACAATACAACAACAACAATACAATGGAACAGAAATGACACGGCAGATGAGATTACTCATATACCGCCACGGTTGTCAATCATTGGCAACGATATTGACATTATACAATAACATTTAGAAGATTGTTTGCTATCAATCAACAATAGCAACCACAACAACGTACTAATCGAAATTAGTACGTTGCCCACACAGAGGGCAGCAGCTGAGATGAATAATTAGACAGAAAGCTAGATTTGTGAGGCAGGAATGTCTATTTGTGAGGAAGGCACATATAGACGCGTGCATGCTTATTGGCTGGGAGCGTAGGCTTAGTAAAACTTAGCTGACCAAAACGCGCGCGAAAGTGGCAGATATCGCCGACTCAACTCTCTCCTAAGAGAGACACACGACACAATAATACCACAGTGACTATCAACAACAACAAAAATATAATAATAGCGACGATATAATGATAAACGTATGACAATATGAGAGATTATTAGCACTAATGTCTACTTGTTCACGTTGGGACTACGAAGATAAGTCAATATCATTGACATTTGTTGGGACTCTCACCAATAATCTGCAACTATGACACGGTTCGGAGCTCGCAGCGTAGAACACCCAAATCGGAGCAGTCTGTCTCTTCTCAGAAACAAAGATGCGCATTGAGCAATTGTATCCGCATAAGTGCATCGATTTGGTTAATTTCATTAATGTTTATTTTCTGTCTGGTTGTCCGCCAATCATGTTCAGAAGGCACTGAGACATGTAGCGTGTGATGATTACTTTTGGAAACAACAAAAGCAGAATTAGCCCGCAGTTCTACGAAGACAGCGAGCCGTCAATTTACGCAACGGCAACGTTTTGTACGGAGTCTTTTTAGAGTTAACACTATTTGATCGCCACACGTCAAACGGAGTTCAAACGATCCTGCATATAGCAAACTCGTTATATTTCGCGGCTCACTTTAACCGCGCTCCATCGCTTCAGATGTTTTAAACGTTTGCACGGTTCCGTTCTCTGATGTCTGTTACGTTAAGCCTAGGATACTTAATTTTCTCGCTTTTATAAGATATGGATTGTTTACATACACGTCCAGATGCGTATTGTTTTTTTTTTATTTCGTTAGGCTAGGTGAGTTATTTACGTACTTAATATGTTAATACTATTTCAAGTGGTTGAGTAGATTTTTGTTTTCACTGTTGTCACGTAGTAGCTGAATCTTATGATACGAGTTTCCCGCTGACATATCAAGAGCTGGAAGGCGGGGAGGTTGTTTACTAAAAAGAAGTAGGGATATTGCTGCATGCGTTTTTAAACTTCCTTCTCATTTACTGGGGCGTTGTTCAGATGTTTGTTAAGTGAAATACAAATTGATTCGACGCACTGGCTATTCGAGTCTGGTTCAAGCTGGTTGTAGGAAAGGATAGGGTATTGCGTATGAGTCTTTCGCGCGCTCTTTTTCTTCAAAACATTGTATCGTACATTGCGAATTTTATGTCGTTATCATGGACGCCAACCAGGATGCATCTTATGCAAACCTGATTAGATTGGCAACATACCGAATATTTATGTCGATTAATAGCAGTATTTACTTTAGCTACCTAGATCCTAATCATTGTAAGGCCTGCAAGTCTGTTTATATATATATATATATATATATATATATATATATATATATGCCTCGTTTTTGAGGAGCATACGATTAAGCTGGTACGTGAAGTACGATTGCAGTGGACATTATATATAATACGAAGCGTATTATTTATGCCTTTAACAAACTGGAAATTCGGTTTTTACTTTTTACAAAGAAAGCACTGAGATACAAAGGGTACACGTTTCGGTTAGGTGAGGACATATGAAGTCCAAAAGCTCGTTTCAAGTTAACAATGTTTAGACTATCGAATTAATTTTACCACGAGCCTATATTACACTATATAGGACTTCCATCCCGCCTGAACTCTACCTTGCCTCGTATAAATGAAGGTTGCGACAGTTGCACAAATACTTGTCATGTATATATATATACATATATATATAATCTGTTAAACGTTTCAGACGATGGCGTAAAGCGAGTGAATCCATTCGCTGGCTTCAGCTTCAATGGAAACGGTTCAGCGAGCGGAAATATTCCCTCAGGGACAGCGGTAACCTCGAATGGGACAAGCAGCACTGGCCGAACCTCCGATGAATACCTCTGCAAGGTTAGCTACCCAACACTCGGTAACATGACAACGCCTTCTTTTTGGGTGGAGCAAGGCTGCGACGAGTTTGTTGTGCTACAGAACTTGTTATCGACACGTTCATACCTTGCAGTCGTAACATGAAGTAGGACGCAAATAGTAATGTATTGGCCGTTGCTCTAATGATACCATTAGAAATAGCTGTGTGAGATGGGCTTACCCCAGGTCAAGTGGCATGAAAAGCATTCTTCGAAGATGTGAGAGCTAGCGAGAAAGAAACACGGAGAGAGATATCTAGCTCATATAAAATATATGTTCCATATGATTCTGTGGCCCGACCACCTCTTGTGGGATTGAAGTCTTCTGATTTCAAGTTAGACACCACGGAAACGCCAAGGCACTTTGTTTGTGGCTGGCTCATTAACGAGATAAGGGACTCGTGGCGGTTCACGTTCCCACGTTCTCAGAGCCACAGCTGTTTCGCAATCAACTGTTATAGAACTGAATAAAATGTTGTAGTTCCCTCCTGCACACAGTGGACTACGGCTAGTGATAACAATGTTCATATTAGTTGTAGTACACTAAGGGCTAGTATGATCATTGCATATGATTACCGCTGCATCAAGTACGTTGTTTATATTATAGTTTGATTGGTTGAAAGTATGCTTTTTGGCTCTAGTCGACATCTTGTTGTTCGGTACGGGGAGTTTCCTTGCACTGTATATATTCTTTTAATCTTTCTACGTAGTATAATATATAGAGGGTATTGCGCCAAAAGAGGCGCGGTCTTCGATTTGAACCCTCATGTCGTATAAGGAATCCATTCATTCGGTTGATAAGTAGCAGACAAAGGCTCATGTTCAGTAGAACACGAACACGTGCTAACCATGGCAGGAGATCATGCGTCATCTCCGGGGTGAGCGAAAAGCAGCCGTTTTGTCTGTGTCCCGTGCGCCGGACGGACCTGCAGCAAAACTGCAAATTTTCTTGATGTCAGTCAACGGAGAGAGTTCAGCGGATCGCACCCGCTTACATGGTTGCAGAAGAAACATGACCAGGCTCACACAGTAAAAAGGAAGATTTACTCCAGAGTGCGCACAGCTAGGACTCAGGAACTGATCGACACAGTCCAACTACGAATTCCTGAAGGGACTGCCATAAGTATTTCAGCAAGATGGAGCTCTCGCTCATACCAGTCGTTAGTACAGGAAGGGCTATCTGAGCATATGAGTATGTTTCGGGGCTAGGTACTTATGGCTGCCGAACAGCCCCGACTTGAATCCGTTGGATTACTCTATATGGGGCCGGATTCTGCGAGAGCTAAGACTCTCGATATGCTAACATAGACTCGCTCACTGCCACCATTTAGAAAGCGTTCAACGACGATTTAGATAGGGACTTTTTGAAAGCACGAGCTAATTAATATACTCTTTAGATTCCGAATGAAAAAAAAAGCGATTAGCGTGAGCGGATGTTATATTGGATTAAATGTTCGGCCGGAGATTGCCTGTGGACCTACGCAAAAAGTTTTAACGAATTATCTGTTTTCATTTAGGAAACGGGCTCAAAAAAGGAAGAATGATGAAGTACGCTCCAATTTAGACGGACTAAAAAAATATATATATATATATATATATATATGTGTATAAAGACTGCTATGCACTTATGCGAGTAAAGGTGGTAACAAATCGAGTCTTGGTTCGTGCATTCTGTATTTCGCTCTTGCGTTTGCAGGTAGCCAAGCTCAACCGCGATATCCTAAGCTTTATCTCTCGACTAATGGATACTGGACCGTACCTAAATTTAACGCCCTGTTTCGAAGATTACATCAAACACTTTGAGCGTCTCACAAACGAAGAAGAGGAAAGGCAACGCAAGAACAACAACAACAACAATAGCAACAGTAGCAACAATAACAATAACATTACAACAACTGGGTCGATCTTTGGCGGATCGTCGTCGACTGGTTTTGGCAGCAGCAGCAGTACGGTTGGGACTACAGCGGCTAAGACCGATGAAGCAGCGCCCAAGACGTCGTCAACCTTTGCATTTGGGAGTGTTTCGACGTCCGGTAGCACGTCAGGAGCGAACGCAAAATCTGCGTCCACTTTTAGTTTTGGCACGCCAGGGGTGACTGGCACGTCCAGTACAGCTATCGGTAACAGCGTTGGTGGTAGCAGCAGCAGCAGCAACAACAACAACAACAGCAACAACAACAACAATAATCGCGATGATACCAACAATAGCAAATCCAACGACAAAGACAGCGCACAAGGCGGCGCCGCGACTCCTGCCCCAAAGTTCACATTTGGGGCACCGTCCACAACGCAAGAATCGCTGTTTGGCCCGGCGAAAGGCGGCTTCAGCTTTGCTGCTGCGTCACCGTCGTTCGGCGGAGCATCGGCTAATAGCCCAAAGTCGTCGGAAAAGACAGCTGAAACTCCTGCGCCGCTGTTCAGCTTCAGCAAGCAACCCGGCTTGCCGGCAAGGCGTCTTCGGACAGTTCGGACAAGATCACATTCAAGTTCCCCTCGTCGGCCTCTCCAGCCAGTTCTACCGGCTTCTCGTTCACGGCGGCGGTAGCCTCCGTCACCACGGCAAATGCCAGCAGTAACGCCAATGCTACGGCGGCATCATCGGAAGCGCAAAACGACGATGAAGACGATTCGCCGCCAAAAGTGGACGTTGCGCCGGTCGAGGAAGAGGGCTCGCTCTATATGAAAAAGGTTTGTATTTAATTCGAGCTGGTGGAAGTCTTCTTTCTGTCTGTGGTGAGACATCTGCATCCGGGATGTAATAACGGTGTAGATATATTGCGGTATGTAAACGGATAGGTCGTGATTGTTGTGAGTTTTTCTAATATTTCGTTTTATTGTTTGCTCCTCTCAACTTGCAACGTATTGTTTGGCTTACAAAGAAGCTTGTCTTGGAGCCACTAACCATAGGCTTATACTTAGGCCGCTAACCATAAGGCTAAAACGTCGTTTATTTTGGAGTTTTTTGAGCTGCAAGTGGTGTTTTACATTTTTCTCAGAGGACATGTTTGCTGGAACGGTTGATAGGTTAAGCGCTGTTTTACGGGTAGTATTGTAACTTCGGCCCAATATTGTGCTACCCCTAAAAAGGTAAATATATAAACGGATGTCAAATATTTACAGGTGAAACTATTCTACAAGAAACCCGAATCTGACGAAAAGGGCCAGTATGCACATAAGGGTGTAGGCTTTTTGCACATTAAGAAGCTTGACGATGGAGGATATCAGCTGTTGGTTCGAGCACAAACGACCATCGGAAACGTGCTACTCAACGTCCGAATAGGCAAGTTGTTTTTGTATGCTTATTGTTGGTTCACAGCCCAGTGTTTATAATCTACGTATTCTAACAACAGTCTTCCAAATGATGTTTATCACCTAAGAGGGGCATGTTGGAAGAAATTATTTTATTGTCTATCTAGCTGGGTCGCAAGCGTCTCATATGAAAGTTTTTAATTGCATCCTTCTTCCCCTACGGGCTTGGAACTTAACCTGAGGTATATCTTCAATGCACCGAGGGCCGAACATGTTAGGAAATCAACAGTCCTTGTGGCTGCATGGCCGCTGACTCTCAGCGGTATGGTTTATCATCTACTCTCAATGAGCATCGCTCAAAGAAAATTCGATCAACAACAGGGATCGAACCGGCGACACCCCGGTAGATGACAACCATAACTAGCGCACTAGTCCCCTAGACCACGCCGCCACTCATATTAAAGTTACCTGCAAATAGAAGATCCAAGTGCCTTGAATGCCGTCTTGAGGAAAGGGTCCCGATGCAAAGCCGACACTAAGGAGGAAATCTAACCAATACGTAGCATATCTTGAGTGTACATACTGAAGCATGTAAGCAGGATCCTTGTGGGCCTACAGGCGCTGCTAGAAGTACCAGACCTTCTAACTTAGTGTGGATCAGAGCAAAATTCATTGTACACTGCTGTTGGCTTCTATGGTGCTGCTGTATTATTATAGCTGGAGTATTCCACCTTATGAAGTGTTGCCTACCTGTAACCTTGTTATTTTCTTATAATTTAACAAATGACGTTGAAAGTACCATCTCAGATTTTTTTCTAACGTATACTTGGGTAAACGCGAGAACTATTTTCCACAGGTAGACACACATGTCGACCGTAAATAATTCATACTGATGCATCGTGGAAAAAGCAACACAATCATTAACACCACATGCTAAACAACAGTAGAACCAACAACAACCGAACAACGCTGAAACACAATGACCACTATCAGTAACATATGTTATCGACAGTAAACATTACTATTAGCAAGTCATTTTGATTACCACCGTCGCTATGGCGATGACAACTGCGACAGAAAAGAAGCGAGAACAAAGAATAACAACAGAAAACTTAAATCACAAAATATTGTCACGACCAATGTTACCAAGTATTACCACAAGCAATGCTAGCGAACGTAGCCACCACCGAGAGCGGTTGAGAATGGCCTTATTGCTGTAGCAGGTCTATTGCTCAGTTTTTGCTGCTGCTTTGTAGAGCACTCGCCGCCTTATCTACGAATATAACACAATCAATCATTAATCAATTTCATTTATTCACCTTTGTAGGTAGCAGTCAAATACTTAGTCAAAAAGCCATGTACATATACAAGGGTAACAACACAAGACTAGAGTCATTTCAGGAATAAAAACATTTCAGCCAGGTCAGCTTGCCAGGCTTCCCAGCGATTGTACTAGGGGGCAGTTAGCCGCGTGGTATCTATGACAGGAACTCCCACATCTAGAGCCTATATCTACGAATATAACACGGTATCCATTAGCATAACATTGACGCCGTTGTTGCTGTCGTCGTCGTCGCGTTACAGGCAAGGATATGCCGATCAAGTGCGTGGGCAAGAACAACGTCGCGATCGTTTGCGTGCCCAATCCTCGTCTTGATCCGAAGTCGAAGAGCGACCAGCCAGATCCGCCGACGATGTTCCTCATCCGAGTGAAGACCTCCGAGGATGCCATTGAGCTCCGAGATAAGCTCACCGAATTCAAGGAGGCGAACGCATCGCCACCGGCTGCGGTCTGACTTGAAACGCGTTCGGAGACAGCTGAGAGCCAACTGGTTGTCTAGGAAAACGGCACGTTCGCACCGGCGTATAGAGTAGGAGATTTCCATTGGCGGCGAGGCTGGTGGTGATTTTTGTGTGTGCATGACAGTGATCGAGATGCAGCGTGCAGTTTAGCTATTCGGTTCCGATGAACGGTACACTATTGAATAATTATCTTAGTTGCGTCATGTGTTCAAACTGCTGTTTGCGGAAGGCGATGATTTTTTTTAGTGGGTCGATGGTCAACTGCCGAGCAACAGAGGCCGGTTAAGAGAGGTTGACGGTTAGAACCGCGGTCACGTTGTGACGGAATCTTAAAGAAGACGAGAGAGAGAGACGGTGGAAGATTTAAAGTTGAATTGAAAAGAAGATCACTAATGCGTAGCTGATCTGTATTGTACGACCAAGAAGTGATTGTACGTATGAGGACTATTTGGACCTCATAGCTGGGCTCAGTTATATTCTTTTTGCTTCTTGTTGAGTTGGGTGAGGCAGGGTAGAGAGGGCTCGCTGGCTGAATCGTTCTCAGCGTAAATCACTGGCCTCTAGCCTCTGTTCCGCTGGCTTATTGTTCTAAGTGGGCGCGGCTGTTTAATGCATTGTCGTACCATTCCTGCGCTGGCGAAACCTTGCTTCGACATTGTCAATGATCGTGTCATTGTTATTATTGAATAGATTAGCTCTATTGATTTTTCAGTAGGACCTCTCTGTGGGGCGGAGGACACGACCTAGTTGAGGCACTGAAAAATTGGAAGTTATCCTCATAGGGCATTTTTGGGAATGAGTTCTGATGCGCAATTGTTGTATGTTTTGATTCTTGTGAGATCACTGCCGAGGACTTTCTGCTTGGTATTGTAGCGATGTGCGGGTTATAAAGGGACGCGGAGCTAGACAGAAACAAACGAATGAAAGAAGAACTGCTGAATCAAGTAATCGAGTATATTTTGGGAGTTTCAATATGGGACTGCTCTGTACTTGACAGATAATGTTCGCCCCTTGTTTTAGTTGTTGTTTTTCTCCGTTCACTCCATGCGTTTCCCTTTTGGCACAACCCATGCGATTTCGGCGTGAAGTACATAAATGACTTTCCAGAACTTCCCTGCGTTGTTCTTAAATCGGTAGTCGTGATTTGCTTTGGTTTCCCTGTGCTCGATTACAATGAGGGGTTGACTTCCACAGGCAATGAAAGAACCACGACAGTTTTAAGGCCAGAAACGACGCTGAAAGTGATGAAAACGCTGACGATATATAGTGTGGTCGTAATGGAGTGTTCAAAGCTGGTTTAGTGCGAGTGAATGAGGTCAGTGACGAACTCCGAGTGATGTGTTTATCTCTGCGTGTGCGACAGTGATGCTACCCCATGACTTTTGGGGATCGAGCACAGACGAGCGTCGTTCGTTGCGGTAGATGAGACACTAATGCAAGGAAGAACAGAAGACAGCAGTAGAAGTAGTAAATGAAGCACAACAAAGCGGAAGTGACAAATGGCGGGTTTGTTAACAAGTGGTACCCTATCCAACACGATTTGATTGTGTTGAGCACGGAACGGGGCTCGCGACATGTAGGAGAGCTGAAGATATCGTATACTAGCGCAACAGAATTCAGCACACGTTGTTCTTGACCATATATATATATATAGTAGTATGTTGGGAGTTCGGTGGGATGTTTCTGAAGTTTTATTAGCTGGCATAAGGGCGAGGGAGAACGAATGACGTAGATGACGGGTATGGGTATGGATTTTGAACTTTACAACGCAGAAACCCACTACGAATAAACGGGCAACTGGAAAAACAGAATTGGACGTCTGAGGATATAGAGTGAATGTAGGAATGTGTGTGTGCATGAGATGTCTATCTGCGCTGTATTAAGACGAGTGCATGAAACAATGAGGAATGTGTAACATATTGTTGATTATTTACGATCGATATAGTACTAATTATAAACGAATATATTGTGAATTTACTAGAAATGTAACGGCGGTGGTGAATAAATGGAAAATTAACGACGCAAGTATTCATTTGCAGCGAGACCTGTTTACTTTTTTGTTCTTATGAATCGGAACACCCTACTCTTTTAAAAGGGCTGTAGTTACAGAGTGTGGTACATGAAGTAGGCAGCACCAACATGTACGTAGGGATCTGCGTCACTTTAGTTTGATTGAAATTCTAAAAAATATACCAGAAGAAGTTACCAATTTTGGAATGTCTATGATAGAGATAATTCAAGAATCACGAGAGTAACGCCACCACGTAATCTCATCTTGACTTCCAAAAAGTCGACATCTACACCGACTTGAAGGTTGATGTATCAGGCACCATCAGTCTTCGTCTATCAATACCGCTTGTTGTGAATCGCCGTTCCACAACGACGGCAACTCGTACCAATTCTAGGTTGCTAGAACGAATAGTTCGAATTAAAAGTTGGGCCTTGGTGTACTTGGCTCAAGACATCAAAACCAAATACATTGTGTGTCTACGACCATCTATCGGAGCTCATCGGCACGTGCTCTTCAAGAACACACCGACGTTATGAAACAATACATACCTGGACAAGTTCGGCGTCGAGAGAGACCGCTTGTGGCGATCATAGCAGAGCATCCGAAAATGATCTCCAAACAGCGTTCGCGAGAAGAACTGCACGAGGAGTGCAATAGCTGACAAATAAACAACAAAATCGACGAAGCGCCATCAACTCTGGGAAGTGCTAGACAGACCCTATCGACCACGTCAGGCCAACTGCCAATTGATTTGGAAAGCTTTGAAAAGTGCTTCCCGTACCCAAGCAGGAAACTGACGGCGAGGCGATCACGGAGTCCTCACAGGTCTTCAATCTTTTTTTAAGATATTTTTCTTACTAGTATTGGGGATTCGGCCGCTGGCTACGACGGCTTGCAATCCACTACGTCGACCTCACATAGACGACCCCCTGATACACATCATCAGTGCCATTATAGAGGAGGCAATTTACCCTAGCCGCTAAAAGGTCGCCAGAGTGGTATCTATCCACAAAAGCCATAGTATGATCGACACGACAAACTGCCGTCACGTGGGCGCTCTGCCTGTTTCTAACAAGGTTATGGAAAAGGTTTGTTAACCAAAAAGGTGTTTTAAAAATTCCTGACCATCCTTTGTACCTTAAGGGCTTGGGGTAGCCGTAGGCTATATCTGCAAAGCACCGATGACCGGACATGTTGAGATATCTTGGGTTTCCCCACAAGCCCTTGTTAGCCAAACGCTAAATGTTAGCCAAAGCTCAACTTTTCAGATTATCATCTGTTCCACTCAGTTCAGACTTGTCCGAGACGAAAATTTTCGACAGTGTTGATGGTTCTAAAGAAGTGCCTTGATATTTTTAAAATGTAAACGGGCAATATTGGAATGGTAGAATTTTCTCATAAGAGAACGTTGGATAAAGATTACAGAAATAGCTGGTGCATACCTGGTTGGCTGAGTTGACATCGTGTGCTTGAAATAGAGTTCTAAACTTGCTTCTGAAAAATCTGACTAACTGAAGAAAGTCTGGAAGACCGAATACGTTAGGTCTAACTTGAATGTATGATTTACTAAGTAAGCTAAGATCACACATATACCTAAGTTTTGATCATTATTTTCATTTGGACAAGCATATTTGACCTCTAGACTCTGTCCTATGGGGCAATACCTGTTCAAGTGCTTTAGACATAGAAATTTAGGTTTTTAGTCTACGTATCAGAAACTACACTCAAAACAGCTTATGTGGTTAGCGGTTGAATTGAAATCGGGCGAACATTCTGACGCTTGCCACACAGCATATTTTAAGACAGCTATAATCTGTATCAGGATAATTGAAGCATACTCAAGTGGAAAAGCTTCAAAAGTGTTGTTGGTTCCTAAAAAGTGCTTTAGTATTTTAATTAATTTGATAAAGTTGTATATACATATAAACAAATTGTTTTGATTTAATAACATTTTCAGTCAGGGGCCACCACAAAAAAAAGAGTTTGTCATAGTAACCATAGCAATAACATATAAAGCGTCCAGTATTAAGTTTGCCAGATGAAAAAGACGAGACGGCGTCTGCCTTGCATACTGCAACCGTGTTCTCTTCTCTCTTTTCGATTAGGGCTGACTCTCAGCCAACATTTAACGTCCACGGTACTGCTTTTCGCATTGCTTCGTAAGCCGGACCCCATAAATACAAATGGGCAATAGTGGGGCTCGAACCCGTGCACCAATGTGTCTTCTCCAGTCGTGAGCCGCACGCGAATACACCACGAACACCGGGCTCTATCTGGTTTCTGCGATGTGCTAAACCTTTATTAGGAATATATATATATATATATATATATCTAAATTTAGAACGCGAGTGGGCACAATTCGTGATTTCACAAATACTCCCGATTGATGAGTATTTTCTTAGCTTCTTGGTCTTCGAGAAGGCAAGAGAGTCAGTCACATTCGGTTGTATTCTAAATCCAGCATTTTACCCCGCTTAAAGGGTGTGGGCGTCCTTCCGT
Organism: Dermanyssus gallinae; assembly: GCA_003439945.1. Taxonomy (NCBI): domain Eukaryota; kingdom Metazoa; phylum Arthropoda; class Arachnida; order Mesostigmata; family Dermanyssidae; genus Dermanyssus; species Dermanyssus gallinae. The sequence goes on from QVRM01001070.1 coordinate 220,915, forward strand.
TCTGGACGCGTTCCTTCTTTTGCGCAGAGGCCGGGCAGCTCTAAAGGTATCTAATTAGCAAGTATCTAAAATCTCATTAATAGCGGCATGCCTAGGGCATCGTCCTGCGCTGAAAAAAATTCTCCTGCAAACGGGTCGGGTGGTTCTGTAGGTTTGGAGACGGGTAATAGCACTTATTGCAGTGAGCCAGGTGACAGAAGGAAGTTCAACAACGACTCGAGGGTGGACAGAGTCAATTTGTTCAGCGATTGCAAATCGTTGGTTTGGTTCGTCTGAACTGTGTTTAGTCCCAGACTAGTTTCCGCACACCATTTTGTTGTATTTAGGTAAAACTGCAGTAACTTTACGAGTATGACCAAATCGTCTGCGTAAAATGAGTGTCCCGTCTTTATTCCGACAAAAGCCGCGGAGAAGCGCGCTAGATACGTCACAAAAATGCATGAACTCTAGAAATCACATTGAGCCAGGTCTACTGTTCGATCAGGTACTTGATAAAGTGGGCCCTGTTTTAATTTGATATAGTTGTACCGTAGCATCTCTCGGATTAGAAGTTTCCATGGGAAAGCAGTCAAACGCAGTTATGAAGATGGTGAACGCGCTGTTGTTGCACATACTCCGGCACAAACTTGATTGTGGCATCTGTTGCTTACCTGCTTCTTCGTCTGCAAAACTAAATTTTGAATAACAATGTTATCTACATTATGCGGGTTTATCTATCTAGCCTTTGAATACTAGTTAGCTTGGTAATCTTATTCGTTTCCTGAAGAGCGTGCGGTGACGTAGACAAACTTCGCTCCAAATGCGCAATGTCAAAACCTCTAACTGGAATATTTATTTATACAATAGAGAAGAATCAGTTGCTCCTCACGAGCGTGTACCCCCATTAATCCGCCGCCCCTCCCCCTTTTACCCTAAACATTCAGCTGAATAGGGGTGGCCCATTGCACTCGGGTGCATCGTGCCGATGGCACGATGCTGTCGCTGGTCGATCTGGGCCGCCCAACGGTTCTCTCGAACGCCAGAACACATGGTGTGTGCTGCGAACCTCATGGTGTTTTCGAATTTTGCTTTCGTCCGCTTGAATTACTGCATAGCTTGGCTGAGTAGCAAGCCGCGCCCGATAATAGAGATTGTAAGCAGTATCGATAGCGAGGCTGTCGAGCGGCCGACGCTTACCCCTTAAACGGGATTAGGGTCAGCCGACATCTTAGCCTCCGTCCGTCGTTTCTAAACCGAGGACCTAGGAGGTCGCCGATGTTGTCGATAATCTGACGGCTGTGAGTGCCTGGGCCCTGCACCCTGCGCTCCGTGCGCCCTAGATGATCCTAGTAGTTGGCCGGCCAAGTGTATTTATAATCCATCAGCCTGACCGCATCTGCATCGATAGCAACCACTTGATGGCACCCGATGAGCCCCCACCGGCGGCTGGCGCTCCGACATTACACACAATTTATTCTTGCATCTTTTCAATCTGCAATACGACTGTAGTATTCCTAGAAGACATCATACGTATGTATGCTTCTGTTGCCTGAAGTAATCGTGGCGTGCGTTTTACACACAGTGGTACCAACTATTGCATGCAATAAAAAGAAGGACTACACACACATATGTAGATTTAAAACCGTATGATAATAGCAGTAATAATAATTATACTTAGTAGAGTTATAATTATTATTACTACGAAAAAGGTTTATTTAGTGTTCGGCTCATTGGCATTTCATCCGGCTCGGCGCGTGGCGATCTCTTATTATTATTATTATTATTGAAAATGCATGGAAGCAGTGTACTTCCTTTCTCTCGCTTTCTCTTGTGTTGTTGTTATTGTAGTTGTTGTTGCTGTTTTTTTCATTGTTGCTACTGTTGTTATAGTCACGTTCCTGTCATGATTTACCGCGTGGCTTTGTTCTTATTTAGCGTTTCGTAGGGGGAAATCGTTGTTTCTGCTTCATATATACTTGCTTGTTAAGGCATATAATTATAGTTTCTGCCGGACTTCTCGGTGGTCATTTGAATGTTGTTGTTGTCGTTGTAATTGCTCCCTCAGCTTATTGCCACGCTCGGTTTTAAGCGCTGCACGCTGAGGGTTGTCGCCGTTTGCCAATGCTGGCGAACTATATGGCTTTGCCCACTGTTGTTCGCCCGCCGCTCAACATAGACACAAATGTCGTCGGGGTAAAGTCATCATTCTATGTATAGACACATCATCATCTTCATCCATGTTTCCATCGGTCTGTATGTATTTGCATGTGGTTGGTCGGTGGCATTTAGGAATTCACAGTTCGTGGCTGACACATGGCTTGGGACGCTGGCGAAGTGCTGCTTGTCAGCAACAGTGAAGACCGAGGTGGATTGAGGCCTAGAGCCGAGGCCTCATATGTATCATATGCAACAATAGAAGTAATCGCTGGTCTAGCGGCACATCGGTTAGCAGCAGCAGCACAGCTCCATCGTCACGATCAGTTCGTTTGCTAAGCCCACCACTTGATGGTTTGGATAAGTACACTATATTTAATACATATATATATATATATATATATATATATATATATATATATATATATATATATAATAGGGTCTCTCAAGCGTAAATACAACCACTTTTGCTCTCACTCCAACAGAAGACATTTCCGCCCCTTGCACCATTGGAGAAATTTCTTTTTTGCCGAGCTCAACTAGATTCCCAAGTCGGTTGGATGAATAATGGGAGACCCTGTATATATATATATATATATATATAGCTAGTAACTGTAGCAAAAACGGACAACTTCGGGCAGTATAGGTGGTTGCTTCGTTGTGAGTCTATACAAACCATGAAAACTAGCAAAAAGACTCGTTCAGTTATTTCTAGTAATAAATAGCACGGCCCATAGAGGCGGTCGCGTCCACTAGCTAGTCAGGTAGTTCTCCGTTCTCCGAGCCTTGTGATTTGCAATAGATCTTGCATGTATGCATGTTTGTATACTATATATCTAATCAAAGATCGTAACAAATCGGTCTTTGTTTGTAACAGAGAGAAGGAGAGTCAAAATATGAAATGTGTCACAAAGAAAATGCTTTTTATGATTTTGTCCGAAGTGTTTTTCAGTTATCGGCTTATCGGCGCAGAATAAACCTAACACGTGTACGATAGAATACTTTCCTACCTCACGATCGTTTACTGATTTACAGAGTGCAGAGAGCAACGTTTGGATAACAACGCTTTCCATGAAGTCCATAGGATAGCTGCAGTGGCTATCCGACTCAGGCGAGACGGCTCTTTTCGTATCGGTAAGTCCGAGGAACCGAGGTACACGTCTTTCATATCGCACGACGGGACGCTTTTACGCGTAGCTTGTGTGCGTCGAATGTCGTCGCGGGTCAACGATGATACGTTCGTTAATAACAAGGCCGTAACAACGGCCGCAGCTGTCCTAAATCGTCAATCGCGTAAATTGTTTTTCGCGCTGTATTTCAACTATTCGTACTTCATGCGTACTCATGTGCATTTGTGTGTGTGTGTCAGTGTCAGTCTGTATGCCCCGTCAGATCCTAGTGGCGTAGAGCAGCAGTATTGCAGCGCATAATGAGTAGTTGGCTGTCTCCGCCTGGTTCGTTCTCTGTGTATAATAATACCCTGCCGCCACTGGCCTCCTTGTCGCAGGGTGTGTCTCTCCACGTTAGCACTCGACTTGAGTGAGCTTTCTCTGTCAACAGCATTCAGGCAAAAGGCAATACTTGTTCTCTACTTAATTGAAAGAGAAACATGTATATATATATATATATATATATATATATATATATACATATATATATATATATATATATATATATATATATATATATATATATATATATATATATATATATATATACGGTGTGCATAGCTTAGAAACATTTTGCTCCTGGTCGAAGGTGTAAAGCATGAATAATCTGTCACGTCCGAGAGATCTCTACATCTGTGTCTGTTTGTGTTAGCGTGCGAGGTCCTTATCGGAGGCAGAAGAATAAAACAAGCTCATACTTGCTAACGTAGGTTAAGCTGCTGCTCTACTTAGCCACATAGAACAAAAAAAGGACTCGCAAATGTCAGGGAGGCAGTTCGAATGCTTAGAGACCCTATGTCACCGCGGCAGTGCACAATTCAATCATCTGCGACCTGAGTAGCCAAGTAGACCTCACACAGCGGTATTAAACGACAAAATTCTTCCTTCAGACAAAATGGGGCTCACAGAGGTGGGCTTATTAGGTGGTCAGTTGAGTAGAGTACTGCGATACGACGTCGCGTCCTCCGAGGTGTATGTCCGTAAATGCATCGCTCCATCGTTTCCGACAAAATAACATTCATGATTTGTCGTTCGGTATTGTGTATGTATACGAATTTTCTTGTTCAGAAGTTTATATCTAGTGCTAACAATACATGTCTGTGTCCTACTGGCAGTCGTCGATATCAAATCTAGCTGCTGTATTTTTAGGTCACGTATATATATTCATATATATATATATATATATATATATATATATATATATATATATATATATATATATATATATATATATATATATATATTCATATATATATATATATATATTCATATATATCGATGTCTGGCACCCACATAGATGGCATTCATCTTTGTCGCAGAGACTATCATTATTATTATTATCAATCTTCTTTAATACTAGTCACATGTAACAACAAAAAACCAGAAACGGAAACGGATCGCTTAGTTCTGCAATGCCGTCAAGACGGTGGGCGTTACACGCAAATATCGCTAAGCAGACAGGCCGGGGGCCGAGGGAAAATAGAGGCGCCACCTCCTATCTTTAACGACGCGTAGAGTAGTCATACTGGTGTTGGTGGTGGTCTAGATCGAACGCGGACAGCAAGTCGCTTAGGTAGAGACGAACGTAGCTAAAGACGCGACCGACTTCAACACGATCTTCCAGCTCGGGCTCAGGACGGTCGTTCGGCCGGTCTTGCGGCCGGACCGGAGGGACCTCGTGAAGTGATTCTCGTCGCTTTCATCCGTCCTCGGACGTCGGAGTTCTCCGGCGCATCTTTCCTCCCCGGCTGACTGGGCCTGTTTTCTGGCGGCGACGGCGGGCGGTTGACGTCTACCCTAAGCCGGCTTGATGTCGATGAGCGATCCTCGGTAGGAAATTCGTGCCTTTGTGTGTCTCCTTGCGGCCACGTTTAGCGAGGCCGTGTTTGTTAATCGCCACGTACCAGCGAATTGGAGCACCTTTGATCGACGTCCGTAACGTGGAGAACGTCAGCGAGCCGTTGGGCCGGTGCGAGACGTGGAAAAGACACTTCTCCGAGCGGCGACGCTGGAATGGCACAAAATGGAAGACAAACGAAAAACCGAACACTGTTGTTAGTATAGGAGAAGTCACATAGGTAGGCGGGTTCAAGCTTTACCGTCGCACATTTGTATTTATGGGGGACCGTCTATGAAGCGTCGTTAAATCTTGGCTGAAGTTCAGCCAGAAAAATATTTTAGCTGTTGTTTGCTTGAATTGCACGTGACACGATCGGGACAGCGTGGCAGGGTGAGATAGGGGGAGAGAGAGAGAGAGATAGAGACGAATAAGATGCCGACAGTTGCAAATAGAATATAGTTGTAATTAACATCAACATAATGAATACAATTCACACGTGATGGAAAAATATGTATGCACATACTGTTTGCAATATCGTTTCGCATTAAGTGCATGGTAGGCCAGCTGGGGTTGCTTATATTGTCATTTTATAATAGTCTGCCTGTGTTTTAACTGCACTGTTATTTGTTGCGTTCGAATTTTGTGCTAATAAATAATCTTTACTTGCAAATCATATACTGGATATAGAAATTATTGCTTAAAGATGCTGCAGTCGTTTCTCCTACGAAGGTGAAGCCGCAGTCTCGCTTACTGTCTCGCAATGCTACGGACAATTACAAGGACCTTACTGCGCCCAGGCGCATTAATTGTACAAATCTCACACATGGCCATATCGAATTATACATAAATACAATTCCAATGCAAATAGATGCCAATCAATTGCCATGCAAGGAGAGTAGGTTCTCAATGCATATTCTAAGGCAGAAAATTTGAATAATATATTGCTGTATCATAAAATGTCCGGTTAGATGGGGCCTGGCGATGTGAATCAATCGCGGTGCTCTGCGATGCTCCCTTGAAATTTCGAGTAACGCATAGAATTATCGATCCGACTGGCTCCGACTGTACTGTTCGGCGTTCTTTAGCTGAGACGGTTTCTTCTAGACCTCTTCAAGAGCGAGGGGTGTGCGTGCCCCGCTAGTTACCCCATGGCGCGGCACCCAGCCAGAGGTCGAAGCGCTGGCGAGGTAACTGACCTCCATCAAGGCCAGCGGCTATGGCGCAGACATGTACCCTCATCGCCAGACGACAGTGTGGTATGGTCATTTATCGTCATTTTGCTCCAACTAATGGGGTGCTGCGAGTTTCCTCTGGGGTCTGCCTTTCTGCTTTACGAAAACATATACCGTCTGGCTTACTGTATTTCGGCATTCTGGCTGCCGACATGTTCGTATTTTGAGACCATTATCGTCCTTTTTCTCCAACAAATATAATAAAAGTGACAGTCATCCAGATACGAGCACTAGCCTAGTTCAAGCATCCTGACTGTCCTATTTTATTCATATATAGCTGTATAAATACTGTTTAGCATATGTACAGTTTTTAGAAACATGCTGTCGGCAGCATGCTCGTAATAAGTCGTATATGCCTTTATTCATAATAATCCATCATTAGCATATGTCTACAGCATAGTTACTCAGGTGGTTTGCCGCTAAATTAAACAAGGCGCCGTGGAGCATACTCTTTCACTATACTTGTACAAGGGATTGGCTTTTTACTTGATCTAGATTGTGACCACAATTAAAACGGTTTTAGATTTTTCAAATAAAATGATAGCACTACCGATTGTGGGTCCTTGTCTATATAGAAATGTTTTTGAGGTAGAAACATGGAAACGCTTTAGCTTGACATAACACGAGTTCACTAATTAATCATACATTACTGCACTTTAGTATAGACTACAACATACATATGCTTCCTCTTAGTTCTGCAAAAATCTTATTACTCAATTTTAGTTAAGGCGTGTCCCAGTGTGCTACTCGCTACAACTGGAAGCCGTCCCGAGTTTCAACGATGGTTCCAACCATTGTACAAGTGGTATATTGCTTTGACCTTTAACTCAAAGGTCGTTCAAAAAAGAAAGAAGACCTCTTGCACCTTCCCGCTGTACTCTACTACAGCACAGTTTTCAGAATTTGCTACTGTATACGGGCGTCTGCTTTCCCTTCTTTTTTGTGTGTCTGAGTTGAGAGTTGTCACATCACAGTAATTGACTGCACGCGACCCATAACAGTACTGCAATAGAAACAACTAAAAACAACAGCAAACGCCAACGATTACGACATGACAGGCCAGCTGGGTCGAAATCAGAAGTACGGAGAATCTCTGTACATGCTTTGTGCTCTATTCTGTTTGAAAAGAGTGCTCAACCGCTCATTTAGTTAAATTCAGTGTGTTATTTTGTCAGGTTTTCGTTAGTGGCTGTCCGTCGGGAGTTATTTACAACAGCACTACAGGTAACAAGAAACTAAGAACGTCACTTGATTAATGATTTGGCGGAATTAATTCCTTAGATGTTGGCGGGCTGGTGTTGAGCTGATACTCGCTTCTGCTGATGTGTCGATGTATTGATGCCAGAAAAAAAGGCTAATCTCTCTTACTAACTTTGTCGTCGCCCCATGTCGTGCGTGCGTCTTTTTTGTTCTTCTTTTGACAAGCGTAAAGTATTATCCATTGAGCGCGAGTCGGAGCCTTTTGCCAAGGCGCTTGCTCTTCGCCTGTAAGACGTATCTAAATCGTATCTGGATCGGCTTCCTATCTATTAATGATCAATTCGGCATTGTTTTTATTGTTCCGCTAATTTCGCTTGCTCAGTTGACTCGGATTGTGCCGAATTCATTAATAAAGTCAAAGGCCACATTTTTATTGTGATGTGCCGCCGCCTTGCAATCTGATATATATATATATATCAATATATATATACACAGTTCGTGATACCTCAACAATCGCTGAATTACCATCAGAGAAATAGCTGAGAAATTGGAGATATTCCATGAATCAGTTGTTACAGTGTTGACCGATATGTGATGCGTCAGAAGTCCGTTTTAAAAATCTTGAATTTATAGCAAATGAACGCTAGTCGGGAAATGTCCTAACTGAACTTCAGGTGGTACTAGGAGAACCTCGAGTACTTCAAAGAGTGATAACAGGAGATGAATCATGTGTATATAGTTAATGACGTCGAGACCAAAGCCGAATACTCTCAGTGTTGCTTTCAAGAAGAAGGTCAATCGAAAAAAATCAGATAGAGCAGATCCAACAGTCCAAGCTTCTTGTAACTGTTCCTTTGACTACAAGGATTCCTCTTGCACTAATTTTTATCACCTGTTTTTATGGCCAATACAGCCGAGCTATTTTGAGGAAGTTGCGCTAGAACGACTGACGCAAGGGGACTGGACCCTGGGCAAACAACACTTGGTTCCTCCATCACGACAGTGCACCGGCGCATGAATTGTTGCCGATTCAGGATTATTTGAGAAAAATTCGATTTCTATATTCTGCCGAAAGGAGGGAGTCGCTGGATCAACTTAAATCAATTCTAAAGGACGCGTTTAAAAACGTTTCGAAGAGTTACATAGGAAAGATTAAATGAAGATATTTTTTAAAAAATACTGTATTAATAGTTTGTACTGGTTATAGTGGCAGAGCCAGCAGTTGTAGTTTCGATTCGTACAATTTAGTTTTGCAGAGAACAAACGGCCCTTTTGCGATTTGCGGGCCGGACGGTCGAGCGGCCGTGGTCTGTCAAGACAGAGCCTGACATCGCCAACTACCGGGACTGAATTCATGATTTTCTGTTTTGTTCGTGTAGCTTGAGTATGTGCGGAATTGTGCGACCGCACATACCATGAGCTTAGAAGAAGCTTTCGATCGCTGCTATCTCGTTAGCACTAGCAAAGCCGCAGTAACAGCTACGTCGTAGCAAAGGCGGCGACCACGACGACGACGACAACAACAACAACAACAACGACACGACCTAGCCCCCCGAAAAAGGCCGTGAACGCGTCTGCAGGACGTCCTGTGGGGCTGACATGCATAGAAACAGACATGCACGAACGGTTTGTCGGTCGCCGTCGTGTTCTACTCGGCCGGTCGGTCGGAGAGTCTAACTGGCGTCTCTTCCCTGTACCAAGCTGCTGGTAACAATGCTGTTTTGTTGTACGTACGAGTCTACTGACCAGGCCAGCCACATCCGGCGCAGCTATTGATACACGCAGATGGCGTTCGAGCGTGCATACATTATACATACGCGCGTCTTCTCAACACCATGAGCATCTGACTCCCACCACCGCTAGCAAGCTGATAACCAAAAGTACGTTACAATCATATATATATATATATATATATATATATATATATATATATATATATATATATACTGAGTCTAAGGAAATAGCATATATATATATATATATATATGCTTATTCCTTAGCCCGTTCTTCCGGCGAGCAGCCGAGACAATCTGAACAAAAGGACCCGTCTCTGAGCAGCTGCATATGCGGTCGTTAGACTACTAGAGGGCAAAAGGCGTAAGAGCGGAGGCTGCCGCTTGCTCCTCGGTCCTCCCCCCTTGTTCCCTGGCACGGGTCAAGTGCATGCGCTGAAGGCAACGATGTCACTTGTTTCCTGCGTTCGAACTCCAGTGGGCAGGGAACAGGGCGCAGGGTACCTTGTACTGCATAGCGCGGCCACCTTACCACCCCACAACACACACGTATGCTGTTCATAGCGGCTGCCTCGCAGCAGCCAAGCAGCCCACTATTCGAGCGGAGCGCGGCGGGTCGAATTGTGCAGTCGTTGTCGCTGGTGTTGTCTTGCCAAATGCCTCATTGCAGATGACAGACGACTGCAGGAGCTAGAGACTGGAGGGAACCTGAAGGCTTCAAGCCGCCCCGAGATCCTTCGCCACAGCCCGGCAACAAATCGTGCTGTTCTGTTCTGTGTCTCTCTACATCTACCCACCATACCATAACTTCAAAGCCATTTGGAAGATGCAAACGTCTTGGATGACATGCACTTGATTTACGGCGTAGTCAGTGCGTTCGCTGGTATTATATATATATATATATATATATGGTTTAAATGAACAGGTAAGAAATGACACTCTTGAGTATAAATGAAGCATTTAGAAGTAATCACCTGAGACCTGAGAACTACTATTTCACGAACCAAAGTATTCCCTGTTCCCAGAATGCCTGCGCCTTTGACAAGATCAATTTCTCCACTGCGTCTTTTAGTTCGTCGACCGAGTTGAAGCGCCTTTGAATTTTTAGGGAGAGGTGATGTTGGCCCTACACTCTATTCGTGTCCCTAGATATCTTACTACGTTATCCTACGTTACGGCATATTCAACTTTCAACCGGCCTGATTGTCACGACGTTTCGCGCCTTTTCACTTATATATATATATATATATATATATATACGTTGTCCCTCCGCTGCTCAGCAAAAAATCGACTGCGCAAGTAATAAGAGCTCGATATCTTCTTGTTTTATTCTTTACTCGCATAATTTAAGACATATTTTTTCAAATCCAACTGGTATTAACCCAAAAAATAATGTAAAAACAGCCGCTTCTGAACGGAGTATATAAGCTTCAGTACACTTCTAAAGACGACTTTATTTTTTGAGAAAGGAGAAACTTCCGTTGCGCACGTCGAACTGACCTTATTGGTGAGAAGTGTGGGACTCCACACTGGTCGTTTAGGGCCATGTACAAACCACTAAAAGCTTCTCGTGGCCATTGCAGCATGTACATACCCGGAAAATCTCTTCCGAACATGGACTGGTCTAGTATCACACTTAGATACGTCTCATGTCAACGATGCGCTGTAGTACTGCCCCCGTCAAGCCGCGGTCAGCAACCTAATCTAATCTTCTACACCTGCAAATGTCCAGGTAGAGTGTCTCTAAATATAGCAGCAGCCATCTTCTGACCGTCATCTACTCGCCGACATATCTTTCATCTGCTCATCTTTCCATTTCGAATAATTATGTATCTGACGTCGCTTAAAGACTCAACTGCCTTGAGCATCTATCACTCCTGACCCGGTTCACTTTCTTGCCGGATACATTCAGTAGGTCAATTGTCGAACAACTATCAGTTCCCTCTAGTATATTAATTCAACCAATCCCCTGTCTCTTTTAATTCGTGCTTCGTTTCTTTCGTCCTCTCTAACTGGATTTGACGGCATTCAAGTCTCGTCTTACCAACAATATACGTCCTCGTCCAGTTCAAAAAGCTTCCTGAAGATCTATCAGAAATATACGGGAGCCTTCTGCACTCGTATTCGGTAATGCATTGAAAGTGAAAATAAAATCGGTTTACTAATAGGGCATACGTCGACGTTCAGAGCGACCTGTATTGATACCGCACCGCACTAGCAAGCCAAGTCATGTGATTCGCAACTGCAAGAGGCCATATCAACTACGTAAGCGCCTAAATAGACATCTGATAGGCCGACGCCAATTAGGGCTGTATGAGCCTAAGCCTCGCTGTACGCCCGAGTTTGCAATTGGTCAGTCGCTATTCGACCACAATCTGTAGGCAACACCACTACCGCTCACGATCCTGCAGAAATGTATCTGTGGCTCGCAGTCGTTGACAATGGTAGGTTTTTTCGTCATTCATTACAAGACTACACTAGTGCCCTTTGCTCTAACTTGTCCTCGAGTGGACAGTTACCCAAATCCAAAAGCCAATGCTGCACTAGGTGTCTTCGAGAGCGGAAACATGCTATAAACTCGTGTGGGCTATCATTTATGCTGAGAGAGAGAGAGAGGCACGTACCGCACGATCTATGTCGCCACCACTAACTTCGCACTTTTGGACACCATCACTGGTATACAGCCTTGCCAAGATGAACATACACGAGCTGATATAAATTGGGGCATCCATTTGTCGTCGTATACATATATGGGCACTCATCTAGAGGGCAACGTCCGCATATATTTGTTACTGTAGGCACGCATTCGTTGTTGCTATTGTTGTTGTTTTTGCGTTTATTGTTGTTGACCGATCCTCCCGAGTATGTGTTTTTCTGTCTACGTGCATACCGCAAACCATTGCGCTAAGTATTTATGGAGCTCGAACCGTGCAGGCGATAGGAAAGAAAGGGCTAGGGGCGTTGCCCGAATAAGCGGCACTAACTGTCCTGAGGCCAGTATTTTGACGCAGGCCTACAAGAAAAGATGAGGCTTAACAGCTAAATCCTGACAGACTAGGAAGAAGTTGTTTGTTAGCAAAAACCACCGAACGGGTTCAGATTCGTATGAACTGCAGAAATGTCAAAGATCGCCACCAGGACACGTTCGAAGTATGGCTAAAGGAGGGCGTATCTTGAAGATAACTGAATGACTATTTTCCCGTCAACTGCCGGCAATTGTGAAGATGGCCCACCGCATCCGAACTAATTAGGCAAATGCCCCGCAGCCTGTAGCCGGCTGTAGTATACGTGTATAAATATAGCTTTAGGACGGTGTTGCTACGTCGTTCCCTGAGACGTCCAAAAGCGTCCTGACAATGCATAGCAGAGAAGCATCGTTTATAGACTGCCTATAACCGTCTCGGATAGCAGGACACAGAGCAGCTGGAGAAACAACACGATAGGCAATAGCAACAACAACAACAACAGCAACAACAGGTAAAAAGGAGTAGGCAGAATACTTCCGGTGCTTGACCAAGCAAGCACTTCACTCCCGGCGTAACGCGTAATCAGCAAAGGTCGATGTCCTCTTCCACGGAGTGGGCATAACGTTCCAACATGGCTATTCATCTCTAATGATTCTTTCCGCATCGCGCATCGGTCGTAATAGCCTCAACCCCGAACCAAATAGGATGGAGCCGAGCCAAAAGCGACCTCGCTACTCGGCTGCCGCCGTGACCATGAATCTCCGCAGCGTATATGCACAACTCGCACATTTATCGGTTGATGTATGTGTGTGTCTAGGCATAGCATTTGAACAAGTGCTTGACTATCCGTGTGGCTCCATTACGCGATTCCCAAAACTCCCACATTACTTATCCTGTGACAGAAACAGCAATTTAACCCGAAGTAGTAACGGCCATAAGCGACCCGTATATTATTTTAGCGCCCGTGTACTGTTTTAGTGTCGTTCTAGAAGAAGCCAATTATTGATAATACAGTGATACATTTCTAAGCAGGCAGATCTACCTAGCGTTTAGCGGCTCCCCCTGCCACCGTTGCCATAAACACTCGCCGCATATCCAACTTATCTATGGCATGCTGTGCTATATTATTCCACCCTCGCGTATAAAGTTAGTGGGATGCTCCAGACGTATTGCTGGAGCTTCATGTTCTGGCCCTAACTTATCGTTTCTGCTCATCTCACACCTTTTCGCTGGGGTTCAGGTGTACCGCTTAATTTGAGCGTATTCTAGCTTTTGCGGGGTATCCGTCTCCCACCTCCAACGGTGTATGAGGGCCTGCTTTCGCAATGACGTAATGCTCGGAAGTTCGCTTCGACCACAACATTGCTCAAATTACAATATTGTAGACGATCTATTAGAACAAAACAGAAAGTTACTGGAAGACGTTCAGGACACGTTTCTGAGAGACGCCTGCGGACCAGATACCCTCAAAGCGTGTTAGGGAATGTTGTTCCAGTAGGATTGACTTACTTTTCATGAAGGGCAATATATCTGCTCTACGTCAGTTGCACAAATGTGAAATGCTAGGATAATTGTTGGATATACGCTCCATTAACCAACTAGGAGTCAGCGATCAATCACTCCAATAGCCGTGGCCTGCGGCTATTGGAGTGATTGATCGCTGCTGAATACTGCTAAATGGGCGCATGTAAATTTAAACAGCGGTCGCCTATTTAGTTAGGTTTTTCTTTCAGAAATGAGTATATTGAAAGCAATACATATTTGACCATGATAGTTGTAGCCTTTTATGCGACAATAAAGGTGAATTTATGTTACGTGTTTGCACATCGCCGGTAATGAAGTTTCTCAGAAAATAATGATGCTTCTTTACTTTCAGAGATACATAGGTGCTTTACTGGTTCGTCGTGACGGTGAGCCTATTCAGCATTTAAACATTTACACGTTTCACGTAGCCACGGCCTGTTAAGTGCGACCTAATGAATCCTTGTGGTGCCGTTATTGAGACGTTTGCGATCTCATCGAATGTTAAATGTGCGTTATAGTCTAGAGAAAAAACAATTTTAATATTCGTAGTTACCGCGGAAAGCTTCTGGTCGGTGATGGTCGATCTGTTGGATCAAAAATTCAACTTCACTACGAAGCCGATATAAGCATTGCATTCTGGCACGATCGCAAACAGTGTCTGGTCCGCGAACAGTACCTATCGTCGCTTCCAAAACACTTGCATCCAGTCCGTCGTGGGACTGAATAATCGTAATCTCAAGCAAATGGGCTTTTGCTTGTCCTTGAACTCGCAAAAAATCAACGTTGAATCAACCCACACGCACACACATTTAGTGCGAATTTTTCGACCTAAACATTAGACCATAAAAATTGTAGACGATACCTACGCTCGCCTCCGCCAGTGTCAGCTGAAGGAAATCGACCTCACAAAAACTTCCTGACTAATTCAATAAACTCAGAAGTAGTAACAAGTTGTGCTGCAGCATTCGGATGGTCCGCTAGGAAAAGCTTTAAAACAAATTACGAAACACGACGCTTGTAGATTTCACTGGGACAAGGAGGAAAAGGAACAATCCGTTTCAAAGCAACATTCGGTAACCGACAAACGTTAATATTTTGAAATAAAAGAAACTGTTATCGATTACTATGCATGTTATCGATCCTAGACTCTAGGTTCGATGGCGACACACTCGGTGCACGCAAAAACTGCGCCTCTTTGCTCAATAGTCTCGTCACGTGACTCATTCATTAAACTCAACCGTCAAATCTTGCTCCCTGACGGATCACTCAGATCCGCGTATGGGTTCAATACGAGTAAAGCCGTGAAACGAGCTCGGTGCTGGTTAGTGCCAACGACCTCATCACCATCACCACCACGAGCACTGTTGGATTTCCTGCCTGCTTAGTTCAGCCCCGTCCCCGAGGAATTTGTACCCGGAAAAGTAACCGACACCGGCTAGGTCTAGCTTCGTGGTTATTCGACCGCTTGGTCGCTCCGACCCGACCGAGAGCTGGAAGAAAGCTACACGTCTTTGTGTTTCCGTTCGAAAGAGCTGTTTGAATCTATTCTACTCGGTATTCAGTAATGGTGGTAATCAGTAGTGCTAGTTCGGCCACTATTGTTGTGACGCTGTCCTTTTGCTGCAGCTGCCGGTTATACGGTTGAGCCTGGCTGTCCGTCCGCGTGGTAGCCCTATTCGTTACGACTACTGGGTGGAGACAAAATCTGGCGGCTTACTAACTAAGTTAGAGACAAAGGTCTCAGAGCTCGTAGAGCGTCGTCCCCATGGCTTCGGCGATGAGACCCATTGGACTCGCTGCTTCCGCCTGCCTCCCACGTGAAGCTTGTTATCACGTTAGCGGAACTTCGTTCTATCGAAGCCGCTGGTGTGGCAGAACGCTCCTGCAAGGTGCTTCTCAAGGAAATGAAGCAATATATAGTGCTACGCGTGCTCAAACGAATAGGAGAGCGGAAACGGAGTTCATCTGCCTTCTTGCATACAAAGCAACCGTCAACAACAAATTGATAGTTCCGCATAGACTGCCGAGACTAGCAAGACAGGGACATCATCATCAACATCGAGTTGACTATCTCGTCGTCCCCAATACCGGCGCGGTACGCAGCACAAAACACACGGCCCTGACATGCATAGTGCGGTAGTCAATCTTTGAGTATAATCTGAGTCAGTTAGTCACTCTTGAAACTCACACTATGGAATGATTTCAACAGGAAAACTAACTTACTGCGTGCACAATACGGTGTATCATGTACAATGAATGAGGTTTATATATGAGGAATATATATATATATATATATATATATATATATTAACGGTAGATTTATTTTCCGTATATTAAATTAAGTATGTGGGACGCATATTACGGAAGATGAGCTAAGCCAATGGGCCTAACGGGTGTGTATTGTGACTATCACGTCCGCATCGTTTAGGCTAGGCCGAGACGACTGTATATATATATATATATATATATATATGACGAGCCAATAAATACATGCTTACATGCAGCACATAATCTTAATTCAGCCCCCTTCTCGAAGGAAGGCTCTTTACTAAATTGTTATTTTAACATTACCACAAGTGCCGCATGTACAATAAGTCTCTACACTTGCATCGTCTCATCGAAGCTCGAAAACATAATTCTCTTCTAGAAAGAAGAGAAATTTTCTTCTTGCGTTATCGGTCGCCAAATAACAGCTGATATATCATCTCCTGTAAAATGCAAGCCACACTGCTTTCTGTGGGTGAGCTTTCGGTTATCAAGCGTTGCGTTCCACAACTGTTGAATTCATTAATTTTGAAGGAAAAATATGGTACAACCAAATATCTAACTCGTAGTATGCACGCTGTTGTAACAGTACGCAACCGTACTATTACACGCGCAGTCAAAAGTTACTTCTTCTGACAAAAACATTGACAGGCGTAGAAAACGCTTTTCATTCGTATAGGCTTCTCATTAGGCAACTTTCAGATGCTGCCCGATTAGCTCAACATAAGTCGGTAGAGATGGAAAGTAAGGCCGGGTTAACAGGCACAAACGAGTTAACAGACTTAGATTTTTTTCAAGAATTATAAATGACAGGTGAACGTCCCACCTACAGTAAGTATACCAATCTATAGTGCAGTGAAGACGTGACTTAGTCAATTTTTCCAAATGTTTGCCTTGCTACCATGTAATAAAATATGGTAAGGACTGACAGAACCCTTCGCGGTCACGGTGCGAGCTATCTGCGGCGTTAAACTCGTTGCTAGTTCGTTTACACTTGTTACCTGTCTCGTCATGCGTGCTGCACGTAGCGTGCAGATATGGCAGAAAACGTGCATATTTCCTATGTAGTTCTACAATAGGCAACAATAAATCGCTTCAGCCGATAAAGTGGGAGCGTCTGCGAACAGCGTCACTCGTGATGGAAGCGCGCGAGCATTCTGTACTGCGGCCATGCGTCTTTCCGCCACAACGGCCTGTGCTTTATCCACGTCTGGCTGGACGATAATGATGCGCTGGGCCTTTCTCCTTGCCCTTTCTTGTTCGCGTATACTGCACAGATATGTTCTGGCGCTGTGGCTGCTGCTGCTGGTACTGTTGACTATAGCTACTATAGTTCGCTCCGATTCAGCTCACTTAACTGGAATAGCTTATCTTCATACGCTTTCTTTCTCCCCCGCGTGTTACCGCATCTGTTACAGCATCGAACACACCCGTAACATGAGGCAAAAGGTTAACACGCCCCGCCCGACCCGACTAATGCTAACTGTGTGTGTGAGATCACAGCATTATCGCAACCGCGTCGCGTCAGATCCGAATGCAGATTCATGGTTGACTGCAGTAGTCGGAAGTGCCACCACCAGTATTCGTTTTGAGTAGTGGTAGTAGTATGGCAAATTTGTTTTCCTTTTTTTCAGACGCAGCCTGCTGTCAATTCAAGTCGACAGGCTTCAATTTTAGAAACAGCAGCAAACTTTGGTCTCATGCATTTTTCTCTCGTCTGGGGTCTAAAATGGCACACGAGTTGAGCGTGAGTGTGGCTGAAGTTGAACGACATCACTGCCGCCGTCAACACAGTTTGATAGTAGGCGTAATTACAACAACAAATAATGAGAGATAGAGAAAGATACAAAACAAAATGAAACAAGAGACCCACGGAGTCCGTTGAAGTGGTTTGCCAATGAAACGCAGCACTAATTTCAGCACTCAACGAGTTTCACGTGAGCACTAAGATTCTCGAATCAAGGACCCGTTTCTTGGTAACCAGAACTACCCGCAAATGACAACCATATGTTTCATTCAGCTCATTAACTCGTACGCATACAGAGAGACATTTTCGCTCGCTTATGATCGTCTGACACAATTGAGTTGAAAGGCGGCAGATTAACTCGATTGTCAACTCCCAGCAAGTACTAAAAGAGCTGACAGAGTCAAGCCAGTGCGACCGTCTTTCTGGACATGTTTAGCTTTGGTTTATTTGTTTGCATTTATGCTTATATGAGTGTTGGGCCGCATCCCACTGCACTTGGGCTGGTAACGGACTGTGGGAAAGTTGTAAAAGACGCGAAGCTGGAGGAAGCGGCCGGGCAAGTTAAATAGGGGCCAGGCATATTTTTCATGATTAATTAATTGCATGAAAGCACGAGGTTCCTGTAAAGCCGGACTTACAAATGAGTCAACAGGCTTACATTTTTTCTCAATAATTATAATGAAAAAAACAGTTGGACGTCGCACTTATAGCTCAGGTATGCCAGAAGAGTATAAATACGGTGTTTCCTGGTCACGTTCAGGAAACTTCCATACTACACGTAAGTATACAAATCTATAGTATAGCGAAGACGTGACTTGGTCGCGCACACGTGTATATAAATATATAAATAAATACCGTTTCACCATGTAATTGTCGATATATATATATATATATATATATATATATATATATATATATATATATATATATGACGTAGAATAAGTGCATCGGAGAAAAACTAGCAAAATACCTAGAGATTGTGTATTGCAAACGAGGGTTGCCGGCTAGGTGTCAGATGGGGTACACGTAAATTTAGAGGACAATTGATAACCTGTGATTTAAATAAAGACATATTGTAAACATTCACCCTAAAATGTTTTAGGTAACATCTTAAGAATATATTACATTTATAGGAAAACGAAGCCTCTTACCATTCCGATGAGGCGTCCCTTAGCATCCATGCAAAGAAAGCGCTTTGCTTTAACGCCTTTGATACTGTACAACCGAAGAGCCACTGGATCCAGTTCCAGAATCGCTGAAATGTCGCCCATAAAAACCAACATCAAATTACTATAACAAAATATTATCAATCAAATACAAGATGTTACAGTAAATGTAGTACCGACACTGATATAAACCTTTTCGAAACAAATTTTCAAAGTTATATATATATATATATATATATACAAAAACGACTCATCCATCACAACTGATTCTACGCATGCTTTGTAGTCACTATAGTAGCATCATGTAGAAATGACAACACCAATAGAAAGGCAAATAAATGAACTTTAGAATATGATCATGTCCACTACAGTACGTCTTAGTCTCAACTCCGCGCAGCAGTGAACTGGCCTAATCACTTACGTTCGATTCGCAAGTGTCTTATATCGAACACATAAGCAAGTAGTCTCTATACAACGTTTTCTGTTAGCCAGCCAGTGTCATTGTTCGGGGTGGAGCCAACAACGATGAGTTCTGAGAAATGCAGATAGCGCCACAGAGAGCCACCCAGGTGGTTGCTTTGCCCCAAGATGAACTTAAATAAGCGCCTTTTAACTGCATATGAACCGATCCACAGTTTGCAGAGTTCAAAGACGGTATCAAGTCAATCACCGGGCGCGTCAATCAAAGGGCGGGGCATCGCTTGAGCATCGCTCCTCAATTGTGTTTAGTTCCTGTTTTGCGAAATCGCTGACTTGCCGCTGCCCAGTGACACCAGAAGCTTACTAGTTCTCCCAGAATAATTCTTAGTGCGCAAACTTCGAGGTAAGAACAGCATCCCATGAGCGTTAAGCTTTGCTATAGGTCCTTGATCTCTTGATCAAAGCTCATTGACAAGCCCGATGCCAGGCTATACGAGATTGCAAAAATGGAGCGTTGCGGATGGACCAGAATTCAGGTTTCGATGTCCATGTAGATTTGTATTAGGTATAAGATTTTAAGCAGTAAAACAAGAGTTTTGACGAAAACTCTTATTTGTACTATAAAGCTTGTTTAATTGTCGTGTATGTGGTATAGTTATTTTATGTGGATCTTTCGTGGAGTGAGTACAAAACTGTGTCTAAAGACGAATGTTATGAGTGAGTCGTTTTTTGTCTGGCGATGTTTTTCCTTCTAGTGTGTACAAAGTTTTTGCCAGTACTGAAAACGATAATTGGCTAAGACCTGTGCGTTTATCTAGTAACCGCTAAGTAAACATTGATCTGATCATTTGACAGCGATACAGCATAACCTTCTTTGAGCGGACGCCTCACTGGCGCAGACTGTGGGAACTGTCTAAAGAGGTCATTCGGGTCTACGTATTCTGACGAACGCGCGAGTTCTGAATACCAAGTCACGAGGAAACAAATTGCTTATGACACTCGTGGGTTAGAACAACCATTCCAAGTGTTCAGTTCGGATGACAGTCTATGGATAATCGGTTATTTGCAATGCCTAACTATGCGGATAGATGAGCATACGTTTGACCCTTTCTCCGTCCGTCTCCCTGTGTATCTCCGCCTTACGTCAAAACACAGCAATGTTAAAATCATGGCAATTTAGTGTGAACTTTTTTGGGTAAATGCTTATGCCGCGCTCAGCGATGTTCCGCATTTGTTCTTTCTTCAGCAATTTTTCGTAATAGGGTATTACGCACCAAAACTACAATCGCCTCATACGTTCCACTAGTAAACGAACACCATTTGAATGAATGCTTATTTTGCCTCGGAGGCCAAGCAAGCAATAAGACACGCAGATGCCGGAGTCGTCTCTTTCTCTCTCTCTCTCTCTCTATATATATATATATATATATATATATATATATATTATATATAATCGTTAGTAAATGTGGTGTTTAAAGATTGCCCTGGTGAGTTGGTACAATTGATGACCAAACGACACTCAATACGACTGTTTAATTGACGCACATGAAATCAACGTCAACAATGGAAAGCGCACGGAAAACCACCTGCGGAACTAACTACGAATCAGTCAGTGCACGGGCCGAGTGACTTACTCTTCGTGGAGTAGTTACACTTCGACTCAGCGGTACTAGTGCTGCGAGATTGCAGTGGTACATATTAAAACCCCTGCTTGAATTGCTCTTATGCATGGTGGTCGATCATCACGGTGCCACTGGCGATGGCATACTGTAGCGCGAAACGGCTGCTCCCGTGCGCTCAGACAAGTGCGAAGGGATACGATCAAATCTTCTTATCTGCTTCCCTTCCATGGCGGAGCGAGAACGGGGCGTCGAAGACGGGGGTAAGGAGACGGGGGTAGCTCGGCGAGCTGGCTGGGTAGATCCATCTTTTTATCGCTGTATGTGTAGGTGTATGTGTGCACGCGTATGCTGGCAATGTTGGTTGCTGCTGCCGCTGCTGCTGCTGCTCTACAGCACACAGAATTAAAGTCGGTGTGACTGTGTTGTAAATCAAGTCAAGTCATCGGTAACGACGGCATCGATACCGCGATCGCGATGAGGCCCGTCGTTGTCATCATCGTTCTACTACGGGTTCCTCGCTGCTCACTCACAACATAGAGACAAACTTTCGCGGCGGACATTGAAGCACGAGGCGTCACAAATCAAACAACAAACATCCTTCGGAAAGACACAGGTTTTCCGACGAATGTTTGTTGTTTTCGAAGTTCCTTGTTGCTGTTGTTGTTGTGGCTGTTGTGGCCATTCTCTTCGTCGCCATTATCATTAAGTTATTATTGCATAATAATACCTATTTCGTCAAATTGAAGTACACAAAAATAATCGTAAGTTTATTACTAAATCGTCTCTCTCTCTCAGACTAATCAGAGTGGGGATTAACCGATGATACAACGGTAGTTTTGCATGACGCAAATATGAGTCAAAGCATAAGTTGCAAAATTCGCGTTTTGACTAGACATATGCATTTATCGAGACGCGACTAAATATATATATATATATATATATATAGATCTAGGAGTACGCAGTATATATATATATATATATATATATATGTGCACACGCGTGCTAAGATGATGACCGAATCGCAATGAAGATGTTGGGTTACAATAATTGCGATCTTGTCTGAAGCAGTACAAAGTGGCATATATGGTCACATTGTATTACCCCAGATATAGCCGGATACAACTAATTGTAAAGTTAAAGGGCAAAAGCGTCAAATGTCCTTAAAGCTTACCTAACGTGCTAAGGTACTCAGCTCGAGCTACTTAAGGGTCGTAGCGGTGGTGGCTTAGACAGCTAACGCATCGTTCGAGACGGGGCGTTGCCATGGCAACCATGATTAGCACAACAATCGCAAGTTCGAGCCCCGGGGTTTTGCTGGTCGTATTTGTTGGACGTGGTTGTCATTGCCCTGCTGCTACATACCTCTGCTGGAGAAAGCTTATATAAGCCCAATAACGATGACGCGATATATGCACTTGAACGATGTCGTGCCACAGGCAACTTGGCCCGTTACGAACGTCTAAAATGTGGTTATGAGTGCGTTAAAAGAGATGATGAACTAATACGACGAGCTACTGAATAGATGAGCAAAAGTTTTCATACGGCTGCACGTAACTGCACTCAAACTAGCAGTACAGAGCTTGGAGAGCAAGCTGGGACCTTCCGGACGCATAATTGTGTACCTTCATAGACATTCTACTAGCATAGAGTCATGTACTAGTATATCGCTCGCAAGGTGGTAGCCAGTCTGGAGCTCGAAATTTGTGGAAATAGATATGGAAACAACAAAATTGGTCATAGTTGATACACAAACATTATGCGGCCCGAGCCTTCATCAGTCGCTACTCGTTTAACTACGCGCCTAGAGTTCGAGAGACGGGCATGTGAGGAAACGCCTCCTTAACAGGAACCTGTCGAAGTTTCACGACAACCAGGCGAGGTTCCTGGGCTAAAATTCAGTTTCCCGTTCGATTAGCTCGCTCTGTCCCTGTTCATTGTAGTCGACATTGTCGTCGTCGTCGTCTATTGATTGATTAGCTACGCCGCACATTCCACAGTTAGATAGTATGTCGGCAGATTGATAAGGATACCTCTTCGAAGAAAACCGTGTAGAGTATGGATTTCTGTATCTGTAGAGTCTGCTTCCCCGGCCTGTTCCCGTTGCTGAATCTACAAACGTTATCGTCTTTTCGTTACTATTGCTGTTGTCAATGATGCTGCCGCAGTCGTCGTCGTTGTTGCGTTCCTTGTCGTGGACGTACTACTGACATACTGAACCATTTTTAGCATTCGGTTTGGCTTTTGGTTACGAGCACGTTAGCCCCTGAGGGTGGCGCCCCCCGAGGACAGAGAGAGGGAGAGAGTAAAGAGCAGGAGTATATTTGAATTGGCGGTCTTATATGCCGATTCCTATCGAGATCACATTTAGATCGGATTTGGTCGATACAACAATACTTAGGCAGGCACCTGGTGTAGCAACAACGTTACCACCAACAACAGCAACAATTGAAGCCGCTATGCCCGATTATCAGTACTTTTGGATGAAGAGAGCTCAACCCTATGACCAACACGTAGATGCTGGTCATATACGATTATGTGTATACGCCAAATGTCGGTTTATGACCAAAAACCTGAGAGAGAAAACCAAGAAAGAATTCAGGGATGCTTCAATCGCAATGCAGCGAGTGTATTGGACAGAACCGTCTCCGTTCTCTGTTGAACGAATGGCCTCCGTGGATCCATATATCACCGGTCAATCGATCAAGAGTCTCGGTCGCTCGATTGGCATAATAATCAACAGCCTAAGCATACGACGAGCAAAAATGTCTTATGACTTCGAGGATAAGAAACTTCGAACGACACGCAGCGCATGCGTCAATGCGTACGTGTGTTCAGTAGTTGCTCTGAGTCTGACAACTGAAGATCACGTGCTGCTAGGTACGTCCCAATGACGGGGCATAAGCGGCAGGTTTCTTGGCGATAGGTCTGCAGTTCCGTTTATCGAAACGGTCGCCAATTTGACCGTGGACCGTCGGCCTCCTAGCCTGCTGGATGGATGACAGCACAACCGGCCATCCGACCGAACGAAGATTCATGGCCGATTGCCGAGCATGAGAGGATCAATAGCAACACCAATAACGACTAGGTAATGAGTCGCCAGATACAGTACGCTGCCTTCTTTGCATCGCTTCATGTTGAGTTACTGCACGTCACCCGACGGGATGCATGCATATACATGTATATATATATATATATATATATATATATAGATATAAGATAATGCTCAATACACATACGCTGACCGATGAATAATCTACATTTGATACGCCGGTGTATCATGCAGAAAATATTTGTTTCTCGAGTTCTCACCAGCGCCTCTTAGGCCATACCTCACTATCATTCGCTGTCGATTGCCCATCACATGGGCAATTGCACCGCTCTGTAACGGAATGAACAATAGAGTAGTAAACTTTGAATCGGAGATCAAATGGTCGCACACCCACAGATCAAATGTGAGCGCGAGTCCGCAGAAGTATCAACAATATATATATATATATATATATATATATATATATATATATCTATAACTCAAGCCTGGACTATCCCCACTTGTTCTCACCTCTAGCTTTTGAGACGTTGGGGGGACCAGGGTTGCTTACCAAAAAATTACTCAGAGACGTCGGGAGAAGATTAGTGGTTGCTACAGGAGACAAAAGAGCGGGGAAGTACTTACTGCAGCGTTTGTCGTTGGACGTTCAGAGGGGGAACGCCGCGTCGGTGAGAGGAACTTTGGCCAGGTGGACCAGCCCCAGCTTGGACCTAGAGCCTTGAGTTGTTTATTTTCAGTTCGTTAAGTGACACATTGTGATAACAGACAACATGGACAAATAAATTTGCCGGCGGGCTATGTCGGTCCATATATATATATATATATATGGTAAAATTAGGATCGCGATTTTTCGACGCGACTCTAGCTTTAGTTCCGCTCCAAAAAATTATATATATACATATATATTCATTGGCAGATTTCTAATCGTAGTCAGAGCATACCGACACGCATACCGTGGCGTACTTGGTTCTCCCGTATGGCTTCTGTAGCGGCCACGCAGGCTACGTCCTTCTAAACTGTCGTCTCAGTACCAGCCTCAGCTTAGTACTTCGACAGCATTACTGTATCAGCACACAAACATATATATATTTATATATATAATTTTTTTTTCATGGTTCCCACTGCAATTATCCTTGTACAATCATGTAGCCACTGCTAGTGGTACACCTCTTCTCGTCTGCCCAGAGAATATTTTCCGTTGGCGACTGCGATGCACCCGCAATGAAACACGAAATAATCCCTTGGATTTTTGGCATTACATCGCAGTCAAAAGCACTCAGAAACGTATTTCCTTAGAATAATATACGCATGCATACACGATTGAGGTGACAGTACCACCTTAATTATCGAAAAAAAAACAGATTCGTATACTTTAACGGCGTAAATTCGGTGAAAATTGTGTATGAAGGTACACATTTGCATTATTGATAAACCAACGCTGTGCAAACAACAAACCGTTATTAGATGTGCTATTAAAATAACGCTGTCAAAATGCTAAGCTGAGGTTGCGACTGAGCAGATATCAGTCAGAAGTTGCCTTGGTAATGGCTATATAAATCTGCTAATGAATATATTATTATCTGGTAATTGATATATATATATATATATATATATATATATATATATATATATATATATGAATAAATTAGCAGATAGATGGTTCAGGCTTCTTCATCAGATACACCTAGACATTACTGTAGTATATATATATATATATATATATATCTATATATATTTTTTTAATTAGGAAAATACAATAGACTTTTGAATTTTCGCGGGTTACGTTTATTCGAATTTCGATTTTTTGTGGCGTTATGTTGGTACTCATGTCTCTCACTTATGCCGACAAGCTCGGCCATTTTGAATGTTCACTTAATTGTTGACAGCTGCTTTGCTTGCACGTGTTTTGGATCGTCTTCGATTTTTACCTATTCAAAAAAATGGATCAAAGAACCTTTTTTTGTGTGAAAATTTTGTGTGAAAAACGAAATTAAGTGCGCGGATGCATTCCGAATGTTGACTGTGGCATACGGAGAAGCTACCTTGGACCGAAGCAACGTTTATCGGTGGTACAAAATGTTCTCAGAAGGCCGAGAAGATGTGAACGACGAAGAGCGTGCCGGACGCCCGAGCACTTCAACAACAGACGAAAAAATTAATGAAGTGGAGAAAATGGTATTTGCCAATCGTCGAATCACCGTTAGAGAAGTTGCTGAGGACCTAAACATATCGATTGGCTCGTGCCATTCGATTTTTATCAATGATTTGGGCATGAGACGGGTCGCCGCGAAATTCGTACCAAAATTGCTCAATTGCGACCAAAAACAGCATCGCATGAACATTGCTAATGAGATGTTGGACTCTGTCCGCGACGACCCAAATTTGCTCCAGAGGGTCATAACTGGTGACGAATCGTGGGTTTATGGTTATGACGTGGAAACCAAAGCTCAATCATCTCAATGGAAGCTGCCGCACGAACCAAGACCGAAAAAAGCGCGCCAAGTTCGGTCGAATGTGAAAGTTTTGCTGACAGTTTTCTTCGATTGCAGGGGCGTGGTGCATCATGAGTTCTTGCCACAGGGTAGAACGGTCAATAAGGAATATTACCTGCAAGTTATGCGCAATTTGCGCGAAGCAATCCGCCAGAAACGCCCGGATTTGTGGAAGAAAAAAAATTGGCTTTTGCACCACGATAACGCCCCTGCTCACACATCGTTGCTTGTGCGCGAGTTTTTGGCCAAAAACAACACACTAATGATGCCGCAGCCACCGTATTCCCCAGATCTGGCCCCCTGTGACTTTTTCTTGTTCCCTAAACTGAAGAGGCCCATGAAAGGACGACGTTACGCTACGCTTGACGAGATAAAGACGGCATCGAAGGAGGAGCTGAACAAGATAAAAAAAATGGTTTTTTGAAGTGCTTCGAAGATTGGAAAAACCGTTGGCACAAGTGTATAATGTCTCATGGGGATTACTTTGAAGGGGACAAAATAGATATTCATGAATAAATGAATATTTTTTGAAAAAACACAAGTCGCGATACTTTTTGAACACACCTCGTATATATTCGAAAGCAAAGTATATAATTAAGGGTATTGTATGTTTATGAGTTATGTATTACTCCATTATTACCATTATACTCATAAAGCACACATAATAAGGGAATACGTCTGATACCAAAACAACGGTGCTTCGATTCGTGGTATGATTACCGTAAGCCATTCTCCCAGCCCCCCGATGGCGGGCTCCCTTTTCTTCTGAAAGATCCGATAACCGTCAACTAAAAAGAGCCAGGGATGGTCATAAATGGTGAACTAGATACAAGACCACAGAGACCGAGTGAGCATGTCACTGTCATGCTCACTGGGTTTCCTGTAGTTCGTATCTAAATCTCGGTGACAAAATGAGGTTTCATATAGGAAGCAAAACGTTATTCGTAGTTTTCACCCCAAGAACTACACAACGTAAACATCAGAGATGCCACGCTTCACATTTTGTCATATTCTTATACGTATATATATATATATATATATAGGGTACTCGCCACTTCTCTGATGGTCCATAGTACTGATTTATGGAGATGTGGGCCATCAGAGAGTGAAGCTTAAGGAAAAAAGGTGCGTTTAGCGGGTATGAGTCTCAACGCCGTGACATCCATTCACTGGGATCGAGTCCCACACAGCAGTGAGACTTCCTGCTCGCAGTGGAAGTGCGTAACTGCATTTAACCCTCTTCCACAAACAGAAAATATATACACAAATACATTACACGAGTCCTGATAACATAGCTAGTGTTTATAGGGTTACGCCCGCGCACACACATATATATATATATGCATATATATATATATATATATATATATATATATATATATATATATATATATATATGCATATATATATATATATATATATATATATATGTTATACGCAACATAGGTCCTGCTTATCTAGCCAGTTTATGGATATTGATTGCTTTGTCTGTGCCGATCAACGGAGAGCCCTGGAAGGGTACGGGAGGAAGAAAACACATCAAGAAAGCAGCGAACCAACTGTGTCAAGGCCTCGTGTTGTCATGTAGCCGGGTCGCTCGCCGAGCGTTGGCCGTAAAACTCCGTCTCCAGGATCATCTTCTCAACAGCGTGGCAGCTGGGAAACGCCCGACCTGCCTGGCGCCATTAGCGTTACCATCATCGTTGTAGTTTTCGGGTTTATGATGTCAGCGCCCCGCCTCTCTTTCTACTGTGGTTTCCCATCTCCGTGGTTGGGCTTTTTCTTCTTGTTCAAACGCGTTGTCTTTGATCCGGCTTCCGGGCTGATCAGGTAGTCCATGTCAAGGCTACCGCATACTTAGGCAGGCTGCGGTACGACGAATTGTTCAAACGGCACTTGCGCGCAAATTGCCTTTGCGCTACAGATAGATACATGGTGTTGCTTCATTGCCGATATAATCCAGTTGCAGCTTTGATCGGCCTATTATCGTTATGATTAGTTATATGACATATGTTACCCAGTAATGAATACGTGGGCTCATAATAATAATAATAATAATAATAATAATAATAATAATAATAATAATAATAATAATAATAATCAAATATTAGACCCCATAGAGTAAGACAATTCTTTAAAAAAGCTGCAATACTACGTTCAGACCTCACACTAGTAACATTGTTTAACATGCAATAATAATAATAGCGCAGTAGGTTCAGGACAGTCATGTTTTAACTAAAAGAATCGATTTTCTCTTTTTCCTCGTTAAATCTCTCGGAAATCAATTATATAGATTTCAAATTATTTGTGAACTATACGAGCTCCGAACAAGCAGTTGGTCATAGTTGTGGCATGATGAGCTTATTCGAGTGTAGACTTTTACGCCATACAAATATGGAGGTAATGTTCTAATCACATTCTGTCTGTTGTTCCATCTCATATTGTTGATCGAGTGATTTGCGGAATAGCGATTTACCTGTTTACGTGAGAGCATCTACCGTGCATTAAAGAAAAAATAAGCGACATTTATTATAGACTAATGACAATGTTTGATCAGCACTGTTTAGGACGAACAGCGGTGAAAACAAAATTGTTGATGAGTTTTCGCAAAGAGCTGAAATCAATGGCGGATCTGACCAGACCAGGCCGGGCGAACACTGTGCACTTAGCACTGAACCTATTGATGCTTCAAAGTGAGAGAAGTAATGCAGGACTTCTGCAAACAACAACGAAGTATTGCCAAAATAATACCAAACCTAGCGGGAGGGGAGGGACCAGGGTTTAATGGGTTTGTGAGTCCCACACTACTCATGCTAACTGCTCATGACGCACGCGCTCCAAACATTCCTGAAGCATTTCAGAACTTAAAACAACAACCTCAATCGATTCACACCATAGGACATTAACCAGCCGGCGAAACAATTAAAGCTATAGTGAATATCTTTCGAAATTCAGTTTGATCAATAATAGCGTTAGATTTCTGTCGAATATAGGGTGTCACTTTTTCTTACCTTCCATCACTTTTTATTTGGGAAACCTTTACAGGGCAACCATATATATATATATATATATGTCAGTTGGCATGTGGATCCTATTACTACGGTTGTCAACGTTCGTCGTATTCGATCTGAAGCCAATTAGATCGATGACGGGATGGACAGAATCAAATAGAAACTGCTGATTGAACGAAAATAAATTGGTGTTGCCGATTAGGACCGATAAAGAGGTTACTGCAGCGACCGACGTTGCTCTGTCAGTGAGCGGCTCGGATCCCAAGCCGCTGGAAATCAGGAAACCACAGTCGCTGTTATATGGGAATAATATTGGATAAATGAGTAGGATTACACTGATGATAAAGATAATAAAGTATTACAAGTACCAATACTGATGATAATAATAACATGTGATGTTCGAGTAATAATCATAATAAAAGTAGCAATCGTAAAAAAACGAAAATACAAATATTGCTAGTATCCCTAGCCCTATTCAGAACATGTGTTCCGTTTAATTCGATCTGCACTAGGATGATGATCATAAATGGGAAAACAAAGACGTGCGGGTCAATTCCGCCGTCATATCGGCAATATATCTATATATATGTGTGTTCTCTATAAATAATTTATTTTTATTGCACGCGTGCATATATATATATATATATACAAGCACATGTCTTTTCCCAGATCTATACAAATAAGTACGCGCCGTGTTTCCTTTGCAAACATTTTTGTATACATAGTCGCAATTGTTCATACAATGCATATTCGCGTGACGACTGTTGTTGTTGTTGCTGCTGCTGTTATTGTTGCATTTGTTACAGTAGTTGTGGTTGTCAACATCTTTTTTATTCGAATTATTGTTGTTAATGTTGTCGTCGACGTGGTCATAATGATTGTTGTCGTGCTTGTTTGTTGTGCTGGGTGGGTGTGCTGTGTTTCTGTGTGCTTGACCTCTGCTTTCGATACGCGCACGCTACGGTACGGTAGCAGCTATGTGTCGTTGCTAATTTATGCCCACAGGATTACTTTGCCTGCTACAATGTCATCTTTGGTGCGTTATGCGTGGTCGCAGTTGTAGCGCTCTCTATCGAAGATGTAGGAGCCGCCGTAAAAAACACAGTGTAGCCGCATTGCCGTCGCTTCGCTTCCGTTGACACGACTGACCCCAAAACGAAACACGAACAAGAAAACACGAATAGATATGACATCGAACCAGAAAAAAACACATGTGTCTATATATATATATATATATGTGGAGAGAGGGTAGAGTGGATGACTAGAAATAGGGCCAGGCCTTACGATCGTTAGGGCCGGCAGACTCACAGGGGGCAACTACAGACGGTGGTGGCACTAAAAGCGTCAGCGAGACTCAGTTTGGAAGTCCATCATGTTCCTTTCTTCGTTCGTGGCGACAACAACAACAACAACAATATCATCATCAACAACTATAACAACAACTGCAACAACAACAACAGCAATATCATCATCATCGACAACAATAACAACAACAAAAATGTCAACAGTATCATTACCAACAACAATACCAATAGTAACAACAATATCATCAGCAACAACAATATCAACATTATCATCATCAGCAACAACAATATCAACATTATCATCATCAACAACAACAATATCATCAACAACAACAAGATCAAGAGTATCATCATCAACAACAACAACAAGATCAAGAGTGTCATCATCAACAATATGATCAACAGTGTTATCAAGAACAAGCACCAAGAGCCCACCCCACCTCTGAACCTCTCTGCACGTCGTTGGCGTCATACCGTCAGC
Source organism: Dermanyssus gallinae (assembly GCA_003439945.1). Lineage (NCBI taxonomy): Eukaryota > Metazoa > Arthropoda > Arachnida > Mesostigmata > Dermanyssidae > Dermanyssus > Dermanyssus gallinae. The sequence goes on from QVRM01001070.1 coordinate 252,269, forward strand.
GTTCTCTGTCTGACCTTGAACGGACAAACGGACATCTAAGTAAATCGACGCCCAACGCGCCGATCGGCCTACCGAGTGATAACGACCAAAACATCGATGACAACGGCGATGGTAGCTACAAGTAGAACAACAACCACATTAACAACAACAACAACGTCAGCAGCAACGACAACAACAACAACGTCAACAACAACGTCAGCAGCAACAACAATAACATTAGCAAGAACAACAACAATATCAGCAAAAACAACAACAACATCAGCAACAACAACAACATCAGAAACAACAACGGCAACAACCACAACAACGTCAGCAGCAGCAGCAGCAACAACAACAACAACGACAACGACGACGACAACCACAACGTCAGCAAGAACAACAACAGCAACAACAACAGAACAACATCAGTAACAACAACAATAACAATAACATAAACAACGTCAGCAGCAGCAACAACAACAATAACACAAACAACGTCAGCAACAACAACAACAATAACACAAACAACGTCAGCAACAACAACAACAATAACACAAACAACGTCAGCAGCAACAACAACAACAACAACAACAAAAACAGAATGCCAGCAACAGCAACAAGGCGATGACGATGACGGTGGTGATGGTAGTGGTGACGGCGGCAAAAGCGGCAAAGTCATTATCCATGTGGTGTTGATTGGGAAATTGAGCTATTAGCTAGCTAATTGTCGTCGTCGTTGTTGATGATCGAGCGTTGTCGCAGTGGATATAGTAATCGTAGCCGAAGTAGTAGTGGTGGTGGTGGTGGTTTGCAGTCATATTAGGCTGTTGTAGTCTCGTAGTAGCAAGGCAAAGAACAAGATGAAGACAACTGTGTTCGCTCAATGTGGCTCACTGAGCTATCGGGGGCAGGATACAGCAACGGTTCCAGCAGCAGCAGCGGTAGCAGCGGGATTGGCTGAGGCGGCAAAGAAAACCGCCGCGTCGGATGGGACCGACACAACAACAACAACAATGGCAACAACAACAACCGCAACGGCAACGGCAGCAACAACACTAACAAAAATGCCGATCACAATAACAACAACAACAACCACAACCACAACAACAACAACCACAACAACAACAACAACAACAACAACAACAACAACAACAACAACAATAACAACAATAACAACAATAACAACGATAACAACAACAACAACAACAACAACAACAACAACAATAACAACGATAACAACAACAACAACAACAACAACAACAACAACAACAACAACAACAACAACAACAACAACAATAACAACGATAACGACAACAACAACGATAAACAAGATTTTGCGCCGCTCTACGACAGCCCAAGTAAATGAGCAGCAAACAACATTGACGACGATCACTTTGAGAACGACAACATCAGCACTAGTAACAACAACAACAACAACAAGGTCTGCAAAACCGACAACAACAACTACAACAATAACACAACAACAACAACACGAAAAGCAATGGCAGCAAAAACACAAGCAGCAGCAACAAATACAAGCATCGTGTAACTGGCGCTGCCAGTTGCCGGACAATCTAGAGCAGGTGGAAGGCTGAGTTGACAGAAACCCACATGTGAACAGACAACCCTTTCGGCACCGCACCCCCGGCGGCCCCGGTCCATTCCCAGCTCCCACTCCTGCTGAGCTAGCTGAGCCTCTCGGCCGGCACAACCAATGGAAACTTCCCCCCTCCCAAAAAAGAGGAGAATTAACCGTTCTGCTCTTTCGATCCATCCAATCGATTGCTGTGCGTATGTACGTACGTCTATCATGGCGGCTGCCGGCCACCAACATCGGTGGCCGTTGACGCCGAGATCGCCACGTCGAAAAACGCCACGGTGTGTCAGTAGCTTTGCTGTCCGGACCCGGTCCGTCCGTATGACCGCCCGATATGATTTTATTCTCTCTTTAATCGCTGCTGTTAGTCAAAACACATTGACGGTAGAGATGCGATGCAATGTGAGAATGTTGGGCATGTGTGAATCACACGTTGATATTTGCGTATACATACTCTGTATATATATATATATATATATATATATATATATTAATCACTTCACGATATAAGAAGACGATCAATATTTTAACCACAGTCAAAATTCAAAGATAGCCTACGCAGTGTTTCTTTATATAGCGAGAAGAGGTTTCCTACACGTGAGAATATCGATATGACAAGGAACTACACATATATATATATAT